>JAYKQN010000029.1:1900000-2440000 GCA_036785175.1 Eupleurogrammus muticus
GCTTATTTTGCATGAAATGTGACGTAAATGATGTAAAAAGTAAATTGCATGGATAAAAAAAAATGCATTCTGGGACACGTGGCTGTGTCTCGTACCTATTTTGTCATACTTAACTATTCATTTAGTAGCTGGAGTAGAAAGTGTTGCAGGTGTTTGAGTCTAGGTATATATATATATATATATATATATTTATATATATATATATATATATATATATATATATATATATATATATATATATATATATATATATATATATATATATATTTATATGCAGAAAAAGGAGAAGATGCAGAAAGTACCTGAAACACAATATTTATACACATGGACTGTATTTGTTTTACAAGGAGACTGATTGCATTAGGGTTGCAGCAGCGTTGGTGATTTTTCTCGTCGACAACATTCATTCATTCATGTGAAAACTAAACAAAATCAATCTAAACCTGGAGTTTCAGACAGAGTAGAAGAACTTCAGAGACTGAGCCTCATGGTCCTGTAAATACCGTACGTATTTGTAGCTGTGAACGTAGAAACGTTGGTCCATGTTGGTCCATGTTTGCCGTTCCTGTTCAGGCTTTGGAAGTGATTTTCTTCATTTCATATCTTCTCCCTGCTTCAGAACATCGTATTAAATGTCTTTTTTAAAAAAGTGCTGAAAACCCTCCAATCCTGGAGCGGTTTGTCACCTGGTTTCCGCTCTGAAGTGAAACGCGGCGTTACGCGGCGTTGGCGGTGGACGTGCTGCTGACAGTGAATAATGATCCGCTTGATGCTGCTGATGCTGAATTATTCATCGGTTTGGTTGTTCTTCACTCACTGCTGCATGTGATAAATATCTATCAATCTCTGGGATCTTTTTAAGCTGCACTGCGTCGCCTGCGTCTTGTCGCCAGGTTCCTGGAGCTTCTGCTTCTTTATTTCTACAAGCCGGACGCCAGAGGGAGAATTTGACATGTGACAAAACCACAGATAAAGTGGAGTCAACCTTCACACGTTTTAACTATGGCTGCAGCTAACTCCACATAGTTCACCTGGTTCATAGAATGGTGTAAATGTGAGTTTTACTCATTACCAAAGCTGAACATTGAAGCTAAAATGTATTTTTTTGTCCACAACCCAAAAATCATCAGTTTACTTTTATAGAAGAATAAAGAAACCAGGAAATAATCAGAGAACAGAAGCTGGAACCTTTGACTCTAATTGATTAATCAATTATCAAAATAGTTTGTAATGACATGAGAGGTGAAACACAACTTTGGCTATGAAGTTACTTAAATAAAAGGTTTTAATATGTGAGCATCTCAAACATGTGGAGTTCCACAGGGTTCAGTGTTGGGACCAAAGTGGAACTGCAACTAACGACTTCTCTGTTAATTGATGAATCAATTAGTTGTTAGGTTCATTTTATTATTTCCCACAAAGCTGTAGATTCAACCTAAAAGGTCTTTTAATAAGTTTAAGTCTATGGTTTTACTGATGTTTAGCGTGCACAGAACTTTAAAATCAAGAAAATCACAATTTTCTTTGCAACAGAAATTGCACAAAACTTCATCATCCATGTGATTCTTTTGGCTTTAAACCTTCGTGATTATTCATTAACGAGTCTGTAATAAACTTAAAGTGCACATTAAAACCAACTTAAGTCATGTGTCTCTGAAGCTGCAGCACTAATTACACGCCACACGTTTCATTATTAAAACATAAATGTGGACGTCTTTGCTGCTGGCGACGAGTCTCATACACTCATTAAAGGTAAATCCCTGCAGACGTTTTCTGTTCCAGGTCATTTTCTGCAGAAACGTGTGTTTTCAGACAGTTAAACACCAGGAGCAAAGAGTTTTAGCCACACAGAGATTATGAATGAAGCGTGCTGTGTTTCTGTCGCTGAACAAACTCGACTTCCTGCGTCCTGAAAATGATGGAATGTTTGGGATTTTCAGCAGGTTAGAAGTTGTTTGGGAGATTTATGGAGAGAAAATGATGATTTTATAGCAGTTGTTGAAGATTTTGGATTTTATCCACAGAGTGTAAAGAACAAAAACGGTGGATTTCTGAAGTAGAGAAGAGATTCTGCAAAAACACAAGCGACAAATATCAGTGTTTGTGATTCCTGGATTCACATTTCACTCACTTAGCTCAATGACGGATTAAAAAAAATAAAAGTTATCACACAGCAGATGTTTTAGAACCCAGATGGACAGAAGTGTCTGACAATACCTTTGAAACTGTTGTTAAAACTCCTCCTGGGTTCTGAAGAATTTCTGTGGATTATAATGATAACGAATGGAAGCACAAACTCGTTACGAAATAAGTTTATTTATTGTTTTATTGCTTTTTTATTCCATTATTTATTGAGTGCTTTTTGCAGCACTTTGTGGCAGCTGTGGTTGTTTTTTTTTAAGTGCTGTATAAATAAAGTTGAGAAGATGCAAAAAAAAAAAAACTGAACGAGTTTATTCAGCGACAAAACTGATAAAATTAGAAATACGTCGCTATTAATTCATTTATCTTTTTTCTGAAGGAACCAGAAAATTTCTGCAGAAAATGAACTTGAACAGAAAGATCTGTGTGGAAGGAAGGAAACAGGTCATTGTTAGAAGTGATGGATGCAGTCACACAGATTCATCATAACACACACACACACGCACACACACACACACACGCACACACACACACACACCTGTAACAGATGGCTGCGTCTGACATATCAGTTTGACCCTGTCTGAGGTCTCAGCTCCAGAGATGTGTGTGTGTGTGTGTGTGTGTGTGTGAGTGTGTGTGTGTGTGCGTGCGTGTGTGTGTGTGTGTGTGTGTGTGTGTGTGTGTGTGTGTGTGTGTGTGTGTGTGTGTGTGTGTGTGTGTGTCCATGTGCATCCTGAGTTTTTCTTGATTTAGAGGCAGTAAAAGTCTGACAACATCAAAACATCTGGCTTGTGATCTGAAACCTACTTAAATCACGAAATACTCTCACACACACACACACACACACACACACACACACGCCTCACCAACAGCAGCTGTCCCATGGTTCAGTCATGACCACCTTTTACGACCCGTGTTCTTTGTGTTTTTTGGACGAATTGGTTCATTTTCCGTGTTTAACTCATTCCTCGGAACACCGAAGGGAACGCCGCATTTTTTTTTGTTCCGTGTCGGAGCATTAACGGGGATGAGGAACATAAGCTCGGATCAGGCGGCCGACGGCGTCTGTCTCTCTATTAATTGGCGGCGATTCTTCTGCTGCTGCTGTTCTCACTCATTTGTTTGACTTCGTTTTACATCTTTTACTTTTTCACTGAGCTGTGCACGTCCAGCCTCAACTCAACAACTGGATGAAACTTCTGCAGGAAGAAGAAGATAAAGATGATGAAGTTGTGGCAGAAATTAACTAAGAACATTTACTGGCTACTGTGCTTATGTTCAGATTGGAGGTACTTGTACTCTACTTGAGTATTTCCATCTAACACCACTACACAAAGCTAAGAACCACATGTGTATTTTTTAATTATCTAATTTCCAGACATTAGGTTGTTATTTTGAGATAATATCTCAATATTTTAAGATACTATGGTTTTATTTTGAAATAGTATGATACAGGTGTAATAAAAAACTTTTATTTTATTTTAGATCTCATTATTTCAAGATATAAAGTCAGAATTTTAAAATATTAAACTTACATTTGTTTTATTTTGAGATATTATTTCATTATTTCAAGATACTAAGTAGTCATTTTAAATATTACATGTTTTTTTTTTCTTTTTAGTTATATCGTTATTTTGAGATAATAAAGCTTTCAAGACATTAGGTTGTTGTTTTGAGATAATATCTCAATATTTTTGAAATAGTATGTTACAGGTGTAAAAAAATACTTTTAAAATATTTTATTTAAAATCTCATTATTTCAAGATATAAATTATTAATTTCAAAATATTAATTTCTTATTTCATGATTTATCTCATTATTTCAGGATAATTAGTCATTATGTTGGGATAATACATGTGTTGTTTTTCTTTTGCAATATTATCTCATTATTTGAGACATTAAGTCATTATTTCAAGATATTCAGTTGTTTTTTCTGAGACATCTTGTTTTTTAAAATATAAAGTATTTATACACATCTTGAAAAGTTGAATTGAGTTTAGTAGATGATATTTTTCAGAGTCAGGTTTCCTGCTTCTGTGGAGTGGACGTGTTCGATCTTAACATCGATTCTTATAATGGTGCCAAACTGCTGTGTATGGAAAAGAGAAAAAAAGAAGGGAAAAGGGAATAAATTATACACATAAACAGAATAGCTTTCTAATCAAATGATTCAATCTCTCCTCCACGAAGGAAATCAATCACAATCAAACATTTAGTTCAGATTTAAATATGAGCGGCTGAAACCGTTAATTGGAATCAAACAATCTTCTGCAGCACAAAGTAAAGATTTTCTGTATCTGATCTCCGCTCTGTTGTGTCAAAGCTTAAATGAGCTGGATGGCACAGAAGATGAATGTTAAACATCAGTTTAGCTTACACTCATCAATCTCAGCCCTTCCACGCCGCCGAAGCTGTCAGGCGTGATCTATGGACGTTTGAGCCGCTCCCACACACTCGTACGGGGCGTTTCTGAGCGCCGCCGCGATGCTCCGTCATGTTCCCGTCTGGGACGCGTCCATCACTTCTCACTCGCTTATTTTTTCGGTCACGGGGGCACGGGACCGGTCGCCGGCTTTCTGGACGCGGACGTGAACGCTGCACGCCGCGTGCACACGGACGGATGGGTATAAAAAACCTCACGGATCGAAAAGTTCTCGTGCGCCTGAGAAATCCAATATCCAGTGATGAAGCGGTTCTGGATGACACCTCCTTGGCCTCCAGCTCCACTGCGAGAAACCTGGGAGTCGTCTTTGATCAACATACGTCATTCTCTGCTCGTATTAAACACAGTTCTGGGGCGGCCTTCTTTCACCTTCCAACATGGTAAAGGTCAGACACTTCCTGTCTCTAAAAGCTGCAGAAAAACTTGGACTACTGCAATTATTCATCATCCAGCTGCCCCAAAATAGACTCTCTAGCTGATCCATATATTAGCAGGATCATATGTAAACTGTATCAGCCTCTGTGCACTGGCTTCCTGTCAAATCAAGAATAGAATCAAAATCTTCGTCCTCACATACAAAGCTCCTATTGGTCAGACTCCATCCTTATTTTAAGGATCTTATAGTCCCATATCACCCATAGAGAACAGTACTCCCCCTAAATGCAGCTTATCAAAGTATCAAAGTCCCAGAATTTCTAGAATTAAAACGGCAGCAGAGCCTGCAACTATCAGGCTCCTCTCCTGTGGAATCGTCTTCCAGTTTCAGTCTGGGGGGGGCAGACACCCTTGGCTGTTTTTCTCCATATGAGGTGCAGAAATCACTTGTTTTATTTTAATCAGTCTTTTTTATAGAATTCAAGCCAAGCCTTTTCTTTCTATTTATATCACCCAGAAAAACACCAGATCTGCAAATAGCACCTGACAATAATTGGGTTATTTACTGACTTGCAGCAACACATTCACATTGGGTTAATTGGCTGTTTAAAAGCCACAATAACTCCTCATTTTGGCTTAAATCTGGCCCTTAATTATTTGTTGAATTTGAATCCCTGCTAATTAGCATCGAGTACAAGTTGTTTGTTGATTAAACAAATTAAAGAGAAGCTTTTTAAAAAGTGAGCAGAATGACCTTTGAGTTTTTGAGTTGTACAGTCCAGCATAATTCTGCTTTGAGTTGATGGTAAGTGATGCACAGGAAGGACGGCGATGGCGTATTGATCCTGCACGATCTGAAAGCCAGGCTGTGTTCTAATTGGGCGAATTTCTCACGGCAGGCGACTGACTCCGAAGGAAAAAGAACAGAAGCAGCGGCAGACCTGAGAAATGTGTATTTCAACAGGTGATGAACCTGCGACGGCTGCTGGAGAACAAACGTACGGCCAAGCGGACCAGGCCTGGCGTGGATGAGGAGAATTATTCTGCGTTTGCTGCTGCTGGGCATCGGTTAAAAGGAGAAGCTCCCTGCACCGGTCGCAGCGCTTTGAAATGTGCTGAATGGCCACGGGCTACTGGAAACATCAGGAGGGGATTGATTCGTCCTGGTTAGGATATCGACCACCAGGTTGGATCGGCACGGGAGCACGGAGCCGCTTTTCATCCGTTCTAGGAGCTTCTCCTCAGCCCTCCACCGCGGAAAAGACGAGACAGAACAAATGCAATTATCACAGTGGATAATACAGTCCTGCATGGGGGGGGGTGCAAGCTGTCTGCCTGATTTAAAGATGTTTTAGCAAATATTTTATCTATTAGCAGGAAAAAAAAAACACCAAAGGGAAACACGATGAATACTAAAAGACATACAGGATATATCAAGTTATCCAAGAGATTAGATTAGATTAGATTAGTTTTTATTGTCATTGCACAGGAGATACAATAAAAATCAACGCACTGGGCTCAGTAAAAAAGTGCAACAATAAATTACAATAAAGATGTAAACACATCTTTCTATCCATCTTTTAATGGTTTCCTGTTATTTTCAGTACAAACAGTGAATTTAAAATCGAGTGGAATAAACTTGGCAGAAATGGAATATAATATTTATGAATATGGTTTTATTACTGCAGCATGAAATTCAATCAAAAAAGAATTGTGTTTTAGTAAGTTTTATTAGTATATAATTCAATAAAAATAAGAATTTGTGTTGTGTTTTTATTTTAATGGATTGGGCCATTTATATCGACCTGGGAGCAAAGCCAGCCATGTTGGCTAAATGATTGTGGTAAAATAAAGAAAAACAAATATTAAATTGATAAAATTGCATAATTGAATGAAGTTTAAAAAAAAATACCAAAAAAGTCCAGTCAGCAAAGCTTTAAAAAACGTGCATGCAGTTCCCTGAACGGCCACTAGAGGCAGAATGTCACAGTGAGTCAAACCCCATTAACCCCCATGTAAAAATAAAACAATTTTTATTCAATTAAACTTCAGCATAAATCTGCATTATTAAGGGCATGTAAAAATTAAAATTTAAATTATTTATTAGGTTCATATAAATGTTTCTGTTTCCATCAAACATTTCTAATGACATTGAATCTGCAGATGAAGATGATGATGATGATGATGGGAACCCCTCTACTTACAGGCAATGGTGCGTTCTGTTCATGAAGTGCCCATAGGAAATATATATCCATATGGAAAAGTGGAATCTTAAGCAGATGTTTAAATACAGGAGTGTTGGTCTACATTTTTTTTTTTTACAGAACCGGTAGCTACAGAAGTAAAAACCTGCACCGAAGCGAGGACGGATAACAAATGACGAGCTAATCCTGTTAGCCGGCTAATCGCCATTGATACAAAGTCTGGGGACGCGGCAGGTCAGCGGAGGCTCGGGAAAACTACACCGTCAGCATCACGACGAGTGTGTGTGTGTGTGTGTGTGTGTGTGTGTGTGTGTGTGTGTGTGTTTCTGGGGGGGTCTGGAGATCCCATACCATTATCATCTGTAGCTCTTGGGGATTACTGTGGATAAAGCGAGGGGAAGGCCTGGCCTCGTGTCCTTACAGCTTTTCCCTCGACTGTCCAGCTAACAACACAATCATCTGGCTGACCACAAGGTTTTTTTGGTTTAAGCAGCGTTGTATAGTCAAAGTGAGAGAAAATTAAAAATAAAAGTGCTTAATAAGTTTGCAGCATGCTGCAGAAAAGACTGAATATGCTGAATCTGACACTGGACCTTCAACAAACTTAGTGGAGACATTGGGTCATACATTTTGTAATAATAATAATCTATAGAATCTGATCTGAAGAACAAATGCACAATAACTAGATGTTTTCTTAGGGTCCATGAAGAGGTGTCAGGGAGTTCCCAGAATAATTCAATTCAATTTATTTGTTCAGCCCAGAATCACAAATCGCAGATTTGTCCCAATGGGCTTTACAGTTTGTACAAAGCAACACAACATCCCCTGTCCTTAGACCCTCACATCTACAAGGTAAAACTCCATTTTCATGGTGATTCCACAATGACGGAATATAGGACCATTTGTAGAGAGGAATGCCATAATTTTAAAATTAATTATAAATGACTAGACTACATCCAGAGAGTTTTTACTTTCTATCACTTCAACAGATCAGGTGTTTATTTGAGACGAGGGATGACACCATGATTTTTGCCGTGGTGCAGCACTCTTATTATTGGCATTTATTTAAACCACCTACCAGCACTGTCCTCATTATAGAACAGATTCATGTCACTGAGATGTCACGAGGCCGGTCTAAAGCTGCCAGCACAGCGGTTTCCTCTTAAACACGGTCTCCTATGTGGTACAACATGTCTGCATGTCCTAACCCTCAGTGGGCGGCGTCCTGCATCAAGGACACACGCCAGAAGACGACTTTTTAACCGCGTTTACATCGAAACTCCTCCATACGGTTCATCCGTACACCTGCTACATCAAAGAGTGGAATATCATTTGAATTCATGAATAAAACTTTGCTCAGAGTTGTTCTGTATGGGAGTTATTGGGGTTTTCAGCAAGTTGAAAAAGAGAAAATTGCCCTGACCCTCTGATGTGATCAGAGAGAAGATAATTATTTACATCAGTTAAATATAGACGCCAGCAGCCTGCTGCTCCAGCTGTGTACGGCAAAGTTTATTCGTATAGCACATTTCAACAACAGGGTGCAATTTAAAAACAGTTGATTGAAAAAGATAAAAGAAAAATAAGCAAATTTCTATCGTATCTAGTGAAACTAGATAAGGTTAAAAAAAAAATTGAACTTAAATGCAAAAACAAGAAAAACTTGAAATGCATTGAGAAATAATTGAGAAATGACATCAATAATAGGCAGCAGGAAACACGAAGGTCTTGAGCTCTTCTCTGAAAAAAGACTTGCAGTTCTCTGGGGCATGGTATGATATTTTTATAGCAGTTGCTGTTATACAATTTAAAAAGTGACATGAAAAAAAACTTAATTTAAATTAGATGAGACAGCAAACACAACATTCTTGAAAACAGTGAGATCTGCAACAGACCTGCAATCTTCAGGGAGTTTGTTCCAGTTCTCAGGAAAGTTTGTTCCGGTTCTCAGGGAGTTTGTTTCAGTTCTCAGGAAAGTTTGTTCCGGTTCTCAGGGAGTTTGTTTCAGTTCTCAGGAAGTTTGTTCCAGTTCTCAGGAAGTTTGTTCCAGTTCTGAGGGAGTTTGTTTCAGTTCTCAGGGAGTTTGTTCCAGTTCTCAGGGAGTTTGTTTCAGTTCTCAGGAAGTTTGTTCCAGTTCTCAGGAAGTTTGTTCCAGTTCTGAGGGAGTTTGTTTCAGTTCTCAGGGAGTTTGTTCCAGTTCTCAGGAAGTTTGTTCCAGTTCTCAGGGAGTTTGTTCCAGTTCTCAGGAAGTTTGTTCCAGTTCTCAGGAAGTTTGTTCCAGTTCTGAGGGAGTTTGTTCCAGTTCTCAGGGAGTTTGTTCCAGTTCTCAGGGAGTTTGTTTCAGTTCTCAGGAAGTTTGTTCCAGTTCTCAGGAAGTTTGTTCCCGTTCTGAGGGAGTTTGTTCCAGTTCTCAGGGAGTTTGTTCCAGTTCTCAGGAAGTTTGTTCCAGTTCTCAGGAAGTTTGTTCCAGTTCTCAGGGAGTTTATTCTTGTTCTTTTGGAGTTTGTTCCAGTTCTCTGGGAGTTTTTCAGAACTTCGGGACATAGAAGAAGCTGAACGCTGCTATTTCATGTTTTGTTCTGACGCTGTCCCAGACCATCTAAGAGATCTGGTTGGTTTATAAGGTGTCAGAAAATCAGAGATATACATAGGCCCTTGACTATTCAGTGATTTATAAATCAGCAAAAGTATTTTATAAGCAGACAGGAAGCCAGTGCAAGAACCTCAGAACTGGGGTGATATGATCTATATTTTTCATCTTAGTGAATTAGCTGCAGCTTTCTGATTGACTATTCAGAGAAGACCCTGTTACAGTTGTCAACTCCACTGAAAATAAAAAGCATGGACAAGCTTTTCCGAATCTCCCTGAGACATAAGGCCTTTAATCCTTGATTGTATATTCTCCAGGTGGTCGTATGCTTAAGGTCAAATTTTGTGGGAAAAAAAAAAAAAAAGAAGGCTGCAAGAAAACCTGCAGCTCAACCCGTCGCCCTCCTTTCAGCAGCTTTTGTGGCCGGCCCACGCTGATTGACGGTGGAGTGGATGCGTTAAAGCGAGTCCACACCCCGCCCCCGTCGGCGGTTCAGCACATCGCCATGGAAACACAACAAGGTCCACGCAGAGCCAAACAGTAACACAACACGCGCTGTAGAAATAGAAATAGGAATCAATAAGAGTCAAAAACACGTAATATACAACAAACATTTGCATAAATTCACTCGATGCATGTTAAAAGTTCAAACAAACTAGAAGTTGGCGTCTGGCAGATGGATGGATGTAGAAAAACAGCAAATACAAAGAATAAATGTTCAGGATGAAATATATAATTCAATTTATTTTAATTCATGCATGTTATACAATCTATACAGTGCATGCACACATACATGATGATTGATGCTTATTTTTTAAAGTTAACATAAACATAAATTCCCGTTTTCATTTAAATTATTCAGCAAGACCCTAATACCATTTTCACAAATCAACAGTTAATAACCAGTGAGACAAACACAAACGCAAAGGCGTTTTTTGCACTTTTTTTCTACACTAAATTTGATTTAAACAACCTTCTAAGATGCAGTCAACACCGTGGGCGAAAGTGTGAAAATAACAGCTGGGTGTTGCTATGAAACTAAAACATTCATCTTTCACTGGTCCGAAGAGCAAAATCTAAATCAAACTGAACTTTGTCATCAACTGTGCAATTTACGATTTCACAAATGAAATCGAAGAGAGGAAAGCGATTTAGTCGCTTTCTTCGTGGTTATTGCTGTAAATGTGGAGCTATGAGAAGCCGTGTCACCTGTCACCACTGCAGGTGGAATAGAAACCTGAACCCGGGAATAGACTGACTGATTTAAGTGTTTCGCCTGACAGATACAGACAGATTCATCCTGCCTTCTTGCCTCCCTCCTCGCGCCTTCATATCTCTTCGCCGACATACCTCATCCAGAGAAGCCGGCTTTGAAAGGAGGGGGTTATGAAATTATTGCCCTCTTTTCAACAGCGCCGTTCATCTGGAGTTTTCTTCACAAAATAAAAGACTCCCTGGCGTTTTTTTATTGATTGAGCCGGGTTCAGGTCGTCCATCTGACAGTAATTTGAATTGCTTTTCTCAATCCTCAATGGACCATCGCCAATTTCCCTTTAATTATGATATACTAAACTACTACTGCTAAATTTGACTGTCCAGGGAGGTGGAAAAAAAAGTGTAAAATTACACATGATTGCTTTAGAAAAATCAAAACAGACTCACTTTTCTGTCTTGTGTGAGACGGCGCCATCAATAAAATTATCGTATTTTCACAACTATAAGGCACAAATGAAAGTCTTATATTTCTCCATCCAGACCAGGACTACGGTAGCACAGCAACTTCCAGCGGATTATAACGCATCATTTAGAGGAAAGTGACTCTGATGGTGAAGAAAGTGAAGCTGGCATGTTTGATGGAGATTTAGCTGCTGTTGGAATCAGAAACAGAGGATGAGGACTTTGATGGTTTGATTGATGACATTACCCCGCTCTATTTTTAAATACACACACTTGTGTGCTTGTTTTATCTGTGTGTTTTACCATGATGATTAAAAAATGTTAGTACTTTGTAATCAATACTTAAATAAACCACAACCAAACTCAGTTTAGCTCCCGCTCTATGTGTGTATATATCTATGTGTGATGGGTTGAAGTTACTGGTGGACTGTCAGTCATTGGGAACTGGGTCGTCCTCTCCATTACACACACTTGATTTGTGTTTAACGTTATAATTTAGTGTCTCTAATAAAAATAAATGCTGATCAACAGAAAGCAACCAGAGGACAGGAGGACATATTTATCCTAAGCCCCTTTTCAGAAACATTACGAGAACTAACTCGTTTTCATCCTAGCACACGTTATAGGATTAAAGGAATACTTTAACATACATTCTGTCTTCCTTTCACAGAGATAAAGAAATGAATATTAATCTCTTATCAGTGAATGAGGTACAGAGCTGGAGTTTAGCCTTTGGCTTCCTGTAAACATTGTGCTCTGTTTTTGTTTTGTTCTTTTCGACCTTTCCATGAAATAAAACTCTGAAGTAAGTGTTTTTGTGGGTTTGGGTTCACCCACCACATAATTCAAAGAATGTTGCATAAGTGTTGTTGTTGACTGTAACCTGGAAACCCACCGTTAACAATGGTTTTACATCATAAAAACACGCAGCTCTATCATCTAGAGAGCATCCCTTGAGTAAGCACTTATAACATACATAATTCATGCACGGTTATACAGTCTACACAGAACATGCACACACACATTATGACTGATGTGAAGTTTTCCATAACATTATTAAGCTTAACATGCCAATAAATTCACATTTTCATTAAAATTCATTCTTCAGCAAGACCCTTCTCTTTTACTGTTTGTATTTTCCTCTGCCCAATCTCTTTCAAAGGTCTGGTTTCTTCATACCAAGTAAGGTTCAAGCCAGTTCCACATTAACAATTAACCTCTTTAAACACTGGAACAATGGGACCCACCATTAACAATGGTTTTACGTCATAAAAACATGCAGCTTTATCATCAGGGGAGCATGCCTTGAATATTAAACTAACCACTCACAACATGCTTAATCTGTAACCATTAGTTTCCCATTAGAAAAACATGCCTTATTAACACCTAGGGATGCAGGAGCATTTATTAGATCCATAACAACTTGCAATCTGCTCCATAGAAGTAATATTTCACCAAATGATGGATCGACCTTGCAGTAAGTAATGTTATTTTAGTTTTTAAGAAATTAAAAATAAAAAATATGTATTTTTCCTTATCATTTGGTATTCGATCGTCTTGTGACCCCTTTGAATAAGTGACCCTTAGGTTGGGAACCACTCCTTCAGCCTATAAGCGGTAAAAGGGAGAAGCAACAGGTCATTTACGGTAATAATACACTTCAGGTGTTGCACAAATAATGCAACAGTTATGGTCTTGACGTTGTTTCTCATCAATTAACACCATGGAGGAGCCAATGGAAGCATGGGGTCAGGGGATGGCAGCTTTAAAGCCAATGAGGACTACGATAGTTTGACCACCTTTGGTTTGATGGACAGTGAGACCCAATGGATGAGACCATCCACATCTGATAGCCAATAGCCAGGGCTTTAGAAGGACATGTGACATGTGACATTTGAATAAATACCCAATGCTGTTGTCAAACACAGATCCATCTCAGGATGTTTTTACACCAACAGCAGTTGGTTTGCACCGAACCTTCCACTCAAGCCACTATAAGAACTAAGACCTGAGGGGCATGTTTGTATCGTGAGGTATTGTTGGTCAATCAAGAGCCGGCAAAGTGAAGCACATCAATAGCAATAATGACAGATAACAGACTGTAACCACTGGGAGTGCAAAAGTAATGACTACTGTGTAAGGTGTAGGTGTCTCCAGGTGTTTATAGAAATAACAGATATGTAAGCAAGTTGACAACAGATAATAAACATTGTCCTATGATATGTTCACACCAAAGCAGACTTCTGTGTCAGAACTTGCAGCAAAAACACATTTTTTGTTCCTCGCCACCTCAGCTTGGAGTCTTTATGCTAATTAGTAAAGATTTTATGTTGGTGTGAACCAACTAATGGAACCAGTGGCGTGAAACCACCTTTTCACCCCCCAAAGCCTGTTTAACCCCAACCCCTAACTTTTACTTTATTTTCATTTTTCTAAAAAGCTGTCATATAAAAAAATGTTTTTACTGTTAGGTGTGAAAAGGGCTTTTATTTTGAAGGACACACAATTTATGAGGTCACGTGACCGGTCTCTTTTTGCTCATGGACATTTGACATATGATGGTCCTACAAGCAAAGGTTGACTTTTATTCAGCAGATGAATAAATAAACTCCACAATCTAGGTGAAAGTAAACTTTAATTTTTTTACATTTAAATCAATTTAGAATTTTTTCTACTACACTAAAATAGATTTTATATATATCAAAGAAATGCAAATATGGAAGATTTCTCACTCACATAGCATGAAACTATCCTCACACTGTGTAAAGTAATTAACACATGCAATAATGAGTTTATATTTTATGGTAGCTATATATATATATATATATATATATATATATATTATACTAAGCTCGATCTAAGCGCTCCATAGACATTTTTTTTTTATTGTTTTAGGTAAAAATATTTGAGGTAATATTGTTATTGTTTAACCGTGAACAGGCTAATTGTACAAAGATTTGCAGCAGCCATATGAAATTCTAACAGATGAATTTAGATGACATGAAATAGGTTATTCATCATAATTTTAATAGAGCGATGATATACTTTATTGCTGTGAAAATTTCATGTCTTAGAGGTGGACACTAAGTTTTAACTCTTAATCAAATCATCTGTTTCTTCATTCAACTCGTCATCTTAGGTCAAAAGAGCTTAGAAAGAAATTTGGTTGAATTATCTTGCCATTATTGACACAATATTCATGTGTATTTGTCCTTAATGCAGGAACCAGGCTGGCGATGAGCAGCAGGTTCTAGCAGCTTCCTCCTATCCCACACTGCCATCTGTGGGTCGCAGAGCAGACGTCACAAGAAACCTCCCCTTACATAAGCGATGCATAAACCAGGCGGGCAGCACGCTGGGATGAGGCGTGATGTCTCAGCCGGGTTCCCAGCGGGGGGGCCGGCGCCGGCCCGACCCGCCACTCAAAATTAACATGTGACCCACATCCCTGCACCAGTTGCTGGAAGGAGACGAATAGAGAGAGAGAGGCCGTTTCAGGCCTTTATTCCTGCCTCAAAAACACCACCCATCTGTTAGAGGACGATGCGTTTTGGCAGAGCGGGATTTATCCACAGCCAAGATTTATTCACTGGAAACAACTTTGGGTTTTCTTTCCCCTGAAGAAGTCTGTCCCTCTCCTTCAGCACCACCAGGCCCGGTGCTGCCTGGGCCGGGTCGATGGCGCCTAATGAAAGGCGCCGTTATGACGGGTCAGCTGCTTTCCTTCACAGGCGCGAGCAGCTCTAATTTAAAGTAATGGTTATTGGCCGAGCCATTGATTTATTTAGCTGGTGATTAGTGCACTGTATCAGCAACCACTGGGGGGGTCGCTGTGATTGGTAACGGTGGGAGGACGGAGAGAAAACAGAAAAGAACACATGTGGCTGTTTCTAAAGACCCCCCGCGGTGTCGGTGTCAGCCTCCTTCATCCTGGTCCTGGTCCATTGTTTGTGATTCTGCTTTTTGTTCTCTGATCAAATGAAAACCTCACAAAGGATGTAATTTGGCGGCTGCTTTGTGCAGTGATTTGCTGAAAAGGAAAAAATAAATAGATTTAATATCAACCTTCAACGAGACTGGCTTGACTCAAAAAGGAAAGAAGAAAAATGTTTTTTCTCTCAGTAAAATATCCAGAATGTGAAGGTTAATCAATCAGTAGTCCTGTGCTAATATTCTTTTCCTTCGTGGTCATAGAGCACCTTCCTAATGATTCTGAACTACATATCTTTTTTAAAACATATAAACAACCAATCTGACGTCAATAAATGGTTGATCAATCCTTAGTCCATTTTTCAGAAAGCAGAGAGGGTATATTTTTATGTTTACTTCCTGATTTTAGATAAAATCACCTTTCAAACATCCTATTTTACCTAAGATATGAAAACCTAACAGTCATAATAACAGTGAAATTGACTCAACTATACTTTTGTTCAGTGCTGGAGGAGACTGGACTTATTTCAGTATAAAAGAAAAAGCTTTTGTGGAGGTTTCGTGACAAGATTATCAACGTGATGTTTAAAAGCGAATGACTCATCGAGCCAAATACCAAAAGATATTTGTGCTTTGAGACTCGTTCAGTGTGACGACCGCTCAGTGCTGATAGCTGCAGGCTGTTAGAACCAGTGCCTCTGGCTTTAGAAAAGACCACACACTCTGTTTTGGTTGCATTGAGAACTAATTTAAGGTCAACAAGGGAATTTTTGAAGAGCAGTGAAGGAGGTTCTCAATTGCACATTTGAACAATACAGGACAGCGTCATCAGCATAATGATGAGCATTATATTTAACAAGTGCCAAGGTAATTCATTTATATAAATTCTACAAAACAGGTCCCACATTTGATCCTTGTGGGACACCTCTTCTTTAATAACAAGACTTTCTATAACCATCTACAAGCAGATGAATCAAACCCAATATTACTTAGTTTCTGGATAAGCAGCAAATGATAATCTTTTACAAAAAAGGGCTTGAAAAATCAGCAAAAACAGCCGTTTCACCTTGATTTAACATACTCAAAGTTTAAAAATCATTATGAAAAAAGGGCAAACCTAAACCAGAGCAGGCTAAGTGAGATAAGATGACATAAAATAGGTTATTTTACATACGCCATCATTTTAATAAGACAATGACATATTTTATTGCTATGAAAAATTAATGTTTTAGAGGTGGACAGTTAGTTTTACCTCTTAATCAAATACAATGACTCTTTATTCAACTTGTCATTTTAGGTTTAAGAAGAAATTTGGTTGAATTATCTTAACATTATTCACACAATATTAGTAGATTCTGCATATTTTTACGGTTTGTGGTGAATACATTGGAGTAACAGCAGTGTCCCTGTTTAGCCAGGCTTGCTAAAGCCAGGGATTATCACTTGTCTCTGTCAGCTCCGGCTCGGGAGGCGTCTGGGGATTCCTGAGCTAAGAGACTGTTTAAGATTTCTCATTTCCGAGTAATGGGGCACAAACTCGCACAGAAAAATGAGAGGATCTGCCTTAACCTTTTCAGGAGATATCTACTCTAAGGTTCAATTCCCAGCAGAGTTTCTGAATAAAACCCCAACATTTGTTGTAATGGCCATTGTTGGCGGTCTCCGTGTTTTTTTGGATGAGTTGAAAGTTGAAAACCGCGACTCCAGAGCAGCAGTTAGAAGAAAAGCTCATCATTAATTATTGAAATCTTCAGGATTGCAGCACCAAAGGAGCAAGGAAGTAATGATGCAGCTGGGAGGACCGGTTTCAATCAAATAAGGGGTTTTAAAATCTCAATATCATTGGAAAAAACAACCACAGGTGCATTTTTAATTCATAATTTTTAATGAACACTATCTCTGCATTGGGTAAATCTTATCTTTACATTTACATCATTATAACTTCACCCAGATGTTTTTACGATGTGGTTTTATGATAGTTTGAAAAAGTTCATCCCATTGACATCGATGCCATTTGGCTCCTGATGTTCAAGGTGAGGTGGATGGTGTTTTTCCAGAAAAATTTTGCTTAAAATACCCATCCCACCCTCACTCCAACCAATTAATTAAATGCTGGTCATTCAATGTGTTTCACACTGAAAAATAGAGATAAAAAAATGCATTATTCCTCATTTTAGATGTTTTGTAGCTGCATCATCAAATCAAAATTAGTGCAATCTTTGGCATCAACAAGTCGCTCGTTGACTTCATCCATCACACGCAGCATCACTGTGTTTCTGAGGATGTTAACAACTAATCACTCAACATGTGGAGCTACTTCATCGGATATTAATGACATAATAAATCTTGAGGAAGAAGATTAAAATTAATCGGGTTTGACTAGAGTATTTTTGATTAACGTGACTATCAACCGGCTGGCAGATAATTTAGCTTATTTCAAGTTGTTTTCCCCTTATTGGGTCAATGTTGTTTTGTTTTGATAAAAGGGATTAAATTGATTAAAATAAAGAAAAAAATCCTGGATCCTTAAAATGTGTCTGGGACAGGCAGAAAGCACAGAAACATGGAGGCATGCTTTTGTTAGAGTCGCTTTAATTGTAGGGTTATCGCCGTCTCACCTCAGCAGAAATGCTTCCAAACCCAAAGTGCAAAGTGCAGCTGATAAATCTGTGGCGTCTCACTGGGAAAAACCTGCCAGGAAACCAGCGGGTCTCATGGGACCCAGAAATTCTAGTGAGTCGCAGCGACACCTAAAAACGCTGAATGTGTGGATCGTTGTGTTTGTTTCGTGGAGCCACAGCTTTCTCTGAGACATTAACCCAGGACATGACTCCAATCTCTGGAAACGTGTACTGCGATTCCGACACATGTAACCCAGTTTGTCTGGTGTTGTCTGGTGATGCTCAATCATTTACAAACCCCAATTCCAAATGAAACTGGGACGATATGCAAATCATAAATAAAAAAAGAGAGAATATGATTTGCAGATTATTTTTAAAAGCTATATTCAATTGAAGGATAAAAGAGTTCAAGCTGGTAATTCAATTATTAAATATTAGCTCATTTGGAATTCGATGCCTGTGACCATCAAACACCTGGTGAACAGGTAACGAGGAACAGGTGAGGGCTTTGACTGGGTATAAAGGAGCTTCCCTGGATTGTTCAGTCATTCACAGGCAGAGATGGGATGAGCTTCACCCCTTTGTGAACAGAACAATTCCTGCTGTATTTCATTGGTGGACCTGCCATCAGTCCACCTACCGTATGTTGATTTTTCTGATTTCTTTTCTTCCTTATTTAAACAAATATTATGCTAAGATAAAGTAAGTATTTAAAATCCAATCACCACACAGGCTTTTTTCAGGGCCTGAGTATCTACTCCAAACCAGAGGTTCCTTCAGGGATGGTTCCTGCCTTGGTGGAACACAACGTTCGCACCCACACGTCCTCCAGGACCAGGATTGAGAACCACTGTTAGAACCTAAAGTCCAGGGGAACAAAGCCAGCAGCATAGAATACAGGCAGGAAACTCAGGGAATGCAGGTAAGTTTCTAAAAAGACCAACAAAGCACCAACTAGACAGAACGATAGAGTCACAGGAAACAGGAAATAACAGGTTAGACTGGACTTGTTCTTGTAGCTTGAAGACGTTTCAGCTTCCATCCAGAAGGCTTCTTCAGTTCTGGCCTGATGCTGGAAACCAGGAGGTCATCAGTCCAGCTGCTCACAGTGACTCCTCTGACTCCAATGACCTGGATGAGTGAGAATCTACAGTCAGACCTGAAGGAGGATCATTAACGCCTCAATGATCTCACACCTTATCCTAATGTTGTTCACCAGACCTTAACAGCTGTCATTTACATGAGGTACCAACAATGGTCTGGTGGAACCAGGACTCTCATTGGTCCTTTTTCAGGTTAAACACCTGGGTCTCCGTCCACTGTTTGTCAGACCGATCAGAACTGATGAGAGGCCAAACGTCTTCCTAGACAAGACAAATCATTCTGAGAGCGAGAGAGACTGAAACGTAATGAGACGACACGTGAGTGGGGACATGGCTATCATCTGGGAGCGGATGTGACAGAGGCTTCCATTCCCCCCTCTGTAGAATGGCGTGTGGCAGCGAGTCTGGAACACCTCCAGGTTTCTGTCTGCCCGTCCTGGTCCTCCAGGACCAGCAAATGTGCCGGACCATCTGGCCAGCTGTCTGTCCGGTCTACCCGAGCGCTCGTCGTAGACCAACCACGATCTGCAGCATAATTCAATAACGGGACTCAACGCCATTCATTTTCCGATAAAAGACATATTTAAATTTTCTTCTCAGCTTGAGCAAACTAATGAATCTTTGAATCTTTGCTGTGAAATACACTGAACATTTATGAGGTGCCTATTTTCAGGTTATGGTACCAAGGTTTAGCTTATTTGAAGGTTGTTGTAGTTGGAGGTTGGAGGTCACACAGGAAAACTGCAAAGAAAGTCAAGGTTTTCCCATTCTGGTCTATAAACTAAATTTCTCTTGTAACTCTATTTGCTTATTTGTTCTGTGCTTTAATGTCAGAGACATGAAAAACTGGATCATTACCAGTAAGAAGAAAACAGAAAAGATCTTTCAACGTATCTGCTGCAGAAAAGGCTGACATTTTGGCTGAAGGATAAATCCAGACAAATCCAAAAAGAGGAAACTTTTGAGGCCTTGTGTGATCCTCTGGTTTTTATCGCTTCCATAATCCAACAAGTCTTGCTTCTTGGTACCAACAGCACTATGGTCAAAGCCTTTAGTGCTGAGACATTTTCAGTCCAGTCACTCTCTGAAACCCATTTGGCCAAAGCCCAAACGGCGCCCCGTCTCCACTCCATCGTGTTAATGCTGCACGAACGCTCGCTGGATGTTCACTTCCTGTCTCAGCACTTCAGTCGGAGGAGCGAAACCCGAATTTGAATAATCGTTAACGCGCAGTTTCACGCTAAATAAAAGATGAAAGGCCCGTTCACAAAGCCTTCCCCCGAGATAATAAAAGCTACAAGTAGCGGTTCCGTAAAGTAGAACAGAACTCTGACAGCCAGATTTATGTCTCATGTCACCGAGCTCTGAGGCTCATCTCAGCGTTTCTCTATTAAAGTAAAGCTGCAGACCCATAAAACAAAGATTCCTCGACAGCTTCTCAACAATCACGGCTGGTGGGAGGACGTTTATATCAAATAACCTACACACAAAGAAGGCCTGGGTTTAAATTTAAAGACAAACTGTTTTAATATTTATAAAAATACTGATTAGTGTCTTGGATTTTTCCATTTAAAGGCCAATGCTAAAACTGCAATTTCATATAATCAAAAAACCTGGTACCAGATAGTTTAAAGTTTAAAAACAAACATGCTAACTATTTTTTTTATATTGTAGGTGGATTAAATACTTAGAATTTATCGTTAAAAATCATGATTTTTGTTTAAATAAATGGTACAAATGGACTTTTAAATGACAATAAACCAACATGAACACTAAATGTACATTTATAGAGACCTGATGAATGTATTTTTAACAGATTTTTACTTCATCTTGTCGAACCTGATTTGTCACTGATCCTTAAATGTTCAAATATCCCCATCTCTATATAAATATTCTATTAATATTTATATAAATATTGTCCTATACGTGTCCAAAGTTTCCAGTTTCTTTCTATATCATTTTAAACTATTTTATCTGTTGAAATCTCACAGAAAAAGAGAATTAGAGGATGTTTCCATTGACAAATGGTGGATAAGATCATTCATGCAGAGCGTGGTTTGGTCAGAACAAGCTGGTGAAGGTGGTTGTAATAGACGCAGAAGTGGGAATGTTCCTTTAAAATCACTCATTCCTCCAGGTGTTACGTGTTTGTGATAAATAAAGCGTACAACCCGACGCCATCTTCAACACGGCTCCAGTCATTTGACTGCTGTTTGTTTTTTAAGCATTGATTGGTGCGTTGGAATGAAAAAGAACTGGTGACATTTAAAAATAATGAACAAAGTCAACGTGTCGCAGTTACGGCCGATTCAAGAGAAACGTCCTGAAACCACAAAGAAAAGACGGAACAAATCATCTGTAATGAAACGTAGTCAGGAGGGTTCATTATATCATTTAGTGAAGCTCTGATAACATTGACATTATTATAGGGGAGTGCACGCTGCAAAAAATAAAATCTAATCTTTTGTTCTGTTTTCTGCTGCAGTTGTGAAATCAAACACTTTGATTTTGCTGCATTTAATCTAATATTGAGTAGAATGATCTTATTCCGCTGGCAGATAATTTAGTTTATTTCAAGTTTTCTTTCCCACAGTTGTATATTTATATCGATTCAGAACAAATGTAGAAGGTTGAGGCAACAAATCCAGATTGTTAATAGTTGTTAGGATGCAAACCTGTGATCCTCCAGTTATTTTTGTTGTTCTCTATATAAACCACAGCGTGGTGCGTTTATGGTCGCATCATAAAATGTTATTTGTGTGAACATGTACAGTTTCAGAACACCATCGTTTTCCAGTTATTTATTGCAATTCAAGTCCACTGAAAATCCTGAAACGCTATTTACTCCCCTCCACTAGATCCCAGTCACATTCATTTAAAGTCTCATGAAAAGGAAAATGAAACCAAGAATTCCCACAGGCCGTCTTGTATGTAAATGCAACACGACGCATTAAGCTCCTTTTAATCCTGAACATAATTCGCCTGCACACGTTGGGTTTTGTGTCGTCCTGCAGGTGTGAACGTTTCAGAACCAGAACCCCCCCCCCCCACCACCACCACCAGGGCCTGGGGGGTCGTCCCACGGCCCACAGACTCCTGAAGCTGCTTCTGCTGCTAATCTGAAAAGCCTTTTACCGCGCGACGCCCCGTTAGCAGCATTAGTCTCAGTGGAAACGATGAGGCGGCGAACTCACTTCCTGCTTCCTGTTCGCTGTTTTCACACATGCTCGCATGTTTTCTGTTCTTTTTAATGCATGTTGCTGGATGTTGAAGCTTTAACCAAACATTGTCAGCATGGGAGAACGTGACCAGTCTGAGTTTCACCAGAAAGTTTGCAGCTAAAATCTAGTATCTAGTTTAAAATACATGCAAAAAACTATTTTCATGTTTTTTTCATGCAGAAATGATCACATTTGCAGCCTGGTGTAAAGCCCACCACTGTCTCTGTTCATGATAGTGGTGGGCGCTGAAAATCTGCAAATATCTGTGTAATTAAATCCATAAAATACAGAATCCTCCCGTATTAGACAATTTCAACTTTAGTGCATTTTGGATGTTAAAAGGCACTTTATTGTACTTTTAGACATTTTAAAGGGAACTTGGTGCAGGTTCAGATATTTGTGAAGCTAGTAAACGACTTCTTGTCCAGGTATAGGGTAAAGTGTAAATGTACAATAATAATATAGAGATTAATAAAACACTGATTTGTGTCTTTGATTTTATTCATATAAGGAGTCATGTGGTAGAATCCTGAAAATTTGGTACCAGATATTTTAAAGTTTTAAAAAATCATAAAACAGATACTATCAACTAGTTTTATATTCTAGTTGGATTAAATAATTAAATTGATAATTCTTTGACATTTTGATTAAAAAAAAATAAAACATAAAATCATGATTCCATCTTCTTCATCTTTTTGTCACTGACCCTTAAATGTTCACATATCCTCATCTCTGTATAAACATTCTATTATTTATATAAATATTGTCCTATTTTACACAAATGTGTCTGTAGTAAAGTATAAATGTTAAAGTCGTGTTTTTCCCAGGAGGCATCATGATATTCTCTACATGACGCAATGACATGAAACCATGGTTAACGACTAGAAAACATCAGCAGGTTAAACTAAAAATGATGGAATTTCTAGCTGCGCTACGCAACTAAAGAGTGTTGGTAAACTGTAAAAACACTTTTATTGCAACTATGAATGAATTTAAAACAAATAATAAGGAAAATATGCAGGAAAAAATGGGCAGTTCCTAATGTTCAGTCATAAAAACATGCCGAATAAGAAATAAGAAGAGATGTAGGCATGAAGAGGCCTGCACACTGAGCATTAGAGGAGCATATTTATATATGTATATATATATATATATATATATATGATTTATTGTTGTGCAGCATTAAAACAGTTGGTGCGACCGAATCTGCTGCAAGTGGAATCAAGTCAAAGTGGAAAAACTCTTTTTTTCCTCTGTTATTTCGTGTGAGTAAGTGACTACATCCAGTGATTTGGCCGTTTCCAAAATCAACATCTGGCGACAGGCGACATCAGGCAATCAGACAGAAGCCAGCAGCACTTCAACGAGCGGAAAAACAAACAAAAGAAACGTCTGACACAGAAAAGTGCAAGTTTAAATTCTAAGGTAAATGTAATGAGCTGTTTCTACAGGATGCAACGGATCGCTGCATCGTGTCTGGAAGAAGTAGACATAGAAAGTCAGACTTTATTATATGTTGATTATAATAAGGCCTAGGTGTTATATTAATACACAACCCGTGTTCAGGAACATCCCTGATCCCAATAAAACCTTTTTAAGCAGGAAAATGAGCATTTAGTGAGTCGACAGCAGAAACACCCACAGGCTGGGAGGGGAAGCGTTGAACAGGCGGTGAACACGCGCTGGATGCGCTGGCAGAGATGCATGCGCTCGGGGACCGGCGCCTTCATTTTTTATTCAACATTTGCATCTTATAAATATTTGATAAGTGAATAGTTCCCTCCATCTGCTGCGTGTTCTGGGCTGTGAGACGTGGAGGTGTCGACCAGTCTGCTGCGTGTTCCTTTAAATGAACGACGGGAAACTCCCAAAATCATCCAAAAGTCAGGATCTGTCAGATCTGTGGAGAGTGAGAGGAGAAGAAATAAAAACACCTGCTGTGTATTTTACATGAATTGTAAGTTATTAGACCTGGAATTCTCCAGGTAGTTTAATATTGATCACATCATTGATCACAGTTGTGTGGATGCTAGAAGGAAACGATTCTCACTTTAGTGCAAGTTTAGACATTAAAAACAGCACTTTGGTGCATATTAGGTGCATATTAGGTGCATATTAGGCATATTAGGCATATTAGGTGCATATTAGGTTCACTTCCTGCTTCCGAAGAGTGTAGACGTGTCTTTGCTTCCTCCTGCTGCTTATGCTTTTTTGTCTTTTAATCATTTTATCTTTTTCCACAAGTCTTGGATATAATTTTGTCTGCTTCTTTTAAGGAAACCAAGACTTTTTAATCATTTTAACGCCTTTTTACAACGAATCTGAAGAGTCAGCGACTACGAGTTTCTCAACATGACCGAAGGAGTAACTCAAACAACCTCTCCCTGTGAAAACTGTCGGATATACAAGCAGGAAATTTGTGTGCTACAGGAACGCATTTTTGCCCTGGAAGCTGAGAAAGGACTTCATGATACACTCCCAGTGAACTGCAGTGGTAAGACTTTTACTACGAAAGGAAGGGGTGAAAAGACTGTTATTCACAACTTAAAGTTTAATGATACCGTGTCTTTTCCAAGACTTGACTATAATCGCCTTGGTCCTAAACCAAAACGACGTCAAAATGTCGGTATCGATGCCATAACATCACCTGGAATTAAATTAACAAACAGATTTTTACCACTGTCTGATACAAATGGGACTGAGTCTAACAATGAGAGACTCAGGAAAGAGCAGCACCAGGACCGAAAAACTGTGTCAAGCGTCAAGGACACTTTGCTGCTAGGAGATGGAGCCATATCTAACATAAACATGGGGAAAATGATAACAAGCAGCTATCCGAGTGCCACAGTTTCTGACATCACAGAGGCACTACCAAAGGAACTAGCTAAGCATCAAGGTTTGAAACAGCTGATCTTGCACGTGGGTGCAGTGGACATCAGAAATGGACAGTCTGAAATCTTAAAAAAAGATTTCATCACACTCTTTGAAAGTTTGGATAAAGTGACATTACCCACGTTTATTAGTGGACCTCTCCCAACCATCGACGGGAAGGTTAACAAGTTCAGCCGGTTGCTTCAGCTGAACACATGGCTATCCAACATCTGTGAGTCCAGAGGACTGCATTTTATTAACAACTTTAACCTGTTTTGGCTTCGAGGTGACCTTTTCAGAGGAAAAGGCCCGCACCTGAACGGAGGTGGAGTGAGGGTTCTGACGGAGAACCTCCTCCACGCTCTGAGGCGTCAGAGCAGGCCTGAGCAGAATCAGGCCTCTGTGCGGCCACCGAGAGAAAAGAGGAGGAAGGAAAGAGCTCCCTCTGCCTCACCCAAGGACCCAGCCAAGAGTTTGACTAAAACAGCACCAGCAACAACAAAATCTGCATCCATGGTAAAGGAATCAACTGCTTCAGCTGCAGCACCAGCATCTCCTACAAAGGACTCAGCCACTGCAGCTGTTGCAACAACAACACCTGCCTCTCCGGAAGTGGACTCAGGCGCTGCAGCTACTGCCACAGAACCGGCAAAGGAGTCAGCTGCTGCTACAGTAACATCTTTATCTCCGGCAAAGGACTCAACAACATGTGCATCGCCTGCTAAGGGTTTAGCTGGAGCAGAGACTACATCACCTTTACCTTCGCCCTCACCACAGTCCCCACCTGTTACATCGACACCCCGTAGTGACTCTTCACTTTCGTTTCCATCTCCATCGACACCTTTGAGATTTCCAAATCATTGTGAAAGCTTGATCAAATCAGGCACTAAAATAGTTCCTCTTACTCCAGACATGGTTAGATCAAGGTTTAACCTTAGATCAAGGTTTAAATCCCCAAAGAACTACCATGCTCCTCCCGCTCCTAAGCCTGCTCCAAGAAGCAGAGCCCCCCCAGCTCGGCCTCCACCACCGGCCCAAGCTGTTATCTCCAACAGCGTCACTGCTGCTGTCTAGGATGTAAAGGGCCTCTGCATTGCTACCACTCACTTTAAACCCAACTGGAGGTCCAGGGAGGAAGTGATCTCTGCAAAACCAATCTGTACTGTCACATCACGGAGACTAAAACAGAGAGGGACAGTCAGAGTGTCTGAGCAGAGAAATCTTATCCATATTCCATGTAAGAAGTTAGAGCCCAACCCAGCCCAGGAAACTCAGATCAGTCTCAAACATGCTGTACTCAATGTCAGATCTTTAAATAACAAATCTTTCTTGATTAATAATTTTATTTCTTCTAATAATCTTGATTTTATGTTCTTAACTGAGACATGGCTTGATAATAGTACAGGTAACGCAGTCCTGATTGAGTCTACTCCACCTCACTATACCTTTGAGTTTGAAACACGACAAAACCAAAGAGGTGGGGGCGTTTGTAGCATTTTCAGGGAGAATATAGTCACCCACAAATTGTCATTTGGGTTGTTTTCCTCATTTGAGTATGTGTCTGTCAGAATGGAGCTAAAACAAGCGTCCATAGTTTATGTCACCATCTACAAGCCACCTCAGAATTGTTTTATTGATGATTTTTCAGAACTACTTTCAGTTTTGTGCACTGAATTTGACCATTTTGTTGTAACAGGTGATTTAAATGTACATGTGGATGTAGCCAGCGACAGACAAGCTAAAGAACTCAATGCTGTCCTTGAAATGTTTGGTCTAACTCAGCATGTGACCGAGCCCACTCACAACAGAGGGCACACACTGGATGTGCTCATTACTAAGGGGGTTACTGCTTCAAATATTAATGTCATGGATGTCGCATTATCTGATCATTTTTGTTTGTTCTTTGACCTGTCTGTTACACCAAAGCCGGCAGCTGGGCCAAAAAAGGTTCGAAGAAGACTCATAAATGACAAAACAAGGGCACAGTTTATGGAAATGATTGCTTTTGAAAATACCACTGGTTCTAATGTTGATGATCTGTGGAACTCCTATACATCGAGTGTTTTAAATGTCTTGGACACCGTTGCCCCTTTCAAGGTTAGAGAGGTTAAAAACAGGCAAAAGGCACCATGGAGAAATGATGACTCAGTCAGGGCACAAAAGAGAGAGTGCCGGGGAGCCGAACGGAAATGGCGCAAATCAAAACTCCAGGTTGATCTAGACATCTATAAAAAGAAGTTATGCATGTTTAACCAGACTTTGAAAAAATCAAGGGAGAGATATTTCTCTGAAATCATCACCAACTGCAATGGTAACGCTCGAGTTCTGTTTGCTACAGTAAACAGATTAACAAACCCTCCAGTTTCACTGCCCTTAGAACTAAATTCTACATCAAAGTGCAATGAGTTTGCGAAATTCTTTAGTGATAAAGTTCAGAGTATTAAGAATGCAATCATTTCCACCACACAGATAATAACCCTTCATCCACCTAAACACCTCGAGCTGACACATTTCACTCCTGTTACTGACAGAACAGTCGAAGAGATCATCTCAGGTCTGAGTTCATCCACATGCTGCCTTGATGAGTTACCCACTGGATTTCTAAAGTCTGTGTTGAACAGCTTATTAGTAGAAGTTACTAATCTAGTTAACATCTCATTGGAGACAGGAACATTTCCAAAAGCCCTGAAAACCGCGGTTATTAAGCCTCTCCTAAAGAAGAACAGTCTTGATGCCACAGTTTTAAACAACTACCGTCCCATATCAAACCTGCCATTCTTAGGTAAAGTCCTCGAAAAAGTTGTTTATCGGCAGCTAAGTGACTTTCTCCTATCTCACAACGCTTTTGATACTTTCCAGTCTGGTTTTCGACCTCACCATAGCACTGAGACAGCTCTGATCAAGGTGATAAATGACATCCGCCTGAACACAGATGCAGGCAGAGTCTCAGTCTTAGTTCTGCTGGACCTGAGCGCTGCCTTTGACACTGTGGACCATGATATTCTTCTACAGAGGCTGGAGAACTGGCTGGGAATCTCTGGTCCTGCTCTAAACTGGTTTAAGTCGTATCTTGAGGACAGAACTTACTTTGTTGAAATTGGAAATTGCATTTCAGACAAAATGTCTGTGACCTGTGGTGTTCCCCAGGGCTCGATCCTGGGGCCCCTCCTGTTCAATTTGTACATGCTTCCGTTAGGCCAACTAATACGCAGCAACAATGTGTCTTACCACAACTATGCAGACGACACTCAGATCTATGTGTCTCTGACAGCAGGTGAACATGGGCCTGTGGATTCACTCTGTTGCTGTATTGAACAAATCACTGTGTGGATGCAAAACAACTTTCTCCAGCTAAACTCAGAAAAAACTGAAATAATCGTCTTTGGGCCACTGAAGCAAAGAGAACGTGTAATCAGTCACCTTCAGTCTCGTTCTCTAAAACCAAAAACACAGGTTAGAAATCTAGGGGTGCTAATGGACTCAGACCTGAACTTTCACAGCCACATAAAGTCAACAATATCAACAGCCTTTTACCATCTAAAAAACATTGCCAAAATCAAAAATATAGTGTCTAAACCAGACTTGGAGAGACTGATCCATGCATTTGTCTCCAGCAGGTTAGACTACTGCAATGGCCTGCTCACTGGTCTCTCTAAACGAGCTGTTAAACAACTACAGAACATTCAGAACGCTGCAGCTCGAGTCCTGACTAGAACCAGAAAATATGACCATATTAGTCCAGTGCTCATGTCTCTGCACTGGCTTCCTGTCACTCAGAGAATAGACTTTAAAACAGCTTTACTTGTGTACAAGTCTCTTCATGGTCTAGCACCAAAATACATCTATGACATGTTAGAGCCATACGAGCCATCTAGGACCCTGAGAACCTCAGGGACTGGTCTCCTGCAGGTGCCCAGAGTCAGGACTAAACATTGTGAAGCTACATTCCAGTTTTCTGCAGCTAAAATCTGGAACAGTCTTCCAGAGAATGTGAGACAGGCCTCAACGCTGACAATGTTTAAGACCAGGCTGAAAACAGTTCTGTTTAACCGTGCATATGAAAACTGAAAGTATCTTATCTACACTCTTCACTCTTTTTTAAATTAATGATGAATTCTATGTTTTATGATTTTCCTTTTGGGATTTTATGTATGTTTTGCTCTCCTTTTGTGATTTTGTGTAAATGTAAAGCACTTTGAATTGCCCTGTGTATGAATTGTGCTCTACAAATAAACTTGCCTTGCCTTGCCTTGCCTTGCCTTGCCTTGCCTAAAGGAGAACTGTAATGTACTTGTAGACATTTTAAAGGGAACTTGGCTTAGATGTTCAGAAAGGGCAGTTTAGTGCAAGTGAAAACAGTTATAAAATGGCAAATTTTCATGTTTTAAAAGAGAAATTTATTGCACTTTAGATATTTAAAAATGAACTTTAGTAAAACACATCTCTTTAAAAGGGAACTTAAGGGTGCATTAGTGCACAAAGTGAAATCTGGAATATGTTCACTACCAAAGATGGCACATTAGTGCATGTTCAGTGCAAGTTTAGACATTACAAACAGCACTTTAGTGCATGTTTAGATGTTTAAAGGGCACTTTAATGTACTTTTAGACATTCTAAAAGGGAACTTGGTGCACGTTTAGATGTTCAGAAAGGGCACTTTACTGCACAGTTAGATGTTTAAAGGGCACTTTAATGTACTTTAAGACATTCTAAAAGGAACTTGGTGCATGTTTAGATGTTTAAAGGGCACTATAGTGCATGTTTAGATGTTTAAAGGACACTTTAGTGCATGTTTAGATGTTTAAAGGGCACTTTAGTGCATGCTTAGATGTTTAAAGGGCACTATAGTGCATGCTTAGATGTTTAAAGGGCACTATAGTGCATGCTTAGATGTTTAAAGGGCACTATAGTGCATGCTTAGATGTTTAAAGGGCACTATAGTGCATGTTTAGATGTTTAAAGGGCACTATAGTGCATGTTTAGATGTTTAAAGGGCACTTTAGTGCATGTTTAGATGTTTAAAGGGCACTTTAGTGCATGCTTAGGTGTTTAAAGGGCACTTTAATGATGTACTTTTAGACATTCTAAAAGGGAACTTGGTGCACGTTTAGATGTTCAGAAAGGGCACTTTACTGCACAGTTAGATGTTTAAAGGGCACTTTAATGTACTTTAAGACATTCTAAAAGGAACTTGGTGCATGTTTAGATGTTTAAAGGGCACTATAGTGCATGTTTAGATGTTTAAAGGACACTTTAGTGCATGTTTAGATGTTTAAAGGGCACTTTAGTGCATGTTTAGATGTTTAAAGGGCACTTTAGTGCATGCTTAGATGTTTAAAGGGCACTATAGTGCATGCTTAGATGTTTAAAGGGCACTATAGTGCATGTTTAGATGTTTAAAGGGCACTATAGTGCATGTTTAGATGTTTAAAGGGCACTATAGTGCATGTTTAGATGTTTAAAGGGCACTATAGTGCATGTTTAGATGTTTAAAGGGCACTTTAATGTACTTTAAGACATTCTAAAAGGAACTTGGTGCATGTTTAGATGTTTAAAGGGCACTATAGTGCATGTTTAGATGTTTAAAGGACACTTTAGTGCATGTTTAGATGTTTAAAGGGCACTTTAGTGCATGCTTAGATGTTTAAAGGGCACTATAGTGCATGCTTAGATGTTTAAAGGGCACTATAGTGCATGCTTAGATGTTTAAAGGGCACTATAGTGCATGTTTAGATGTTTAAAGGACACTTTAGTGCATGTTTAGATGTTTAAAGGGCACTTTAGTGCATGCTTAGATGTTTAAAGGGCACTATAGTGCATGCTTAGATGTTTAAAGGGCACTATAGTGCATGCTTAGATGTTTAAAGGGCACTATAGTGCATGCTTAGATGTTTAAAGGGCACTTTAGTGCATGCTTAGGTGTTTAAAGGGCACTTTAATGATGTACTTTTAGACATTCTAAAAGGGAACTTGGTGCACGTTTAGATGTTCAGAAAGGGCACTTTACTGCACAGTTAGATGTTTAAAGGGCACTTTAATGTACTTTAAGACATTCTAAAAGGAACTTGGTGCATGTTTAGATGTTTAAAGGGCACTATAGTGCATGTTTAGATGTTTAAAGGACACTTTAGTGCATGTTTAGATGTTTAAAGGGCACTTTAGTGCATGCTTAGATGTTTAAAGGGCACTATAGTGCATGCTTAGATGTTTAAAGGGCACTATAGTGCATGTTTAGATGTTTAAAGGGCACTATAGTGCATGTTTAGATGTTTAAAGGGCACTATAGTGCATGTTTAGATGTTTAAAGGACACTTTAGTGCATGTTTAGATGTTTAAAGGGCACTTTAGTGCATGTTTAGATGTTTAAAGGGCACTTTAGTGCATGCTTAGATGTTTAAAGGGCACTATAGTGCATGCTTAGATGTTTAAAGGGCACTATAGTGCATGTTTAGATGTTTAAAGGGCACTATAGTGCATGTTTAGATGTTTAAAGGGCACTATAGTGCATGTTTAGATGTTTAAAGGGCACTATAGTGCATGTTTAGATGTTTAAAGGGCACTATAGTGCATGTTTAGATGTTTAAAGGGCACTTTAATGTACTTTTAGACATTCTAAAGGGAACTTGGTGCACGTTTATATATTCAGAAAGGGCAAATAATGCACATTGTACATTTAAAAGGGCACTTTACTGCACAGTTAGATGTTTAAAGGGCACTTTAGTGCAAGCTTAGACATTTAGGCATTAGACATTTAGCTTAGACATTTAGCTTAGACAAAAAGGGTCATTTTAATGCACATTTTAACACTTGGCATGTTAGGCCATTTTAAAAGATTACTTACGTGTGACATTTATTATAAAGTGCACTTTAGGGTGCACACTTTGACTTTTGTTTTTGCCAGATGTTTATATGTTATTATATAATTATATATAGTGCAGTGTCCATGTAAAATGTTTGCATCAATGGATCCTCATGTCTCTAATGATCCATCAGAGACATGTTCAAACCATCTGCAGCCGCTGTGGCCTTTTGTGTGCAGGAGGAAAATAAACCAAACAGCCTTTGTGATAGAAGCAAAAGGCTGATTAAAAGGAGCTAACGGGCGATATTAGCGATTCATCAGCCCAGATATGATCCAAACTTCCCCTGGAGGCACCGCGATCCTCCCAACCAGGAAGAGAGTCTTTGAGACAGGTAGCGAGGAGTCATCCTGAAAACCAATTACCACCGGCTGCTCGTCCCAGCGAATCATCCCACAACACCGCAGCGGTTTTCCACACACGGATAATTAGGAGGATTTCCCATAAGGGCGGACAAGCAGCGCCACAGGGAGAATGTCAGATGTATTTAAGCAACGCTGGACAGGAAGCAGCTAACGTTGATAACAGTTTATAGTCAGGAACGTCTAACCAGGTAGTTGAGCTAAAAACTAAAAACACTAAGGTGTTTATAATGTTTTAATGTCCTTCTAACCCTTAAAATGATTGTTGTTCTGATAGGTGACTCCTTGTGTGATGTGAATAAATAGTTTCCTTTAACTCATTTTTGACTACTAGTTTATGAGTGTTTGAGCTGTTGGAATCGGCCCAATCGAAACAAATTCCCAAAGATCTTTTCATTTTTCCAGATGTCCTAACCCCTCAAAATGATTCCATTTTACTGACAAATGATTACTTGGGGGTTGATATGAATAATTTTCACAAAAACAGTGTCTATGCATGATTGAGGTGCCACAACTCGGCCTAAAGAAACAAATTCCCAAAGAACTTTTAATGAACGGATACTCAACAAGCCGTAATTCACTTAAAGCTTGTTCATGATCTGTCACTAATTCATAAGGTATAAATATAAATTATTAACATACAGTTAACATGTCATTTAAAGCCACTAATTAACAAGGTTAACTATCTATTTATTTGTAATGGGTGGTTATAAATTCATAAACTGTTATTTTTCAACTACTACAAAATGAACCAACAGTCTATTAATAAGGCATAATTATAACTAACAGACTGTTAATAAACATTAATTAACAGTGTACTAATTATTTATTGAATTTAGTGTTACTGAATGTTTACATATCCAACAGGGCCCTAATAATAATAATAATACTTAGAATTGGATAAAGTGGTGGACGATGCTGTTATGGACGTGTAGAATGTCATTCTCATCGGTGTCTATGATATTTTATATGACAAATCAATTAGAAGCTGATATAACTCATAACTACTCATTTTAATTTCAAAATAAAGTCATTGAGAAAAGCTTTTCCACCTGCTTCAAACTGCATCTGGCTGCATGTGGAGTCCAGAACGAAGCGTCTGATCCGCCACCAGAGACGGCGTCCTGGCTGCTAAAGGTCACGTCTGTTTCTGTTAAACAGCGACCGTGATCACAGTCGACCTTTTCCGTCCTGGGGAAGGGAAGTTGATCATCGTGTCACGAGCTGGAGACCATGAACCTGGTCAGGTCCGTTTGTTCATGTGGGTAAAGACGAAACAGCTCTACTGAACATTTAACTCCTTTTTCTTTACACTCAGAATGTAGAAGAACCAGCTGGGTTCCTTCGTTCTTCCTAAACATTTTCTGTGTTTTATTCGCTATATTTAGTCTTTAGTTTGGCTTTTTTTAATGTAAAGGTTGAGTTGTTGCTGTTTTTTTGTTGCAGTGCTGTAAGCAGTAGTTGTTGTTCTCATTGTTTGCTGATGATATGATGTTATTTCACTCCAATAGTTTTACTCCACTTAGGGTCCACTTAGAGCACAGCTGAATAATCACTGTGTGAACTTATGGAATGTTTTATAGGTGGTGTATTATAAGTATTTCCATCCAATTATAATAAAAGTTAGCATGAAACTGTCTTGAGGTACATATATGTAAATATTCTGGGTTCAACATAATGTGTGTGTGTGTGTTACTGTGTCCTAATTATAAAGGATTTATCCATAACTGTTTACATGTTAGCACAAGATGTTTGATTTTAGTGTGAGTGACTCAATTTATTTGTAGGTACAACTATTTATTTTAATGATACACTCAACAAAACAATTGCTTGTTAAATTAGCATATGATAATTTCCATAGTTACAAATGATTAATCATGATGATCAGACGTATGAAAATCAAGAGGTTTTTTTTATCCTAGTTCATTTCAAATAATATGAAGTTAGGGGAAAAAAAATTTGAAATGTTAAATTAGTGCACGTTATTCTGAAATAAAACAAAACATAACGTAACTATAAAACATGATCATATATGGTAGAAGCGACAGTTTACACGTTGATTGATTTAGCAGATACAATCCATCTGAGTGTGTGTGTGTGTGTGTGTGTGTGTGTGTGTGTGTGTGTGTGTGTGTGTGTTGGTTTGACAGTCATCACCATCACCATGTTAAATGATGTATGGTTTGTGGATGATCATCATTTTATCTTTTAATCACTGTAGGCGAATTAATTGCATCATTATTAGAATCACCTACGGTGCAAAAAAAGAGGAAAACATTCAGACGTGTGAAACATGAACATGTTAACGCTTCAGGTCTGTTTTTAGGGGAAAATCTTTGTTCTTTAAATCAAATATTTAAAAAAAAAAAAGGGAAAAAAGCCAATTCTCTGTTAATGAGCTCAATTACTCTTCCTAAAACTTTCAATAATTCATTCGCTCCCAGTTCGTCAGACATGTATAATGAATGAAATCCAGTCAATTATTCATGCAGTCATTCTTTGTGGCACAACTTTACAGAGTAACACCGTGTGTGTGTGTGTGTGTGTGTGTGTGTGTGTGTGTCTCCTCTATCAGCGTAAACCAGGGACATGCAAACATGGGGAAAAAAAATCACAATTACTTTAATAACTCTTCAAAAAATCTCTATTGCCTTTTTTCCAATAAAAGCCTGGGCCTCTATTAGAGAATTTACAGCCAAAGTTAATGTTGCATCACATACTGGAAGTCAAAGTTTGTAAAATATTGTTGATCCTGACGTGAACTTTGAACTTTGAACCTTCAAACAAACAGCTGCAGCTTTTGTGTCTTCACATGTGGATCAGCAGCGATGGCGCTAACGCTGATTTGGCTTTGCTCAGCCGCAGGTAATCACACTCACTTCTGGGTTCTAGCCCTGTATTTATGTCTGAAATGTAGAATATCACGAGAAAGGGGGAAAAAAACTTCTATTATATATATATCTGTGGGTGTATTTGCAGTTTTTGCATTCTGTGCAGCTTCAGACGAGACTTTCCCAGAGAAATGCAGCTCACAAGCTGAGCAGATCCACGAGCTTTTAACCAGCCCCCAGGTACAGAGGACATGCATGTAAATGTAGAAATAAATGTGCTAAATTACAAGTAAAAATCCTGAATTTAAGATGTTACTCAAGTAAAATCTTCAGCAAAATGTGCCAAGATAAAAGTTAAATCCCATTTATTCATTATTATATTCTTATAAACCTACCTATCTTATGTATGAGTGTTTCTATTCCTGTTTTGTATTGTTACTGTTATTTATTATAAAATAATATATCACTAACATAAGAGCATATAAAGCTGTAGTTTAATAATGTGAAGCTGAGTTTAGATACGTTGGGCATTTGAATAATAATGTGTTGTGTTATATAATTATTATATATTATTTTTAATATTATTTTTGTGAAATTAGTATCAGATGGAAATAAAAGTACATACACCACACAATACTACAGTACATTTATTATTAGACACTTTAACACTGTGTGTATGTGTGTGGTAGTTTGTTTGTTTGTTTGTTTTTAGTTTCATCACATGGTCAAACAGCAAAAAGCTGATTTTTCGTGTTGATGAACCAACAGGCGGCGTCTGAGCTGAGCTCAGAACAGACGGCGTCGCTGCTGCTGTCTCTGAAGAGTCTGAGCGACGTTCTGCACAAACAGCAGCTGAAAGGTCGGATTTAGTCTGATGATTTTCTTCATCATGAACTCATCTGATCATCATCTAATAAAAACATCTAATGTCATCCACATATCAAATAAAATGCTGTGGATTTATACTCCACTGACACATTTATACATTTCTGTATTTCACTGCTAATTAAATCCACTTGTCTGAACATTTTGTCCGTAAAACTGCACCTGCAGCTCTTTGCAGGTCTGATTAAATGGAGCATTTCTTTACTCTGTATTTATACATGAATAATGACAAGAATGTTAAATGTCCTCCATAATCACCCAGGTTCTAATAAACATGGATCTTCTGATAGAAGTGGAGATGTCATATCTGATATTTCATCCACTTATTAATAAAACCTTAATCTAAAATGTACTTCAGTGATCCAGGATCGTGTATTTTACACTAATGATGGAAATAAATCAAAGACTAGAACACACACATTCATCAAGTGACTGACTGATAAATAGTAAATGACATAATCTAATTTCTACAGATTCACACATTTTATCTGAGCCTGAAATTTGCTGAATAAAGAGAATTTTTCCACAAAATGTCACAGAACAATCTAAGAAACGTGTTCTGTCACCTGTAATATCATCTTTTATTCCATTATATGGTATTATTCCACTTACTCCCCACATGCTCCTACTAAATATGGATGAATGTGTTGGTTTTCCTCTTTCTGTGCAGAATGTTTTGGTTCTGAGCCGAAGTTCTGTCCTGACGCTGACGTTCCAGATCACGGAGGCCTGGCCTGTGTCACGATGAACCACACACGCTACTGCCAACCTCTGTGTGACCACGTGAGTTTATTCTGCATGAATCTGTCCTGATCTACGCTTAATTAGGTTTATATATCATAGAAAATAACTTGTGTTGTCCAACCAACAGACGCAAATCCAAAGATGTTCATGTACGATGACATCAAGCTGAGAAAAGAAAAAAATCTTAACATTTTAGGAGCTTGAATCAACAATTATTTCACATTTCTGCATATTCATGCATATTCTGCAATGATATTCAATAATTAGTGTATTTTATCTAAGGATAGTTGAGGTAGGAGCATCTGTGTTTCAAAAACTAAGAATCCACATGAAAAAAGGGATTTCTGCACATTTAAAATTTGCACTGAAATTCACAAAACACAAGCTGCACCTGCAAGTAAAAAAAAAAAAAATAGTAAAAAAAAAAAAATTAAAAAAAATAATAGTAAAAAAAATAAATAAATAAAATAATAGTAAAAAAATAAAAAAAAATAAAAAATAATAGTAAAAAAAATAAAAATAAAAATAATAGTAAAAAAATAAAAAAAAATAAAAGTAAAAAAATAAAAAATAATAGTAAAAATGAATTATAACAATAATTTTATAATTATAGCAATAAACATATACTACTAATAATAATAATATTTAACCAAAGCATTTAGTTCCGTTTCAGCTCAAAACATTTACTGAATAATTTTTACTTTTACGTTTTTTTTTTAAAGAAACTGGTGAAATTCACAAATCTAAATCTAAATATTTTATCCCTTGAGTCCACACAGATTTTTACTGACTTCATGGATCTGGTCCATTTTCTGGTCCCTCATGTGGCCCGGTTCTGGCCCCCGGGCCACATGTTTGACACCCCCTGTTGTAGATTACACAAAGAATTATCCATTAAATGATAAAAAAAAGAGCTAGGATTGAAAAGAAGACCAATAATTATTGTGTTTTAAATTTCAGTGTAAAAATAATAAAATTTTCTACGATGAGAAAATCAATACCAATCTTTGAAAAAAGGCCCAAAAAATCAGTTCAGAACCAAAATGACGCCAAACTAACGTATGTCTTCTTTGGACAGGGCTACGATTTTGCTTTTCTCAGACGCAGTCGTTTATACGACGAATGCAGCGAAGCGACGGGGAACACGTGGAGCAGCCAGTACGGAGGCAACACGCTGGCCGTCTGCAACCGTGAGATTTAGAGGAGAAGAAAGTCCCTCATCGTTCTGCAGCACAGATCTTCATGTAGCATCACCCTGGCTTTCTGCTTCTGTTCTCGTCCTTTCTGCAGAAGCTTCCGTTCAGGTGTCTGGGATGAAGGAGGCGTATTTTCCCACGAGCTGCGTCGCGGCGAAGGCCAGCGGGCGCCAGAGGAACGACACCATCCAGCGTTTGGTGTCGGCGCTGAGGAACCACGGCGTCCAGGCGGAGCCCGGGTTCGCCTGCCTGGTTTGTGGGAAACCGTGAGCTGCAAAAAGGCTGGAAACACAAATGTGGCTCCAGGAAATCACTCAAAGTGCAAACTTGGTGTTTTTAGTGTTTTATGACTGTTGTACAAATGTGTGAATTCATGAACAGATGCATTCCCCTAATCCTGGGCCTTAGTCTGTAACAGGTGACCACAGCTTTTCATTTTGTTGTCTTCTGCTCTATTAGAGAAGCCATAAAAATAAGGAAAAAAAAACTTCAAGCAAGTGATTTTTTTCCTGAAAGCTATTGAGACAGCTATTATGGTAAATGTGGTTTTCTTTGCATTGTAATAAAAAAAAACATATTTTATTCTTTTTTTTCCATATTTGTCTCTATTTATTATTCCTTCACATATCATCACTAAACTAGATGGATGACAACTTCTTTTACCTTTTTGTAATTTGTACTAAATGTGTTTTTTTCTGATAATAATTACATCTTTTACTTAAAGAAGAAGTTTTGAATGTAGGAAGTGTCCTCTTGCTCTCAATTTAATTCAAATAAACTTTATTGATATGAAAGATCAGAAATCTTGTACAAAATGATCAACATGGAAAGAACATTGATAAATATCCAATATTTAAATATCTAGAGTTATTTATGAAATGCAATGTTGTGTGTGTGTGTGTGTGTGTGTGTGTGTGTGTGTGTGTTTGTTTCATGCCTACCCTGCAAAAACTGAAATCTTATCAAATGCAAATATCTTGTTTTCTGTTCAATGAGTCCATTATTCCACTGGCAGATTTATCTTATTTCATTATTTTCTTTATTTAATTTAGTCAAGTCAATCTTCTTTTAAGGAAATTGTTCGTCTTGTTTTCCTAAAAGCAGACAAATGGACTTACATGAGTAAAACAGCGTCTTCCTCCAGCCTGACGATAGCTGCAGCTTCTTGACTCCATCTAGTGACTCGTAGCATCGTTTACACTGGATGTAAATCCAAGGTGAAATGTTGGGTTTTTGTGATGTAAAAAAATAAACCTTCACATTTTATGTGACCTATGACCTGAACAATTCAATTTTATTTTAACAGTTCCAGCTTTTTGTAAATTGGAGACCTGAGTCCCAGGAGAGAAAAGCTCTTCCATAATAACAATAATAATAATAATAATAATAATAATATAATTTATAAGTGGAGGACAGGAATGACTTTAACTGTGCTCTTGAAAATATAAAATAATATCCATTAATATCCATTTTAAGATGGATAAAAGTTGGGGGAAAAAATTGAAAAACTTTATTTAAACAAAATAAGTTATTTCTTATTATTGCTTTTATTATTTTATACAATTATTCAGTACTAAAGTCTTGTATTCTCATGAACAATGACTTTATTTTCCTGAATAATTACTTTATTCTCGTAAAAAAATGACTTTATTCTTTACTAATATCTTTATTCTCTTAAATAATGACTTTATTCTCCTGAATCATGAATTTATTTGTTACTAATAACTTTATTTTCACAAAGAAATACTTTAATCTTGGAAATAATTACTTTATTCTCATATGTAATGACTTTAATCTTGTAAATTTGTTATTAATAAATATTAATCGTGTAAATTGATTAATATACTCATAATAATTCTCGCAATAAAACACTTTAAAAATAAAAAAGTAATAAGTTGACCACATAAAACTTAACTTTGAACGATACAGGAGGAGTTTAGGAGTGTCTGATGTCCGAGCTTTAGGGCGGGGCACTGAACGCACCATAAGACGTGTCTCATTTCCCAGCATCCTTTGCACTTCCTGCTTTCCATCGCTTTCGAAAGGAAAACAACAATGCTAAAGTTTGTCTTTACAGCGGAGCTGTAGTCACCGCTCAGTTAGATGTGAAAAAAGCTATTTTTTTGCAGAAATACAAATCCCATCATGCAGTTCTCTCCAACCAACGGGGACTTTACGTTCGTATCCTCGACAGAAGCTGAAGGTGGGCTAATGCTAGCGGCTAGGCTAGCGGCTAATGCTAGCGGCTAGCAGGCCTTTAACCTGCTTTATTTTAGCTGTAATAAAGCAGCGAAATCACTACCACACATTTAGAGTTGAGACGACATCCTGCAGTTTTATATTAAACACTCTATATGTTCATTACTTTACATAATTATTCATTTTCCGGGCTATCGGGTCATGTTAGCTTAGCTCAGTCATTACAGTACGTGTCGTTCCTGTTGTAGTTTAACGGAGATAAACAACGTTTTTACAGTAATATTTACATTCGATGCATTGATTAAAAGAAAGATTCACGTGTATAGAGCTTTTACTTAAACCATTTGGGTTTCTTTACTCAAATAGAACTTGTGTTCTTGAATTTTCCAAACTTTTCACCAGGTCAGAGAAACACATTAAGACACAAATAGATTCAGATTACTATATAATAATATATAATATTTACACACCCTCACTAACACAATGAATCGGTATTTTCATTATAAAGGCAGTAATTACTTACTTATTTGTCGTCTATAACATTTTAAATAGAGCTGCAACTAATGACTATTCTGATCTATGGATTATTGAATTGATTCATCAATTAGTTGTTTGATTCATTAAATGGTGTAAAATGTCAATCACTGTTTCCCAAAGCTGGAGAACCAGATAATATTTATCTTATCGATCTAATATATATAGAATTTATATATAGTAGAGCTGCAATGAATGAATATTTTGATAATTGATTAATCTATTGATTATTAAAATGATTATTCAGTTATAATATTTATAATTGTTTTTTTAAATAAATGGTTTAAAAATGTTGATCAGTGTTTGTCAAAGCTGAAGATTGAACCTAAAATGTCTTTTTTGTCCACAACCCAAAGATCATCAGTTTACTATAGTTCAGTTTATTATAGAAGAATAAAGAAACCAGGAAATAATCAGAGAACAGAAGCTGGAACCAGAGAATTTGGACATTTTTACTTACTACAATAACTCAAATCAACTATCAGAATAGTTGGTGATTAATGTGATAGTTGCAGCACTGATCTTAAACATTAATATTGTGTTCTTCTTATTTGACTCTGAACATCGTCCAGAGCTCAGCGGCACCATCAGCTCTCCGGACGTCAAACTGAACATGGGCAGCGACAGCAGCAAAGACCCGTACGCCACGACGTTCCTGAGGCAGCGCGGCTACGGCTGGTTGTTGGAGGTGGAGGAAGACGACGGCGAGGAGAACAAACCTCTGCTGTAAGACAGCCTCTTCTCTTTTTATCACTGAGACACACACACAAACAAACAGTCTTTACTCTGAACCACACCGACACTCATCTGGAGGTCCGTCAAACCGGCTACACCAGTCTACTTTTTTTCTGCATATTCTTAACCGGCTGGTTTTAAAAGAAAACAAAAATATCGCTGATCTAATCGACGAATATCAGACTCCACGGAGATGGAAGTACGACAGTTTAAAGGCTGTGATACCATGTTAGACCAGTAGATAGAAACTGATGAGAAAACCTCACCAGATACCTGCATGAAAGAACATATGTGCGTGTGTATATATATATATATATATATATATATATATATATATATATATATATATATATATATATATATATGCAATCCAGCAGCAGAAATCCTGGTTCCTGGATCACTTTGACTATTCAGTTGTTTGTTAACATTGTGGTGAATGGAGCTTCAGACAGGCGCCACCTGGTGGTGAAACCTGGTACCTGCAGAGTAGAGAACAACAATGTTGGGAGGGAGTTTGAAATTCCATCTTCAAACATCCATCCATCCATCCATCCATTTTCTATCCCGCTTATTCCTTTTCAGGGTCGCAGGGGTCTGCTGGAGCCTATCCCAGCGCATTTTATGGCGAGAGGCAGGGATACACCCCAGATGGTCGCCAGCCAATCGTGGGGCACACACACCATTCACACACCATTCACACACACACTCACACCTATGGGCAATTTAGATTTGCCAATTAACCTGAGCATGTTTTTTGTATTGTGGGAGGAAGCCGGAGTACCCGGTGAAAACCCACGCAGACACGGGGAGAACATGCAAACTCCACACAGAAAGGTCCCAGACCCAGGCCCCAAGGCGGTCTTGAACCTGCGACCTTCTTGCTGTGAGGCAACAGTGCTACCCACTGCTCCACCGTGTCGCCCATCTTCAAACATATATATTGATATTATAAAAACAGTTTTCAACCCATATCGGCTTCTTGTTTCAGACTGAAACTGTTGTTTTTTCCCGTGCTCATACAGCATGTGAATCTTGTTTCCCTGTGACCAGGGAGGAGCTGGACATCGACCTGAAGGACATCTACTACAAGATCCGCTGTGTTCTGATGCCCATGCCGTCGCTGGGCTACAACCGGCAGGTGGTCCGGGACAACCCCGACTTCTGGGGCCCCCTGGCCATGGTCCTGCTCTTCTCCATGATCTCCATCTACGGACAGTTCAGGGTGAGCGGGTGTTTCCACTGCTGCTGATTTCAAAGTGATTTTTAGGGTTTTTCGGACCAGGTTAAAATGCTTTGTTTGACCCTCTTGTCAGGTGGTGTCCTGGATCATCACCATCTGGATATTTGGATCATTAACCATCTTCCTCCTCGCCCGGGTTCTCGGCGGCGAGGTGAGTACCCGCTCGTCTTCTGGTGACGGTCACGTGATGGCGTTGCCGCGTTTCTGACGGACTCGTGTGGTTCTGCAGGTTTCCTACGGTCAGGTGCTTGGAGTCATCGGGTATTCCCTCCTTCCGCTCATCGTTATAGCTCCTCTGCTCCTGGTCATCAGGGGGTTCGAGGTGGTTTCTACACTATTTAAAGTGAGTTCATGGACAGACACTTATTTCTCATGTTTTTTGTTCCAGAAAAAGGAGTGAAAAACTTGTAGTTTGGAGCTGAGGTTTTTCTTTTTTTTTGCTTTATGACTAAAACTAAAAGCTGAAACTGGATCAAGAGGTTTAGGATTTTAACAGGTGAACAGTTTTACACAGTTTTTACTGCTAAAAACCAACAATAAGTTAAAAAAAAACTAATGCTTCAGCATCAAAAATATTATTCTCCACAGCCAAATGCTCAGTATATCATGGTGTAGGATGATAAGAAAATGCTAATCAATCATTATCCTACATCCAAAAGTCTTTTTGGACTTAATATATAATTATATGTAATAATACAATAATGCTGTCAAGGCCTTTTTTAATTGAAACAATTAATAAATAGAATATTCTCTGCACCTGATAAAGGTTTCGTGTTTTCTCAAAAATAAATTCAGCCGTTATTTTAATAGGCGTGTGTGTGTGTGTGTGTGTGTGTGTTGTGCTGATTTTCCTCCTGATGAACATCTGCCTCTGGTTCTCCTCCAGCTGTTCGGCGTGTTCTGGGCCGCCTACAGCGCCGCGTCTCTGCTGGTGGGCGACGAATTCAAAACCAAGAAGCCTCTCCTCATATATCCCATCTTCCTTTTGTACATCTACTTCCTGTCGTTATACACCGGCGTGTGACTGGACGAGTGGGAACTCTTTACATGGACTGAACCTGGAACCCAGGGGAAAAGAAACTCACATCACAACCAGAAGTTTTTTAAAAGGATGTATTTCTTTTTTAAATTCTAGACAGTAATGGGGTTAATGGGAACACACATATATATATATATATATATATATATATATATATATATATATATATATATATATATGAATGTATATAGGTTTTTCCCTCATGTCTTTGGTCAATAAAAAGCATCTGCTTTACAGCATAAACTTTATATACAGACGTCTCGTTCACCAGTGCAATACAGTCTCCATAGTCTCTAATTTACTGGTAGTTTATGAAGCTGAAAATAGTCACACGGTTGTATATTAATGTATTATTATATATTTTTTTTTGTTTTTCATTTTATTTTTTTGGTTGTGCCAAATATTTGTGAATATTCTCATGCCGAAGGAAGAAATTTAAGGAAACGGCACCGCGCAAGGAAAAATAAAAAAAATTTAAAAAAGACTGTGGAGCATAAATCTGCATTGTTACGTACTGTAATGTCCTTTTATGCTTTTTCTTTTTTTAGTTTTGTTTTCTTCCTTTATGGGTTTGAGCAGGGCGACTGCAGTGGTTCGTGATATAAAGCGTTGTCTGCTGAACGTGGTGCCTTGTTTTCCTACCCCTGTTTCTCACATGTTTAATACAGGAATATTCTCATTGGATCCAGTACATCTATAGAATAGTTTGTCCACGCCTCAAAATCTCAATCGAAACAATAGTTTGTAAATATAAGTATAATATAAATAAAGGTCAACAAGACATCAGTTGTGTTCCTACAGGTTTGACGTGTACAGTTTGTGAAAGTGAATGAAAACGCCACTGATTGTTGGATTAAGACTAAATATGTGTAAATATGTCATTTAAAGCTTTTTGTGTCTCAGGACAATGATTAAAATGTGTGGTGTAATCCTAAAATATTGCTACCAGATAGTTTTATTCTCTTAGAGTTTTTTTTTTTTTTTTTACTTTTTTCACCGATCCTTCCCAGAAGGAGTGAAGTAAAATCTGATAAATTTAAATTGATTCAAGTGATGCCACGTGAGTCTGTGTCGTTTTAGGCTGAAGATTAAGAGTAAAACATGTGAGTTAAAAAGAAGAGAAGTTGCTTTATCGCTTCAGTGCTGCTGAAAACGAGTAGGATACATAGAGAATATAGAGAAAACCATTTAAAACAATTTTATTTTTTACTAACTTAACTGTGGCAGTGAAGAATAAAAACAATAACTGACTAATTAATGATTGGCTCAGGTAGAGAAGTAAAGTTAACATAAAAAATAAAGTTTTCACGATTACACACACAAATTCAGCACCAGTGACGGGAATAACAGCGTTACTTTTTCAGTAACAGGTAATCTACTGATTTTTTCTGTCAGTATAATGTCATTACTACATGTTACTGACCCACCACCAAATTAAAAGGAGAGAGGAGCCTGTTACACCAGGTCAGAGTCAGCCTGTAAAACAGATTTAGTGGAGAAAAACTTAGAGGTAAGTTTTGATATTTATAAAGTTCCGCTGCTTATTTAATCTGCATTAACACAGGCCACAAAACAACTGGATTCATTAAAAAAGTTTGACTTTTTTTTCACTGCAGCTTTGATTCAACAAAGATGCATTCACTGACCCTCAGGAAACCCCTGTACTTTTACAATTTAAAACAGCAACACAATAGTTACTTTTAGTGAGAAGTAACTATAATTAAAGAAGAGGACGGCTGGTCATTTATTATATTTCTATTCTATATGTTTTTTGTCACTGACAGAAATTTGACCCAGTGTGTGCTTAATTAATCCAAAAGATGTCTGAAACTTCCCAACACTTGTTAATATGTCATTACTAACTATTCTATCAATATTTAGTGGAGTAGTTCAATGGTGAAAAACAGGTGAATTATTAATTGAACCATCTCAATGTAAAGTTTTGACTAAAGTGTTGTAGTTCTTTCTAAGTTAATTCAGGTCAATTTATACTAATTTAATCTAATTAGGGTCAGTGACAAATTCTGTTCGGCAAGATGAGAAAGTCAAAGACTTTTTACAGTTTTAAAGCATTCATTATGATAATTCACTTGTTTTTCTTAAAAAATACGTTAACACTTTTTGCCACATTTACATTTAAAAGACCAACATACAATATAAAACATAATAGTTTTACATAACATTGAACCATAACGTTTTATTTTGTTTCTCACACATGCACCGTAACAGACACCAACTGCAATGTGATACTTTCTTTTCCCTCTGTCATTTTTTTCATTACCATAAAGTTAAAATAAAGTTTTAAGAAACATTAATTGTGTCTCTCGAAAAGTACATTTTGGGTCCATGTCGGTGTCATGTCATTTAAAAGTCAATTTTACCATAATTTTTTAATATAGATATGTTAATGGAATATTAATAAAATATTTATTCCACCTTAAAAATGTTTAAAACCTTTTTAAGAGAGTTAAACTATCTGGTACCAATTTTTTAGGATGACATCTCATTATTAGACATTATCATCAGATGTTATTTTGTGCATTCGTTGTTCTCGTTCGCATATCTCGCGATAACACCGACTTTCAAACGAGAACACCGGTGGAGAGTGTTAGTGTTATTCTGTCATTTCGTGGTTCTCGTTCGCATATCTCGCGATAACACCGGTACGCAAACGAGAACACCGGTGCCTACTGCTATTTTGTGCTCGTGCGCATATCTCGCGACAACATCAACATGCGAACGAGAACACCGGTGTTAATGCACATTATTATTTTGTCCATCCGTGGTTCTCGTTCGCTCGTGTCGGTCTTCATCGCGAGGGTTGGCGGAGCCCTGCGATAGCTCGGCGTACCAATCGCGTAACGCGGATGGTGAATAGCCGCCGCTGCGGTAACGGGCGGAGGGAGAAGAAGAAGAAGCCGCACACGGTGTCAGCAGAGGCGGATGAGCGTTAGCTCGGACTCAGCCGTTTAGATTTAGCAGCGTTACGCCTGTCGTCGGAATCCCGCAACCAAAACCCCCCGGGGACGGGAAGAAGGGGAGGAAAAAGGGGGGGAAATAAACCAGGAGGGGGGGAAGATGGCGGCCGCGGCCTCGCCGGGCTCCGGCTCCGGCTCGTCCACCTCCTCGGACTGGGTTGTGCTGAGGGACGGCTGCCTGCGCTGCGACGAGGAGGGCCTGCGGAGCCTGTCCTACCACCCGGCCCTCAACGCCATCCTGGCCGTCACCAGCCGCGGCAGCATCAAAGTCATCGACGGCACGTCGGGGGCCGTCCTGCAGGCGTCGGCGATGCACGGTAAGCCATCCCGGGGGCGACCCTGTCATCCCCGGCGACAAAAAGCTGCGCCCCCCTTCCCCTCTTTCCCTTCCCTATTCGCTTCGATTGTCAACACGGCACAGTTCGTAACCGTTAGCCGACGTTAGCGTCTAAAGTTGGGCCTCGGCAGAGATAAGGAAGCAGGGAGGATTCAACCAGTTTTACTTTAACTTTTTAATAATAAAAGAACCAGCCCGGCCGCTTAAACCGCGTCCCGGACCCCCGTTCACCCGCCGGTTGTCAAACCGAAACCTGGCCGGGGCGAGCTAACAGCTAGCTGGCCGGGGTTAGCGCCGCCGCTAGCCAGCCGCTGTCAGCCCCGGGTTCCTGCGTTCTTCTAAAGGAATCAACCTGAATTTATGTTATTTAGACACCTAAAAAAGCAGCGGGAAACCCCGTTTAATCACCGGCGATCCACGCCTTGACGTGAAGTGACGTGCTAGCCTGGTGAGCTAGGTAGCTAGCTAGCAGCTGGTTAGCTGCTGTGATGATGAAGTAACATCGATTAGCTGCTGTAATGGAGCCTTGTCGGGTTTTTTCACCATTCTAACTCTAACTCATTTCACTCAAATTACCGCATGAGGTGAAATCTCGGCTTCCTGCTGTGCTTTGCGTTGCCGGCACACGGTGTACAAAGTTAACGCAGGTGTCAGGGGCGGACAAATAGTGCAGGATCTGTTGTGACATCACAACATCACAACACGAGCTGCATGTCATAATGTTAAACACGAGAGCAAGAATGCACATATTCATATTAGACGCCAGACGCTTGTTGAAAACATGTTCTCAGTGTTTACGCAGCTTTTACATAGATGTATTTATAATTATTGTGCAAAAAAGCCAAAAAATAGCCTGTTGTCATATTAAAAAGCTACTTCCTGGAGCTCTTATTACTGTAAGTGGTATTGCATATATATATATATATATATATATATATATATATATATATATATATATTGCTCTATTTGTGGATTTTTATCATATATTTAAATGATAAGATGACCTTAAAATTAAAGTTATGTACCTGTAGGACTTTTAGAAGTTAGACATTTTGTCATTGTCAGCTTGGAAAACCCACAAGGAAAAAAACACAGACGCACCTTTGAGGTCTTTGGACATTACTGTTACGTTAACATCCATAGACATTAAACTTTGGGAGATATGCAGCCTGTTGTGTGTTCATTTTACTTTCAGTTGCGTTTCGCTTCACTCAGTACACTCAAGTGGGCAAATTACTTTAATTACCACATAATAGAACCATTTAAACCCCTTGAAATGAGGGATGCACATGTATGTTTTGGTTCCAGGTTGGTTCCTGGTTCCATATGAACATAGTCTAATTTATTCAGGAGAAAAAAATACTACTACTGCATGTTTGACTTCTTCACAGGCACGTCGATCCTGATGCGTCGCTGTCATGATCCATGACGTTAAAGAACATCTTCTCTGCTAATATTGATTAATTGTCAATCGCCATGGGGGAAAACATTAAAAGTACAACATGACATTCAAAGAAAAAGCAGCCTCAAGACTTTTTACATGTATTGTGATAAGTAACTGCCTGGTCCCAATAATTATAAACAATTATGCCTTTATATCTCCTTATTTCACCTTTTTATCTCATAGTTATGGTATTGATTAGGATGTTGATGAAGTATGTCTAAATGCAGGGTGCAGATGTATATTTTGATATGGGCAAACATGAAATTCAAACTTTCTGTGGTGAAATAGGCAGAGGAAAGAAGTTTAACTACAGAGCTGTAATCTGACTTTAGAAAAATGTGAGTTATACAGTAGTCATACTGGTTTAATAACAAGAATTAACAAGATTTTGAGAATGGTATGGAGAATTACTAAATTTTTTTCCCCAGTTTTGTTGAGCAAGATTTTTGTCAGGAAGGAATTAATCTCCACTTGGAAACCAATAAACACACCAGCTGTTATTTGGTCATTTACTGTATGTAAAATAATGATCTGAGTCAACATTTCTTTTGAGAATAATTGTGGAAAACACCTGCACACTGATTATTACATTGTACAGTTTATGTCACACTTGAAGGAGGATGACGATAGACCTTCATACACAAAACAAAGAGAGAATAACACAGTCGGTAATAATCTGTCATCACATGAAAAGGAGTGGGAAGAAGAAAAACTTGGTTAATCCAACAACAGAATTCTAGATTCTTCCTCCTGTCTCTTAACATCAATTGGAACAGTAAATAATGACTATATAGAAAATAATGCAGTGAGTATTCTGCAGGATTTAATCCAAATATGTGTGACAAGTGATGTAAAGATTCATAGTGACACATACCAGCAGTAATAATAAAAAACTACAATACCATAAATGGATAAACAAGAGTCCTCGTTGACTTTTTTTTCCTGGTCCTCGCGCCAAAATAATCCAACAGATGGAAACCTGTCGACGGTTTGCTGTCAGATGAGTGTGAGTCTACAGATCAACAATAATACACTAAATCATCATTAAATTATTGTCTTAGAGGAAAAACAGAGCCCTTTGCTGTCACCTCAGTCGACTGTTTGGAGTGAACTCACGTGACCTGCCGCAAATGCTGATTTCAGGATTAAAAAAAGAATCGGATATCTGCTTTTATTTTTCTTTTGTTTTTGTTGCACTTGTTGAATCAGGTCGAGGATTAACGTGTTGATGTTAAGATGCCGACGGGTTCAGCTCTCATACACTTTTATAACGTAAAATATGTGATATGTTTTCAAGCCGCTCACACATATCACCCTATTAAAAAAAGGCCTTTCATTTTCTCAAGTTTTGGGGAGAACGTGTAAAACTTGTTCAAAATCACAGAATATTCTTTATATTAACCATAATGACAGTGGATGAATGTTGTTTATTTGTCATTTTATTTGTAAGAATGAAAAAAACTTTGATTCAGGCAATGAGTAATGTCATTGTCCTCCAGGACATAAAGAGTCTGGATTAAGGTGGTTTTACCAGACGTGGCAGCAGCGTCAGGGGATGATTTAGGACAAAAATGATGGCTCTTATTTTGAAAGGGTTAACAGAATAGAAAAAAACAGCTGTACGTGAGGGGACTTTTGCTCCTGCTGTCATTCTGCTTTCAGATTTGACAACTTGGTGCACTCGTAGCGTACATTATTAATTGTTTTTTGCTGATTCATGAAAAGTGAAGGTCATTCAAGCCTGTACAGATTTCCCTGCAATGTCTCAGGACGGCATTTTCCACTAGTGCATTTTACCTCTTTTTGTTCTTTTATCAGCACCAGGAGTTACTACCCCTTTATCCACTTAAGCTATCGAAAGTTTATTTTTCTAGTTGTCCTGCTATAAATAATAATACATGTGGAATCTCTCTACAAACACAAAGGTTATTGGACTTAAACCTGGAATCAGAATAAATCTACAACATGTGAGGAGACTACAGAAGAGTCAGAATCTATTTAAGTTGATGATTCACAGCAAATATAGAATATTGCAAAAAAAAAAAGTATTACAGATAAAACTTAAAACAAGACCGAACTGATCCACATCAGTGGAATAAAATTGATAAATAAGATAAATTATCAGCAAGTTCAATGATTAATAAGATCAGAGTTCAAAGGTCAATTATTGTTCCATAAAATGCTGTAAATCACTGAGGATCATTAAGAACATGAAGAATATTTTCTGTAAAATGTTTAAAAAGGAGATTATAAAGGAGCCAATTAAATAATCCCACAAACAGCTCCAATCTAAATAAATCTCTAAATAGTGGTTAGCTGCAGCTACTACTGATATTATATTAAACTATTTTATTATTTATTGATGATGTGGATATTGATGATATATATTGTCATTATATATTAATTATATTGCTTATATAGTGTCACCTCCTGTTTCTACCAATGGGGGGCCTGTTCCATGTCTGTTGGTGTTTTCATTCTCACATAATGTCTTCACTCAACTTCTTCACACGATAGTGAAATCTGTGTTAAACGTGGTCCAGCTGTGATCTTCCCTGGTTTGTTTCAGACGTTTTAATATGTCACCTTAACCTGCAGCGGCCCATGTGGGCGAGGAGTTTTTATTATGGTTTGTGTGCAGGTGAAGAGCATAGACTTGTATGTGGGTACAAAGTCACAGCAAACTAACAGAAAATATCAGCCACTCTCACTATTTAAGCGATAAATGCTTGATGTTTGCAGCAGATTTGTCCAAAATATTAACGGTAACAGTAGCCTCAAAGCATTCATTAATGCCACTCAAATAAATGCATTAGTACAAAGATATAGTTTGACATGCTTCAATATCTGCTTCTGACAATCTGAATAAAAACCTTATTTAGGGAAAGTTGGGAATTGTTTGATCTTTGGCATCAGTTTGGTCACAAAATCCCAATTTCCTGCAGGAATTCTGGAATTGTTATTGTTGAGGAAAACACTGGTGCAGTTAGTTTTTTGTTTTATATCACAGCGTTATAAAAGAACTGTAGTTAGAGACCGTACATTTCCATGTTTCCAGAGATGTTCTGTGTTCATTATTAATGACGACGTGGTACAGTCACGTTACAACAGCTGCTGTGGGAGCTTTGCTTCAGTTTCTTGTCCAATTTGTGTTTTTTTTAGGTCAGATTTGTCATCAGTAGCTCAGAACACTGGTTCTCAAAATATTTATCCTGAAGGACCCTCAAACTCACAAAAACTAGACCTCAGACCCCCGTCCAATATGACTGTTTCCTTTATATTATTCTTGTTTTATATCTGAAATCTGAGGCCTACGTTATGGACAGGCGAAACTGCCGTAATCAAGAAAAAATAAGTATATAAAACACAGTAATCAGTAATTGTCAAAAAAAATGCAGGCAAAGAGGAAAAAGTCATGAGCTTAATTAATGTAGAAAGGAGGGGGGTTGATTATGATTACAATTTCTGCTCAGACCGAACATGCTGCATAATAAAGGTTTCTATGCATTTATCTATTTTGCTGTGTTTCTGCTGTTTTTCCTTCATTCGCCCCCTCCCTCCGGGCCTGTCTCCTCCAACCCTGACTCTGCTGTCCTCTGCCCCCCCTCCCAGCTAAACCTGGGGGTCGTGTCAGGTGTCAGTACTTCCCCGCCGTGGACAAGGTGCTTTTTGTGGACGACTACGCGGTGGGATGCAGGAAGGACCTGAACGGCATCCTGCTGCTGGACACCGCCCTGCAGCCCCCGGTGGCCAAGCCAGAGGACATGGTGCAGCTGGAGCTGCCCGTCACAGAGGTGGGTATATACGGGGGGGGGGTTATAGAAGTAGGTGTAGAGACAGAGGTGACAGGGTTATACATATAGAGGTGGAGTGTATGTGTAAATATATGCATATGTGTATATATACAGTGGGGAAAATAAGTATTTGAACAGAATTTTTCTTTTTAGTTTATCTCTCTCACAGTGGACATAGAATAGAATAGAATAGATAAACTTTATTGATCCCACAACGGGGAAATTTGTGTGTTACTGCAGTGTTACAGATAAAGAAAAAGTAAAATAAAGTTGAAGAAGATAAAAAAACTATAAAAAATAAAAAACACACAACACAATGTACAAATTCGCAGAATTTGTTAATCCGCATTCACAGTATGCATTATCGACAGAATAGAGAGAAAATGCTAATAAATAGTAAGAAAAAGAAAAAGTATGCATAAGCAAAGCATATATACATACATACATGCACGTACATACCTACATACATACACATACACACATATTTGCATATATATATATGGACATACATATCCATGCACATACCCACATGTACACATACATAGCTAATGCACACTTAAGGTGCAGGGTGTGTGTGAAACATGCACCTACGATGAAAATTTCAGACCCCTCCATGATTTCTAAGTGGGAGAAATAGCAAAATAGCAGTGTTCAAATACTTATTTTCCCCACTGTATATATGCATATGTGTGTGTGTGTTACCTGTGGTGGGTGGACTGTCCCGTCTGCACCTGTGAATGTGAGATAATAAAGCTTTGGCTTTGGCTTCACATGCAGACAGTGTTAAATCTGTCAGTGACTTTAGTCTTGGTCTCAGCTCAAATGCACAGATTTAGCTTTAGTCATATTTAGTCAACAGTTTTCCTGACGTTTTAGTCAAAGAAAATCCAAACTAATTGACTAAAATCCAAAGTATTTGTCTGGGTTAACCTACAAAAGCATTGACTAGGACTTCCCTAGTCCCTAGACCTGATCCTGGAGAGCTACTGAACCATCACCTGATTCTAACCATCAGTTCTCCAACACGTAGCTGCAGTGTATTAATGACTAGACTCATCAGTGTGGGACTGGGGGGTTCTCCAGGTCCAGGTCTGGTGGTCCCTGGTACTCAGTGACTGCTGCTTTATACTGTTTAGCTGTGGTCCAGGTCCAGAGTCCTGATGCTCCTGATGAATCCACAAAGCATGAGGGACGTCACAATGATTTTTTATGTCTATGTTTACCACCGGTCTGCTTAATAGATAGGACGTCAATTCTTGACTTTTGTTAATGTTCTAGCATTAGATTCATGACATTTATTCTGTTAATGGTGTGATCCAAGTGTGTGTGATGCTGGTCTAAATGTTGATGTGCACTGAAACTTGATTTAAAGAAAATCATAAATTAAATAGAAATAGTAATATAATAGTAAACTGTAAATGTCCAAATTCTCTGGTTCAGCTTCTGTTCTCTGAATATTTCCTGGTTTCTTTATTCTTCTATAAACGTAAACTGATGATCTTTGGGTTGTGGACAAAAAAAAGACATTTTAGGTTTTACACAATTTCTTGACCCAAGCAACTAATCCATTAATCGCTACAATAATCAATAGATGAATCGACTATCAGGGTGCTATGCAGGGTTATAAATGTTTTCTGAAGCAGAAAGGTCTTTTATTGCTGCTTAAGGTAAGAAACCTTTGTTAATTTATAGGAAAAGCAGAATGAATTCATGGAGAAAAGCTGCTTGACCTGCTCCAACCTGGCAGTGACACACTACGATATGACAATGACTAATAAGACGAGATATTTCCCTGAGAAACAACAGTGGATTTTGTGATTTTGATCACATGCACCTTCTCAAACAAGAATAATTACCCACAATCCCTCCCGGCCGCGGCCTGTAAGTCTGGTCTAAAACTGAATAATTCACCAGTAACAGCAACACACACTGATGCAGAGACTGATGGTTTCTGACATTCATGACCAGTCATGTTGTTGTCCAATGTCTTTACAACGCGTCAAACCATCAAATTAAAGACGTGCGACTCAGGAACTACAGGAACTTTTACTTTTACCTTGTTTGACGCTGATATTTTGGTGTAAAAAAATATGAGAAAATGTCAATTTTGCATTGACACAGCTGTTAAGTTCCTGAACATATTTACTACACAAAGCAAACGGTGTTTGCTGGGGATGAAGGATTTTAGGAAAAACTTGAATTGTGATTTTTTTTTTTTTATTATTCTGGATTTAGATATTGTGATTTCACTCACAAATCAGGTTTTAGTGACGTCACAGAAAATTACAAAAAATAAATGTCATGACTCTAATGTCGAGAATTGATGTCAAACTAAACATCGTCCTGTTTATTACCAGAAACTTGTTATATATGGATCAGTGGAAAAAATAATGTTTAGGAAGATGATTGAGAGGAAGTATTAATGCAGTTTAAAGAAGCACTTATCAGGGCTCAATATAATATACATAGAATATGTTGTCATTTCTACCATTTTCTTTTTACAAAAATCCCAATCTTGTGTTTTTTTTTTTTCCTCTTTGACAAAATGTCAAATGGTGTAACTTAAAATAAATCATAAATAATGAATCCACCAAGAATATAAAACTTGTTTATAGAGTTAAACTAAATTATTTAGAATTACACCACATGACTATTTCCTCATTGGCTCACACATAGACGACATCTAACACAAGAACTAAAAGGACTGTCTATTTCTGAACAAAAAGTAGAGCAAAGACGTATTTTATATTGAAATTACTATTATATTAAAAGTAGTGAAGGTGGAGGAGGAGTCAATCATGGTGAAGGTAGGTAAATATTTAGGAAACTGGTTTTAATCTGAAACTACAGAAGGTTCAGGCCTCTACACACGACTCTCAATAAGTTAGAGATATTGTTATTTACATGAGGGCTTTTCTTATTTGGTCTTAATTGAATTAAAATAAGTAGTTCCCTTTAATTTTAATTATTTATTGTGAGTTGTACATGTGTCTTAGAACTAATATGTGTGTGTGTGTGTGTGTGTGTGTGTGTGTGTGTGTGTCTGTGTGTGTGTGTGTGTGTGTTCTCAGGCCCAGCAGATGCTCTCAGCCTGTCAGGAGAAGATCGACGTGTCCAACACGGAGGGCTACGACCTCTTCATCAACCAGCTCAAAGAAGGCCTGAAGAACACGTCACACGAGACGGCGGCCAACCACAAAGTGGCCAAGGTCAGTGACGCGTCCAGCTGCTCAGATCAGGTTTTGTTTGGCTAACCTGAACGTTAGCACGTGACGTCACGTTAGTCGATCACATGACCGGAGCCTGTCATAGGAAATAAAAAAAATACAGAAATACTTCAGTTCCTTCCCTGTTGTAGTTGCTCTGGTTCTATAAATATTCAATAAAGCTCATGTTCAATGATTGACACTGAGCTCTAATAGAAGGTAAAGTTCAAATGAGACAAAACAAATTCAATAAACATTAAAGCTCACGTGACTTTTCACGTGTAAACTTGTCATTGTGGCCCAAAAAACTATGAATATAATTGTGAATTTTCTGTCTTGTCATTTAATGCCTTTGCATCCATAGTATTTCTCATGGTGGTATTTCCTTTAAAAATCAATCAGGCTTTTTTTAAAAATAAAAATGTGCCTAATTTGCCCTAAAATCTTGTTATGGACAAAGAAATTGAATTTGGGGGAAAAAAAGGCCGATGTGACTTAATTTCTCTCCTCGGGTCCTAAGGTACTTTCACACCAAAGCAGACTGTACTAAATGGTAATAGTTTATTCTAGGGATGTGATGGTAGCACACATTCATGTATTATACGGTAAAAAACCTGAGTTGGTTCATATAAAAGTCACAAATCTGACAAAGTGGTAAAGATCAGACTTGGTTTCTTTTGACATATTTTATTTTATGGGGTTTGATACAATGAAAATAAAATGTAATTTACTCTAATTAGAATGTTAATAGCAGAATAAACCAAAGAAAGTCATAATAAATCTGTGTATTCATTCAATGTTCATTCATTTTTCAAACTAAGACCAAAGAAAACAAATCTCAGTAATTGTTTCCAAAACCCAAAAACCTAAAACGTCATTTCCCAGTTTGACCAGTGATCTAAAACCTGAGGAACAGATCTGACTGATTCAGGTGTTCTGTTCTAGCTGCTGCTGATCTGGTTTTACAGGTTGTTGGTTATTGGTGGTTTGATGTTCTGTCAGTTCCTGCTGCGTCACACACACACACACACACACACACACACACACACACACACACACACACACACACACACACAATTCAGAATAGAAAATGAATCCTGTTTTATTTTTTCTTCCATTTTCTCTTTTCAGCACAAAATCAGAAATTAAAACAGATTTTTTCTTTAAGTTTTGGAAGCAAATAGTTTTTCCTCATTTTTTATTATGGTTATGTTTGATCAAATGAGAGACAACGAAATTTATAACACAACAATTCTTCATAATTTTTCATTCATCAAATCACCGGTTCGACAATGACAGGTGAAGCCAAACAGAAATGAGAAGAAATGAGCTTTTTGTTATTTATGCAGGTCGTGTAGGTGTTTTTCTGTTTTCACCCCTGAAAGGTCGCGTCTGTCTGTTCAGCTGTTATGATAGAAGACATTTTATTCACTAAACAACGCTTCACTTTCTCCAAATATGTTTGATGCTGCAGTAATAAATTGCAGATTTGTGTGACTTGTCACTTTGGATGCATTTCTTCCTCTGGTCCTGTACTTTTAGAACTTGCAGTAAAAACTTGCTTAATGTAGCTGTGCTGTAAGAAACGACCACATCCACACCGTCTGATCTTCTCCTCCCGTGTTCCAGTGGGCCACGGTGACCTTTCACCTCCCGCACCACGTGCTGAAGCTGGTGGCCGGCGTCATCGTCATCGAGCTGAAGAACATCAACCAGAACGTGGCCGCCCTGTCCGTGGCCTCCTCCATCATGGACCGCCTCTCCTACCTCCTGTCGAGCGCCAGGCCGGAGCTGGGGGTGGGGCCGGGGCGTTCTGTGGACAGGTGAGACGCCCACCTGGTGGAACGAAACCTGAAACCAGGGGATTTAGATGGTGCTCCCACTAACAGCCAGCACGTTTCTCTGCAGGTCTCTGATGTACAGCGAGGCCAACAGGAGGGAGACCTTCACGTCGTGGCCTCATGCCGGGTACAGGTGGGCTCAGCCCGACCCCATGGCCCAGGCTGGCTTCTACCACCAGGTGGGTTCCTGAGACGGGTCGAGTCTACCTGGGACCACTGGTACACGTTAGAGGTGTTCAGAAACACAGTAGAACGTTCTAAAACACTGGTTCTCAGGGACCCCCGAGGAGGGGGGATAAGAATTATGATTCCATAATTCAAACAATGACTGCCTTAAAAAAATGACCTTTATTTACACAAACCTGCACTGCCAAAACTAAAATCAGCTCAAATTGTCTTGTTTTTAGTGTTATTAGTTCAATATCCAGGAGAATTATTTCCTTTTACTGGCGAAAAATTTAGCTTATTAGTTTTTTTTCTTGATTTTACCTGTTAAGATGTCAGTTGCATTACACACACACACACACATTTTGCACAAAGCTCCAGCCTCAACAAGGAGTCCTCACAATAAAAATGAGAATAGTTTTTTTTCACAATAATTCTAAAAATAAAACAAAGTCTAAATGTTAGGACTGCCATAATAAAAAAAAAGTATTTAATATCCCATTAACATTTAATTTGTTTGTTTTTGTTTGTGTATTATTTTCACACATTTTAACATTTTTGTCGCAAAGCACCATTAGAACACTTGAGAAATGGGCCTCTACACAATTATGTGAATATGATATTAAAAACCAAACCTTTCACATTAACAATATATAGAGGTGATTTCTGATTAGTTCAATGTTCTCTACACTGACAAAAAAAACAGTGCTTTTTTCAATAATAACTTTTCCATGTGACCCCAAACTTTTCAACGGTGGTGTTAAAAATGTTAAGCTGAAGGAGTTATAAATGAAATGAAAGCAAAGTGAAAGGGATTCTAAACTGTCCAAACATCTGTCCTAACATCTGTCCCTTTTGTCCTAACATCTGTCCTGCTGTCCCCAGCCGGCCTCCACAGGTGACGACAGAGCGATGTGTTTCACCTGCAGCGTGTGTCTGGTCTGCTGGGAGCCTACAGACGAGCCGTGGTGAGTCCAGGTCCTCCTTAAATAACCCTTTATCTTTAACTCTGTGTCAACCATCTGACCCCGGGTCTGACCTTTGACCCCCCGACCAGGTCGGAACATGAGCGGCACTCGCCCAACTGCCCGTTCGTGAAGGGCGAGCACACGCAGAACGTGCCGCTGTCGGTGACGCTGGCCACCAGCCCCGCCCAGTTCCCCAACGGCTCGGACGGCGCCGACCGGATCGCCTGCTACGGCTTCGGCAGCTGCCCCCAGTTCCTGGCCGCCGCCACCAGGAAGGGCAAGATCTGCATCTGGGACGTGTCCAAGATGATGAAGGTCAGAGCGCCCCCTGCTGCTTCTTCTGTAGGTTTCTGTAGAGAGAGCGCCACACGTCTGACGCCGTCTGTCGTTGTCCAGGTGCACCTGAAGTTCGACATCAACCCGTACGACCCGGCCATCCTCAGGCAGCTGATCCTCAGCGGGGGGGGCGAGCAGAGCCAGGCCCTCATCACCGAGTCCAGGAGACCCACGCTGGCCTGGCTGGAGGAGGCCTCGTCCTGCTCTGACCTGCCCAAGCTGGAGGGGGACAGGTGGGACACACACACACACACACACACACACACACACACACACACACACACACGCACACACACACACTGCTAAATCTGAGGGTCCTAACAGGTAAAAATGTCCTGGTTTTGGTACGATAAGTTCAATTTTGACTTGAATTATTTTAATCCACTGGAAGACAATTTAGCCTTTTCAAGTTTTTTTCTTCACTTTAGTCAATTAATTTTTGTTTTCTTAAAATAAAACCAAACTGACATAAATCAGGAAAAAAAGAAACTTAAATAAGATGAATTGTCTGCCTGTGTAATAGAATAATTCTACTCAACATTGGACTAAATGTACCAAGAATAAAACTACAGAGGTGTTGGTCTGTCAACTCTCAACGAGATAATCAATGACTCCACACTGAAGGAAGTGAAACCTCAACAGGAGAAAATACCGTGTTTTTGGTCCAGTTAGTCCAATATTGAGTAGAAATAAAGTCTTATTCTACTGGAAGATAATTTTCATGTTTTAAGTTGTTGTTTTTTTTTGTCAAGATAATCTTTTTTTCTCAAACAAGACCAAATTGATCCAGATCAGGAAAAAGGAACAGTTAAAAAAAGAAAATGTCAACCAAATCTATCCTGATTATGTTGCTGCATTAAGTGTTTTTGTGCTTTTTTATCTTGTAATTTCTGTTTTTTTTTTATTGTATTGATCCAAGCTACAACAGCATCACACACAATCCTGTCAACTCCTAACGAGCTAATTAATGACATTCCACTCAATCAAATATGAGTTTAGTAGGAGGTGGTGGTATGTTATTACCACATTCTCATAAAAAAAGGTGTGTGTGTGTGTGTGTGTGTGTGTGTGTGTTTTAAGATAATTCTAGTAATAAACCACTTGTCACTTCAGCATTTCACACCTCACATTCATTTATTTGATTAATTTATAATTAAACGACGACTTGTGTGTATTACAGAACCAGAGAGAAGCTTGAATGATGTAAAACTATATTGAGATTATATTTGTCCTCATATTTACAAATAGAACTCATTAGGAATATCAAAAGTTCTAATATAATCCAGGAGTAAATGTGTTTAATCAGTCGTCTGTAGCATCATCACGCTGCTGAATGATCCTCAACAAACAAGCTTCATGTCGTTTCAGCTGTTTGTGTCAATGAGTCACAGTTTTTGTTTTTATCACGCTTAGTCACATCTTTAACCAGTTCTTCTCTTCCAGTGACGACCAGTTGGAGGATTCAGACAGTGATGAGCATTCCCGGTCAGAGTCAGTAACGGGTATGAAGTTTTCCCTTTTTACTGATCACAAATAACCAGAAAACACCACTGAGTCACATTACAAACCTTTCTGATTAGGCCACAGATGAATAGATACATGACTACAAGACTGCAGGAAATGCATTAATGAACCTCAAATCTTTTATGTTTTCCTTTTAAAAGACTAAATACAACCAGTTTGGTTCTCATGGTATTGGGTGTACACTTTACCTAAACAGTACACAACAGCTAGAGCATAGTGGAAGTTTTTCATTGACGGAAACAGATATGATTGTGATGACGTCCTTCCAGAACTCCCCAGAAACTCACTTTATATATTTGGTTTTTTGTCTTTGTGTGAACATTTTTTACTTGTTCTCTCTCTCCTTCAAATTGAATCACGGCAACTGGACTCGTAATTGTCCAGGAAGACGTTTGGCCTCTGGTCCAAAGGGGCTTCATGACTTCAACGTGAGAGAGATTCACATACAGATTCAATTTGAGAGGGAGAGAGAACAATGACCTGGACGAATGAGAATATTCTGACATTTTTACTTGATGAAATCTAGCCTGATGGGAAAAATTAAATGGAAATGAACTTAAGGAAAAAAAAAAAAAAAAGGTCATGACCTCTGTGTCTGATGTGGAGCCATTTTAACAGTTAAAAGGCTAAATTTGACTTAAATCTGACTGTCATGACAATTACAACTGCAGATATCTGTAAATCAGTTTAACTATAGACATAATGAAAGTTGGAGATAAAATATCATACATGATTCTCTGTTTCATCAACTTTCAGAACTGTAATTCATCATATCTGTAATTATTTCATCTCTGAAATTCACTCTAAGATATCTCTAACTTGATAATAAATATCTACATTTACATTTAGTCATAGATCTAGTTCAAGATATCCATTTATGAGTCATAATTCCAGATATCTACAAATTCTTTTCACCTACTCCAAACTTAATTTTATGGAACTGAAACTAGTCCAAATTAAATTGTAGATGTCTCAAAGTGGAATTACTACTATTGATAATTTAGTTCTAGATTTGAATAAATTACATAATGGAATGACAAACCACATACACATGAATTGTCCTTTAGGAAGATTCCTTCTTTTAGACTAAATCACAGAAATCCCACCCACATCCACACTGATTTTAAATGATAGTGTCCTCAGTGGGGGCCATGGTCCCGTTCATGATCCAGATTCTCAGACCCCCTTTGTCCCGCTGGTTTCAGGCCAGCCGTCCCAGTGGGAGAGCATGAGCCTGGGGGTGACGGCGCTGAGCGTGCTGCAGCAGCCGGAGAAGCTGCAGTGGGAGGTGGTGGCCAGCGTGCTGGAGGACACGGTGAAGGACCTGGAGGAGCTGGGGGCCAACCCCTCGCTGGCCCAGGCCAAGGCCCACGGCCAGGCCAAGGCCAAGGACAAGGCCCCGGACCACCACAACATTCCTTTCCCCTGCCTGCTGGCCGGGGGGCTGCTGGGCTACCGCCCGGCCCCCGCCGCCACCGCCCCCTCGGCCGCTCCTCCGGCCCCCGCACGCAGGTCCGCGGGCGGTCCCGTCAGGACTCAGGGCCCAGAGCCTCTACAGGACCAGGGCTCCATGGACATAGAGACCTGCCTCCCCCAGACCGCAGCCCCGGATCAGGGCTTCCCCGGCCTGGCGGGGTCCCAGCCCCCCAGCCCCTCCTCGCCACCGGCCCCCCGCAGGACTATACCCGTGCTGCTGCTGTACAGCATCCGGGAGGTGGACGACAAGTCGCCGGGGCCGGTGTTCTCCCAGATGAACAACCTGATGAGCAAAGGGCTCCACGAGGAGGGGTTCACCGTGCCGCAGATCATCGAGATGGAGTTCGACACGCACGAGCAGCTCCTGCTGCAGGACCCGCCCATCACCTACATCCAGCAGTTCGCCGACGCCGCCACCAACCTGGTGGGGCTGGACGGTCACGCCGACAAGTGGAGCACGCTGGCTGCGGCCACGGTGGCGGCCCCGCCGCCGCGGCCCGGCGCCCTGGTCCAGTGCCTGCGGCTGCCCCGGCAGCTGGAGGACGAGAACCTGTATGTGGACTCCGTCACGCCCTGCTGGGACGGCGTGCACCTCCTGGTCGGGCTGCAGCCGCGCGGCGTGGAGTCGCCCAGCGCCACCAGCCAGGTGGAGGCGCTCAACAACCTGAACCGCCTCCACTCCGCCCTCTGCAACCAGTGCAAGCTGGACCCCCTGCAGCCGGTGGCCAACGGGGTGGAGGGCCACCACCACCACGCCGGGGGCTCGCCGCCGCAGACGCCTCTCATCCTGCCCCCGGCCGACCAGCAGCAGGAGAGGCAGGCGCCGGCCGGCGGGGGCGGGGCCGGGGGTGGGGGGGGCTACCTGGCCCTCTACAAGCTCAACTACTCCACCCGCATCGTGACGCTGGACGAGGAGCCCGTCAAGGTGCAGCAGATCTGGGACCCGGCCGACGCCATCACGTCGCTCATCCTGCTGCCCCCCGACGTGCTGGACAGCCGCGAGGACGACAGCGAGGAGGCCCCCGAGGACGCCGCCCCCTCCGCCTCCAAGAACGGCACGTCGGGGCTCGGGAGGGGCTCCACCGGATCCGGGTCCGCGGCGTGTGGAGGCGGCGGCAGCGGCGTGCCCGTTACAAGCCCCTCCCCCTCTACCGCCAAAGACGCCAAACGATTAGAGGTGGCGGGCCTGGGCCACCTGGTGGTGACCACGCGGGCCGGGTTCATCATGATCCTGGACCTGTCCACGCTGGAGGTCCTGGCCAAGGTGGAGCCGCCCAAGACGGGGGGGTCGGCGGAGCAGACGGACCCCTTCGTGTCCGTCACCTACTGCTCTGGGACTGACCGCCTCTGTGCCTGCACCAAAGGTGAGTGCTCCCGTCCTGGTCCTAACCCGCCCCCCCATGCAGGGGTTTGGCTGTGTGTCTGCAGCGAGGTACACCTGAAGTTACTAATCTGTTCTGAATTGACCATGAAGGTTTTGTTTTTCCTTATTTTCCTTTGTTGAAATACATCCATCATTACTTGTTTGTTCTTTACACCAGATTGTAATACAAAGCATAGATTTGCATTGTTTAAATTCTAAATAATAAATGATTATTAATATTCACACCATTATAAATGGAGGGGTAATTATGTAATACGTTTAACAGGCAGATATATTTATACCATATACACCTCTGGTTTGTCCTGCAGCACATAAAATTTTGTTTATTTTACTTTCGTTCTATATTTAGAGGAGTTGTTCTTATTTGACCAAGACCTTTATAAAAACCTGATCTATTTTAATTGTTGAATATGTTGCTGTTCATTTGGTTCCATCTTTGTGCAGATTTTTTTTCTGGAACTTTTGCACACAAATACTGTGTATTTACATGCAGATCTGTTATACTAATATTTTTATAGAGCTTTTTATTCTGCAAAAAACGTTAATTTGGGTGACTTGATTCAAATTTACCAGATTGGTTTGTGTTATCTGGGATGTGTTGACAAGAAAATATCAGTGTTGTTCAGTCATTAATAAATATATTAAATGTATGTATATTTGTTGGTTTATGTAGAACTGTGGATTCTTTCAAATGGATGAAAACTACAAAGAAAAGTTTAGTGTTTTTGCTGTAAAGAATTGTAGACATATGTGATATTTCTTTGTGGATTTACTTAGTGCTAGAGCTGCAACTAATGATTATTCTGATAATCAATTAATCTCTTGACTATTGACACTATACAGTTGTTTGGTTCATTAAATGTTGATCAGTGTTTCTAAAGCTGCAGATTGAAGCTAAAATGTCTTTTTTTTGTCCACAACTTCTATAGTTTACTGCTATAGAAGAATAAAGAAACCAGGAAATAATCAGATTTTAAAGATGCAAAAAGACTCAAATCTAATAATGTGATAGTAATAAACCAATGATTCATTATTGCAGCTCTACTCACTACTGTTGAACGGATTTATGTGTGGATTTGTGATTTTGGAATAACAAGTGATTCATGCTCTTCAATATGTAAAGACAATCATGTTCTGTCCATAGAGTTTAATGTGATGTTCTCTAATCTGTCTTTATGCCCATTCTGTTTAAATTATCTGTCTGATGTTCAGGAATCACAGACCTGTAGTTGCTGTTCAGATGCTATGACACTGGAATCCTCATCGGTGGCCTTTCATTCAGATTTTCTTTTTTTGCTCTCGCCTCAAGGTGGAGAACTTCATTTCCTCCAAATTGGAGGTGTGTGTGACGATCTAGATGATGGAGACATGTTTATTGATGGCCCCATTTCTAAAGGGGCTGAACTGCTGCTCGAGGGAGCCAAACCCTCCTCCAACCCCTCCAGCCCTGGGATCACAGGTACGCCACCAGGTCCCAACAAGCCTGGAGAAATAATAGAAATGGGCTTTTAATCAGAGACCAAGTCAGTGTCCATGTAAATAAAGATAAACTAGAATTTTACTGTCAACATTTTAGCAGAAAACAGCGTCTCCACGTCACCAATCTACATCATTCTGTGTGTTAGGGACCGTCTGCTAATTACATGATTCAGTAGGAATCAACTGATGGAAAATGTTCACCATGAATAAACTAAATGTCTGTTTGCTGTAGTTTATCATGTTCACAATAAAATAACTACTACAGGTGAGGTTTAGAGAAAAAAAATTATATGGGCTTAGTATGTTTATAGTACAAATATAAATGAACAAATTCTGGTAAGTCTGTGAAATATGTAATGAGGGACCGTCTGCAAATTACATGATTCAGTAGGAATCGAATGATGGAAAATGTCCAGCAAAAGTAAATTGAATGACTGTTTGCTGTAGTTTACCTTTTTAAAATGTGTGTGTGTGTATATATATGTGTGTGTATATATATATATCTATATGTATGTGTACGCTTAAGCCCAAAATTATTCACCCCCCTATCAGATACAAGGGATTTCTTAATTTTTTTCACTTAAAATTAGTATTTCACCTTAGTTTTTACTTCCAACTATAAAGTGTATATATATATATATATATATATATATATATATATATATATATATATATGTTGATGTGATTTTTGGTTTTCACTCCGTTTATTTACACATTCTAATGAAACACAAATAAATATAAATGTACAAATTGGAAAAAAAAAAAATACTTTCCCCTGGCAGTAGGTCTTGAAATATAAAATCTATAGGTTTTATACAAATTATAAAGAGTTGAAGAAACCCTGAAACCAGCATAAGAAACACACTAGTATAAACCAGCGAGTTTATTGTCATGTTGGTGTATTATTGTGTTAGTGTGTTGATGCGTTGGTGTGTTATTGTGTGTATTAGTGTGGTAATGTGTGTGTGTATTAGTGTCAGTGTGTAAATGTGTTAATGGTGTGTCAGTGACCCGTCCTCCATCTTGGTACAGGGGTGGACCTCCTGGTGGACCAGCCTCTGGCCATGGAGAGCCTGATGTCCCTGGTGGAGCTGACGCGCTTCGAGACGCTGACGCCGCGCTTCTCGGCCACGGTGCCCCCCTGCTGGGTGGAGGTGCAGCAGGAGCAGCAGCAGCGCCGCCACCCCCAGCACCTCCACCAGCAGCACCACGGGGACGCCGCCCAGCACACGCGCACCTGGAAGCTGCAGAGCGACAGGTAGCTGCACGCCACGCGCCTCTAGCCAGTGAATCAAGAGTGGCGTCGAGATTTGAGGATTTCTGCTTTGCGTGTTGAAGCTTCTGTGTAACGTCTTTATTTGTTTTATTATATATTTCTTTTCTTTTTGCAGCTCCAGCTGGGACGAGCACGTGTTCGAGCTGGTCCTGCCCAAGGCCTGCATGGTGGGCCACGTGGACTTCAAGTTTGTCCTGAACGCCAACATCGTGAACATTCCTCAGATCCAGGTCACGCTGCTGAAGAACAAAGCACCCGGGCTGGGCAAAGTCAGCGGTGAGGATTTATAAATATGACGTTTACTCTTTACAACAGAAACTAACACGTGTTGAGGTTCCTGCTTCATAAACGTCTTCCCGTCTGTCGTCCTCCACAGAGACGGCGGTGGACAGGCAGATCTCCTTCCCCCTGTCCAGCGTCCTCCACGCCAACGGAGAGAGGAACGGCCAGCCGCTGCTGCACGACTTCACCGAGGACATCCAGTTCATGGACATAGAGGAGACCTCAGGTGAAGAGAGGGATGGTTGGAGGACCCTTCTGCAGTGATTTATGATCTGAGGGCAGAATTTGCCTCTAAAATACAGTTTAATACAGTGCTTCTCAATTATTTTCTCACCCCCCCCCACTTGACCATAAATAGAATCATTTGTCTATAAGATTATTGTATGCTCCCTCACACACTCTGCCAATGAGAGCGCCACTGCCCCCTAATGTAGTGGAGGTGCAATTGCACTTTATTCTAGGACAGTAAAAAAAAAAATCTAAATAAAGCATATTCCCTGAGGTCTAATGCACCCCCCTTTGATGGAGTCTTATTTGAGAACCACTGTTTTAAGCCAATTAAAGTTTTATTTCTTTGTGAGACCTGCACACAACCCTCAATAAAATAGTTGGGAAGATGAGAAAGTCAAAATCTTTTAAAAATACAGTTTTTAGAAGCATTCATCAGGTCTCAAAATGTACATTTGTGTGTTCGTGTTAGTTTCTTGTTATTTGTATGTCCAATTATACCATTATTATTTTACAAAAATCACACAGAATGTACATATTTTTTAAACAAAATGTCAAATGCTATAACCAAAAAAAAGTGTTAAGTATTTAATCCACCTAGAATATAAAACTCGTTGACGGTGTTTTTTAAGAGATAATTACCAGGTTTTTAGAGCTACGCCACATGACAGTTTTGAAATAAATGTCCTTTACAAGCAGTAAAAAACATCAAACCTCAGGTCATCAGTGTTAATGAATGAATGTTTATAGGAGAGTTGTGTCTGTATCACCAGCAGATTTACCGACGTCGTACTAAAATATTTTTTTTACAAATCTGTGTGTGGTGTGTACCACATAAAATCAGTTCAAGGTCACTAAGCACAACCAGAATTAATACATGGGGTTTCTATGTTGAGTTTGTGAGAAAATAAAGGGTTTTAGGTGCACCTATAGTCTGAAGAAAGATGGAATTATACCTTTTTGTCAAGAAATACTGTAGCTGTAAGTACTAAAGTCTTAAATTGACTTGCAGAATAAGTCAGTGCTTATTTTACTTTTTTTCTTGTTTTTTTTCTGCAGGCTCCATGCTGTGTCCGTTCCTGGAGGACCACAAGGAGGACATCCTGTGTGGACCGGTGTGGCTGGCCAGTGGTCTGGACCTGTCTGGACACGCAGGGATGCTCAGCCTCACCAGCCCCAAGCTGGTCAAAGGTGGGGACCTGCAGCTGGACTGGTTATATCACTGCTTACCACTCAGCACCAGTCCTCCATCGTAGGATTAATCCTCATACCCTCGTGTCCCCCCTCACAGGCATGGCCGGGGGGAAGTACCGCTCCTTCCTGGTCCACATTAAAGCAGTGAGCGATAAAGGGGTGGAGGACAGCCCCCGGCCCGTGGTGAGGATGCCCAGCACCAAGCCCCAGACCACCAAGGCCCACTCCCTGTCCACCCTGCTGCAGAGGGCTCAGGCCTCCAAGGTTCAGCCTCACGTTTCATCGGATATTTTATCACGTACAGACGTCATTGTTGTGTGAAAAGTGCTTTGTGATTAAGGATGGATCGCTTTTGCAGGAGAAGGTCTCTGCAGTGAAAACGGAGAGCCCTGCACCTTCCAAGAAAGTGGAGAACATGCGGGGCTGCGACCTGCTGCAGGAAGTGTCCGTCACGATCCGGAGGTTCAAGAAGACGTCCATACCCAAAGAGAGGTCGGTTATACCTTCAATAATACTACTGTATTTTCACAACTATAAAGCCTGCATTAAAGTCTTATATTTCCTTCACAATGTTGGTGCTCCCTATGTGTGTATGTAGGGGAAGTGTGGGCATGGATTGTAGATAAAATAACGGGGATGTGCGTTATGCAGAACATCGTTGTTTTAACAACCTGAAAATGGTAAAGAGACACGCTGATAAAGCACAGTTTAAACTGAAGGAAATCAGCTACACAGCTGAGTTTAAGACCTAAGACAGGTGCTGCTCCTGCTCATCGTCTCTGCTGTAACGGGCCGTGGTTCTGGTTCTCAGGGTCCAGCGCTGTGCCATGCTGCAGTTCCCAGACTTCCACGAGAAGCTGCTGGACGCCTTGTGCCGTCAGACGGAGGCCAGCCCCGCTACTGAGCACGCTCAGAGCCTCATCCTGGACATCCTGTGCTGGCTGGCCGGCGTCTTCTCCAACGGGCCCTGCAGGTGGGACCGGAAACATGTGGCCCAAGACGGGAGATAAAAATATACATATGTCCATATGGAGTAGAGTTGTCCTAAAGTCCACAATATAATGTCATCATATGAGATGAAGTCAAAATTATTAGACAGTCCAAAATATGAGAGAAAGAAGTCAGTATAATGAGTCTTATTATTATTATTATTAGTCGTGTTGTAGTTCTCCTGTTGAAGGCTAATGAACAGTGCTCATAATGTGTTTCTCTGGCCTGTTTCCAGCCTACGAGAAGGGAAGGAGGGTCTTTTGGCCAAAACCCGCAACCGGCTCACAGAGATTGTGAGGATGTGTTTCTTCGAAGCCGGACGCAGCATCGCGCACAAATGTGCTCGATTTCTTGCACTTTGTATCAGGTAAGAAAAACGTCCTGAGACATTGGTCACCTTTAGTCTTTGACAGCAGGATGACAGTAATGTCAGTTGAATTTATTCTAGTGAAAAAACGAATGGATTAAAAAAAAATAACATGGAGGTGGTCTAGCCTGGTGTGACTAAATGAACCCAGCTTCAGACGTGTTCTCCACCCCTCCCTGATAACAGCCGTGCGTTTTGTCCCTGCAGCAATGGGAAGGGGGAACCCAGCCAGCAGGGCTTTGGGGTGAGCCTCCTGAAGGCCCTGCTGGACAACATGCCTTACTTACCTGCAGCAGCAACAGGAGGTGAGTACCAGAGCTGTCCATGCTGCTTCCTCTGCGTAGAATCACCAATAATTAACCCCTGTGACCTCCCCCCCCCCAGGCTCGGTATTCTGGTACTTTGTGCTACTGAACTACGTGAAGGAGGAGGACCTGGCGGGCTGCAGCACGGCCTGCGCCTCCCTGCTCACGGCCATCTCCAGACAGCTGCAGGACCGCCTCACACCCCTGGAGGCGCTGCTGCAGACCAGGTGGGTGGAGTACTGTTCTACAGGGGTCTTAAAACCTCCACAGGAACCCTGTGTTGAATTGAGAGGCTCAAACAGCATTTCATAAAACGTAGTGCTCTGTTAATTCCATTATTAATCCCTGATGACCCCCCCCCCTCAGGTACGGCCTGTACAGTTCTCCGTTTGACCCGGTGCTCTTTGACCTGGAGGTCAGTGGCTCCTCCTGTAAGAACGCCTTCAACAGCAGCATCGGAGTCCAGTCAGACGAGATCGACCTCTCTGACATTCTCTCAGGTACCAGCATCCGCTGCTTCTTATTCTGGATTCTGAAAAGAATCAAAGAACATCTCAGCTTTATAAACGAGGAGGTAACGGACAAGAAATGGACTGTTGGTGTTAAAATACCTTAGATCTATAGGGATTATTTATCATAAGAGACAAGTCAGATCAGCCTTTGTAACTAAAACTTGTAACTTCACATGTAGATAAAGTTTAATTTATAAAATACTGTTGATCAGAAACATTTTTTAATGACAAAACTTGTCCTTGTGTCCCATTATAACTGTAAATATAATTCTGAATTTTCATCACTCAGTACCTTTGCATCCAAAATGCTTCTCATATTGCACAATCAATTGATATTTACTTTAAAATTGTGCTTAATAAAAAATTAAAATGTGCATAATTTGCCAATAAATCTTATGCACGGGTAAAGAAATTAATTTTTTAGATGTGATATGTTTATTTGGATTCTTTGACCTTAATACAGTCACACACCAACTTAAGTAACTGTGTTTTATCTCTGAAACAAAGGCTGATCTGACTTGTCTCTTTGGATGAATTTGACTACTTTATACCAGTCATCCAGGGATCATAGAATTCATACTTTCACACCAAAAGCAGCAAAATGTCCTTCAACTCCTCTATTACTATGAAAGCAGATGATGCAGCCTTACATTAGATTTCCTCTACTCTGCAATATCCACTTTTATTTTCAAGGAGACAGCTGTCGTCTTGACGGTCTTTTTATTCTTATTTTTTGTGCAGGGAACGGGAAGGTGAGCAGCTGTGCTGCAGCAGAGGGCAGCTTCACGGCGCTGACAGGGCTCCTGGAGGTGGAGCCGTTGCACTTTACTTGTATCTCCACTAGTGACGGAACACGAGTGGAGCGAGACGACGCCAGCATGTTCACTGGTAAACACATTTATTGGATTCCTGCTGGTCACAACCACTTTACATCAGTCTTCATGTCTTCCAGTGGCACTTTCTAAGAATAAAATTATCCTACAGAAATCATTGAAACATTGACATTTTTTTTTTAAAAACAGTCAACTTTAATTGTGCTGCAATGATGAATGAAATTGTTAAATCGTCACTTTTTTAATAAAAAACCTACTGTAGTTTAGCATAGTGGAGTATATAATGTACTATCATGTAGTGTGCAGTATTGTATAATATTATATAGTATGCCGTATGTAGTGTAGACTATTGTGTAAAATATATTGTGTAGTATGTGTATATATTTTGTAGTATATAGTGTAGTATTGTGTAGTGTTATGCAAAGTCAAAGTCAATTTTATTGTCAATTTCTTCACATGTACTTGACATAGAAAGGAATCGAAATTGCGTTTCTCACTATCCTATGCTCTATATATTGTGTAGTATTGTTGTGTATAGTGTAGTATTGTGTAGTGTTTATAAAATTTGCTTAAGAATATAATTCTATTTAAATATAAAGAATTTGAATTAGAAAATTGCTTACATTCTGCTGCAGTGAGGAGTCATTAAATTGATTTGATACCATTTAATGCTTTTCAGTCGGTTTTCAGAACAAATGCACTTTTTTTTAAATAATTCCACATTTCTTTAACGTCCTATGTCAGTTGCCTGTTTATCTTTGGGGAGACGTTGTGTTTCCTGTTGTGAAGCCTTGTTCCCTGTTCTCCTGACCTCCTGACCTCTTGTTATTTGACGCAGTGAGTACGTTCGGGGTGACCCCGGCCGTGGGGGGTCTGTCCACGGGGACGGTCGGGGAAGCCTCGACGGCGCTGAGCTCCGCGGCGCAGGTGGCGCTGCAGTCGCTGTCCCACGCCATGGTGTCAGCTGAGCAGCAGCTGCAGGTTCTGCAGGAGAAACAGCAGCAGCTGATGAAGCTGCAGCAGCAGGTACACACACACACACACACACACACACACACACACACACACACACACACAGACAGAGGTTGACTCTGGAGCTGCTGCCCCTCCTGTATCGTTTGTAGTCCTGCCCCCCTTCAGACCAGGTGCTGGTCTTGTGGTCTTCATTCTGGTCCCTGTCTCTGAACAGAAGGCCAAGCTGGAGGCCAAGCTGCACCAGACCACGTCAGCGGCCGCGGCCGCCGCCTCCGGCGTGGGCCCCATCCACAACTCCGTGCCTTCCAACCCGTCCTCCGCCCCGGGCTTCTTCATCCACCCGTCGGACGTCATCCCGCCCACGCCCAAGACCACGCCCCTCTTCATGACCCCGCCCCTCACGCCGCCCAACGAGGCCGTGTCGGCGGCCTTCAGCGCCGAGCTGGCCCACCTGTTCCCCGGATCCATGATGGACCCGGGCCCCGTCAACCTGGCGGCGCACAAGAACACGCAGAAGGCCAAGCCGGTGAGCTCATTAGTTAACGAGAGTATTAATGCGTGTTTTTAGGTAGTACCACACCCATTAACTAGACAAATTTATATTAGTATAGTGTGTGTGTGTGTGTGTGTGTGTGTGTGTGTGTGTCAAAATAACGCATTAATTTACCCTAATTAGTAGCACAGCAACTAACGACCATTCTGAAAGTTGATTGATCTCCTGATTATTTAAGCAATTTATTTTTTATCATTATTTTAACTTACTAATCACATAATATCGATATATTATGTAATTACAGCCTATGCTATAGTAGGTGCTAGAATGTCTCCAAACTAATTAGTCAATTTAATTGCTATTTGTTTTTGCTCCTTTATAGATTCATCAAATATGAAAGTGAGTTTTTTGTTCAGACTTTGTAAAATGTTTTATTTTTATTCCTCCCCCCCACAGAGTCCAATGGGCAGTGGTCTGGCTCTGGCCATTTCCCAGGCGTCTCACTTCCTGCAGCCTCCACCTCACCAGTCCATCATCATAGAGAGGATGCACTCAGGTAATAACCCGAGACTAATCCTCCACTTACTCAAAACTTTTTATGTGGAACTAGATGTAGGAAGAATTTTTTTGAGTTTTTGGATCAGTTGCTAAGACAAGAAAGTCCAAATCCTTTTAAAATATAGTTATTCATCAGGTCCCTAAAAATGTACATTTATGTTCATGTTGGTTTCTCGTCATTTAAATGACAAGAATATTTAATATTTTTTTATAATATCGAATGGTGTAACCAAAAAAGGACACAAACTGATAAATATTTAATTCACCTTGAATATAAAACTAGTCTCTGCTACCAACCTTTTAGGATAACATGACATTTTCACATTTCACCAGGAGCGCGCCGCTTCGTGACGCTGGACTTCGGCCGCCCCGTCCTGCTGACGGACTCCCTGATCCCGACCTGCGGGGACCTGGCGTCGCTGTCCATCGACATCTGGACGCTGGGCGAGGAGGTGGACGGCCGGCGGCTGGTGGTGGCCACGGACATCAGCACCCACTCCCTCATCCTGCATGACCTGCTGCCACCCCCTGTCTGCAGGTTCATGAAGGTCTGTCACTCATGAAGGGGAGGGTGGGGGGGGTGCTTGGGTGTTTCTGAGGGTGTTAAAGCTCCTCCTCCTCCTCCTCAGATCACTGTGATCGGCCGCTACGGCAGCACCAACGCCCGGGCCAAGATCCCACTGGGCTTCTACTACGGCCACACCTACATCCTGCCCTGGGAGAGCGAGCTGAAGCTGATGCACGACCCCCTGCGGGGGGAGAGCGAGGCGGCCAGCCAGCCCGACGTGGACCAGCACCTGACCATGATGGTGGCGCTGCAGGAGGACATCCAGTGCAGGTAGGTCAGGGTTCCTGTAGGGTCTTAGAGAGGATTCAGAGAAGTAGAAAACAGCGTCTCCACGTCATTCTGTGTTAGGGACCGTCTGCTAATTACATGTTTCAGTAGGAATCAAATAATGTGATATAATTAAAGCTGTAACTCTCTGTGTTCCAGTTGTTGCAGTGAACTCTTAATCTTTCTTTTTCCTCCAGGTATAACCTGGCCTGCCACCGTCTGGAGACGCTCCTGCAGAACATCGACCTGCCGCCGCTCAACAGCGCCAACAACGCCCAGTACTTCCTGCGGAAGCCGGACAAGGTGGTGGAGGAGGACCAGCGCGTGTTCTCGGCCTACCAGGACTGCATCCAGCTGCAGCTGCAGCTCAACCTGGCCCACCACGCCGTCCAGAGGCTGCGCGTGTCGCTGGGCGCCGGCCGCCGCTCGCTTCCCGCCGCCGGGGCGCCAGAGGCCCGCGAGCTGGTCCACAGCTCGTCCACGGAGCAGCTGAGGACCATCATCAGGTACCTGCTGGACACGCTGCTCAGCCTGCTGCACTCCAACAACGGTGAGTCCTGGAGCGGCCTGGAACCTTCCTCTGGTTCATCCTGAACTCTAGCTGAGGTGACACGTAGTGCACCTGGCGGGGTCATGTGACCACCTGACAGGGTCATGTGACCACCTGGTTCGGTCATGTGACCATCTGGTGGGGCCATGTGACCACCTTCATTTTTTTATTTTTCCTATGAGACTAGGTGGAACATTTCTACGCGTATCCCTGGACTGGATATATCATAATAATCATAATTTTTCAAGATCAAATCCACTGTAATTTGCTAAAATACTTGGTAAATAAAAATACAGTGGGATGTATTTTTTTTAATTATTTTCCACAGATTTTAGTAATTTCTAACATCTCCTGAGTTCTTGATGGGTCAACATGGTTGACATGGTGAACACCCCATTCATTCGTATGTGTTTGTTTTTGTGTGTGCTGCAGGCCACTCGGTGCCCTCTGTGCTCCAGAGCACCTTCCATGCCCAGGCCTGTGAGGAGCTCTTCAAACACCTCTGCATCAGCGGGACTCCAAAGATCCGGCTCCACGCCGGGCTGCTGCTGGTCCAGCTGTGCGGCGGCGAGCGCTGGTGGGGCCAGTTCCTGTCCAACGTGCTGCAGGAGCTCTACAACTCAGAGCAGCTGCTCATCTTCCCCCAGGACAGGTAGATGATGTCACTTAAAACCTATTTGTGTGTGTGTGTGTGTGTGTGTGTGTATAATCCAGGCGGTGTAGGTGGTGACTCCACTCCCCTCTTATTTTCAGGGTTTTCATGCTCCTGTCCTGCATCGGCCAAAGATCCCTGAGCAACAGCGGTGTTCTCGAAGGTCTCCTGAACCTTCTGGACTCGCTGCTGTCTCCACTGCAGCAGCCGCTGGCTGCAGCTCAGCGTAGGACTGAAGGTACAGTCAGTCTGTATTCACGTTTAATTTAAATTACATCTACATTTACATAAACGTTAAGGTAGAGCAGCAGCCGCTAGGTCTGTATTCACATTTACCGTATTTTCACGACTATAAGGCGCTCGTTAAAGTCTTAGATTTTCTTTAAAATGTACACTGCGCCCTATGTATGTATGTTCATGGTGTTCTTTCCTGAAGCAGTAATTCCACATTGGTGTGTCCCTGTGTGTTCTCCAGGTGTGTTGGATATCCCCATGATCAGCTGGGTGGTGATGCTGGTTTCCAGGCTGTTGGACTACGTGGCCAGTATAGAGGACGAGGCCTCGGGGGGGAAGAAGCACCTCGGTGGGAAGGAGCGGGAGAGAAGTTTTACAGGTACACGAATAATTATATATTATATAAAGTTATAAAATAACGTCTGTCTAAGAAAATTTTCTGCAAAATTCACCGTATTCACCTGTTAATGATGGCTCTGTTAGTGTTATTGTAAAGGATGTGAAGTTGGTAATTAATGTGATAGTTTGATATGTGTAACATATTTTTTATTATTTTATTTATTTTTTATAGATGATTCGTGCACAGGACAGAATACAATACATTCAGAACAGGAAAAGAGTTGATAGTAATTAGAATGTTAGGTTAGGAAGGTCAAGTCAACTATTTAACTTTTTTGTACCAAATATTTTATTAGACTCATAAATGCTATAAATATGCTATAAATATAATAATATACTGTGTGTGGAACAATTAGTCCAATATTAAGTAAAATTATATTAAGTAAAATTAATTTATTCCACTAGTAGATAATTTAGCTTGTTTCAATTTGTTTTCTTGATTTTAGGCAATTTACTCTTTATTTTATTTTTTTTTTAAGAAAATGTTACTTGTTTTCCTAAAATGACCAAGACCAAGTTGACCCAAATCAGAAAAAAACAAGCTTAAATATTTACTAGAAAAATATAAATTATATATATATATATATACTATTTAATAATATATTTAACATTTACTTATGATTTTTTTTGTGCAAATTATAATTAGAGCTATAAACAAGTAATAAATTATTTTCATTATTGATGTACCTGTTAATTACTTTTTTAATTAATTACTTTATTCAGTCCATAAAATCCCAAGAAAATGGTGAAAAACAACTGTTTCCCAGAGGTGGAACAGTTTGTTTATATGCTGTCGTTAACTAATTAACTAGTCAATTAGAATATTATTTGTGGTGATGCTGCACCATGAAGCTTCACTGGTCCCTGTGCAGGTTCCTCCTCGCTGCAGACGCAGTAGAGTGTGATTCTACTGAGTTCTACTGTGTTTGTCCTGCAGGGATCCAGTGGAGCTTCATCAACAACAGCCTCCAGTCGCAGAACTCCAGCCGCTCGTCTAAAGGCAGCAGCAGCCTGGACCGCCTCTACTCACGCAAGATCCGCAAACAGCTGGTCCACCACAAGCAGGTACATGTGTCCCACCCCACACACACACTCACACACACACACACTCACACACACTCTACAGCGTTTATTATCACAATCACAGCGAGTGCTGTCGCAGCCCGTGTGTTTATCGTGCCCTTTTTTTGTTGCAGCAGTTAAATCTATTGAAAGCAAAACAGAAAGCTCTGGTGGAGCAGATCGAGAAGGAGAAGATCCAGAGCAACAAGGGCTCCTCCTACAAACTCCTGGTGGAGCAGGCCAAGCTCAAACAGGCCACGTCCAAGGTGAATACGGCTTCCTTTTGGTACGATCAGTCCACTGTCAGTAGTAGAATTATCTTATTTAATTGTTTTCACCCAATTTGGATAAATTGGGTTAAAATACTTTACGGAGTTGAGTAAAAAAAGCTTAAAAATAAGATGTTATGTCAGTGGAATGAAATAATTTTACTTAATATTGGGCTCATTGTACCAAAAATATATATATATATATTTTCACCTGATAAGATTTCACGTGACTTTTATACAAGGGCAGCAGACATTTTTAACTTAACTTAAATCTTAAGTCTGTTCATGATTGTTTTTCATAGTTCCTGCTATAATGTCTGTGTCTTATGGGATTTATTTAATTATGGCTTTACCAGATTGTAGAAATAGGAGCCTCATTCTATGATCCTCAGTTTAATCAGAGTTTAAAAACCACCTGTTTGATGTGGAATTGAAACAAAGCACCGTGATTAATGTCAAAGTTGTCCAACAGTTGATGGTGTTTAAGTATTTTTCAGCTTTACACCTACACATTTAATATAAATATAAATTAACAAATTAAGTTGGTAGGTCTAAAATGCATTTTAAGCTTAGATAGATAGATCACTAGATGGTTGGTATTAAACCTTAACTGGGTCAATAAAGCACCATTTTTTTTCTATGTGATCAACACTAATGAACATGACCTGTCTAACACCATCAGCACTTTAAGGACCTGATCCGTCTGCGGCGGACGGCCGAGTGGCCCCGCTCCACGCTGGACACGGAGTCCACCGCCGCCAAAGAGGCCCCCGAGGTGGAGCCGCTGCCCTTCACGCTGGCCCACGAACGCTGCATCAGCGTGGTCCAGAAGCTGGCGCTGTTCCTGCTGTCCATGGACTTCACCTGCCACGCCGACCTGCTGCTGTTCGTCTGCAAGGTGTGTGATATATTTATATTTTTTGGCTGAATAGCGATACACAACATAAATCAATATTTGAATCATTCAGTCTCTCATGACGCGTGCCGTCTGTGACCCCCCAGGTCCTGGCCAGGATAGCCAACGCCACCAGGCCCACCATCCACCTGTGTGAGGTGGTGTCGGAGCAGCAGCTGGAGCGGCTGCTGCTGCTGCTGGTGGGCACAGACTTCAACAGGGGGGACATCTCCTGGGGGGGCGCCTGGGCCCAGTACTCCCTCACCTGCATGCTGCAGGACATCCTGGCAGGTGGGCGGCCTGCTCGGCATATTCAGCGATTATCAGACGGTGCAAATGTGGAGAATCAGAAACCAGAAATGTGCACAATAGAAAAAGCTGGAAATGGCCAAAAAAAAGAACTGAAAAATGCACGATTGTTATTTTAGGATAAAGCTAATCCTTTATTTGTCTCACAGTGGGGAAATTACATTAGCAACAGCAGCAGGGACAGAGAAATGCATGAAAAGGAAGATTGCTTTCATAATATATAAAAATAAACGCACCATATATTTGGTTTTTTGCAATCTTTGCTGTAGACTCTCACAGCAGCAGGAAGTTAGTGAAATGATGTGTATGTGTATGTAGATGAACCTCATGGCAGCAATGAGTGCAAAAGTCCGAAATCTTAACAATGAAATGAAACTTGTGAAACTCTGTTAATTGTTAATTTAATGCTCGTAGGTCAAATATATGTAAAACAGAAGCAAACATGGCTGCAACCAACAACCATTCTGAGTCCATTCATCTATGGAGTTAGGAAACGATTAATCTTCATCAGTCAATAAAATGCTTTTTCCTTCAAAGTACAAAATGGGGAAGTAGATAGAGAGCCTACCTACAGGGAAATGTCAAAGAAAGTCAAAGTCAGCTTTAATTTCAGTGCAGTGACACATCAAACTGGATCATTTCCCGTGATAAAACAGCAGTAAATCAGTAATGAGCGTCTGCAGCGTTTCTTCCATTTCTGACGTTGAATCGTGAACTGCTCTCCCGTCTCCAGGCGAGCTGCTGTCTCCGGGCACGCTGGACGCCATGGACGAGGCGGCGCTGGGCGAGGAGGCGGGGGCGTCGGCGTCGTCCTCGCTGGGGGCGGGGGCCGACCCCGAGGACTGCCTGGCCCCGCCGGCCCCCGTCCCTCTGGTAGAGAGCATCGACGAGGCCCTGGTGCCTGACATCATAGCAGGTGCCACGGGGGCCTCGTCAGTATTCCAAAGTGCGTGGGTAGCCCCGCCCATCTCACACACACACACACACACACACACACACACACACACACACACACACACACAGTGTTAAGGATTTGTCCTGTAATTGTTTGTTTTTTGTTTTTTTTCATAGATGCATGTTGTTCTTGTTTTTTCTCCACAGAACAGTTGTATTTGTTCCTGTTTAGGAGGGGAGTTCAGACACAGAGATTCAGAGCCTCAAACTGATTATTTATTATCAGTAATCAATTGGATGCTTGATTAACCTAACGACTATTAAAATGAATTAATAATTAGTTGTTTGATTCAGACTGGAACCAGAGAATTTGGGCATTTTCATCCTAAAAAATGACTCAAATCAATTATGACAACTAGTCAATTAATCAATTAGCTGTTCTGGTTCTACTCTAACTAGAGCAGTCCTGGTCTGGTGTCTGGACCCCCCCTCCTCAGATTATCGGCGTTAAAATTGCCCAGTGACGTGCTGCAGGAAGCGACTTCTCTGGATGTGTGTGTTTGGCGCTGTGTGCTTGCTCGGCAATATTAAAGCTGTTTTCGTTATCCGAAGGTGCTCCACCTCTGTCATCTTTGGAAAAAGATAAAGACATAGACTTTGACTTGCTACAAGACCTGATGGATGTTGATATTGATCCTTTAGATATTGATTTGGAAAAAGATCCACTCGCTGCCAAAGTGTTTAAGGTATGTTCTGTTTTAATTCTTCCTGTTTTCTCCATCATTATTCACTAAACTCACCTTTTTCTCCTGAAATCTGCTTCATGCAGTTTGTTTGTTGCTCTGGATTTGTGCTTAAATGTTCTTTTTCAAATAAAATCAGCAGAGACCACATTTAATTTGCTTTAAATTCACGTTAGTGTGCAAAGTTCTGTAGCTAAAATGAACTAGACTTTATTACAAATGAATTATTAACAGGTGAAAATCACTTGATTTTGGTGCATTTATTCCAATATTGGATAGAATTATCTTATTCTACTGGCAGGAAATTGAGCTTACTTCAAGCTTTTTTCTTGATTTCAATCAACTTAAAAATTTTGGCCTTTCAGGATAAGATGAAGGATTCTCTTACGTTTAAATAATGTGCCCAATGTGTATTTTCTAGTATCAGTAGTTTATACATATTCATACAGTATGTTTGTTATATGTTCTCTATATTAATCACTGATTTCTATGCCTATTTTATGGAAACATCCAAAATGATTGTTAATGGTTGTCAATCACTTTATATATTATATAATATAAATATATCATATAATATAAAAATAAAATTAGTAAAAGGAAAAAAATTAACCTGAAATAAGATAATAAATTATCTTGCAGGGGAATTGGTTAATTCTAATAATATAATAATTCTTATAATATAATATTCCTCAAATTTCGTCATTTTAGCCTTTCTTTAAGAAATGATAATTATGATTTCTTAAAACTAGATCAAGTTCACCCCAAAAAGGAATAGAATATTTTAAATATTGTGGAAGTGCAGTAAAATAATTCTAGTCAATATTGGACAAATTAATCTAAAAACAATCTTAGTAAATTTTTCTTATTCTACTTGCTGATAATTTTAAGTATTTTTTTTTAATAAATTTGGGTCAATTGTTTGGAACATTTTCTTAAAAAAAGATTGACTAAAATCAAGAAAAAAACTTGTGCTAAGTTAAATGATCTGCCCTTATAATAAGATAATTCCCCTCAAAGTTTGATCGAGTATTTTCAGCTGTTAACTGCAAACGTTGAACTCTGACAGAATGAATGAATACATGTGAACACGCCTCACCTGTGACCCCCCCCCCCCCCCCCCCCCCCCGTGTGTTCTCAGCCTATCAGCAGCACCTGGTATGACTACTGGGGGGCTGACTATGGAACCTATGGGTACAACCCCTACATCGGGGGGGTTGGGATCCCAGTGTCCAAACCCCCGGTGGTGGCCGAGAAGCCCGGCTCTCAGGGTCTGTCTGTGTCCGTGTCACAAGGTGAGAACAGGGAGAACAGGTTCCTTCGACAGGAACGCCCCCCCCCCCAGTCAGGACGTTTTTACTCACTCTCATTTCCGCGGTTTCTCCAGCTCTGGACGCCAGGCTGGAGGTGGGCCTGGAGCAGCAGGCCGAGCTGATGCTCAAGATGATGGCGACGCTGCAGGCCGACTCCATCCTGCAGGCCCTCACGGCCAGCTCCTCCACAGGTGACCAGCAGGGAACCGTAAACTATAAAGAAGCAGATAATCTGTACCCTTTTCCCGGTCCAACGCCGCATGTTTGTGGGTTTGCAGTGAGCCAGGCCACCAACGGGACGGACGACTCCCTGCTGAGGGCTCTCCATGGGGGGGGCTCCCCCCCTGGCTGCAGCCTGCTGGTCCAGCCCTCCTCCATCCCCATGCTGAGCGCCTGCTTCAACAAGCTGTTCTCCATGCTGCAGGTCCACCACGTCCAGGTGGGCACGTCACAACTACATATTCTACAGGGGAAATATCTTTTTTACAAATAGTCAAATATATATATTATATTTTTTACCTCATTTAGGTCATTTTTTATTAATTAAATTATTATTTTTTATTCAAATCAAGACAAAAAAACTTGAATATTATAATAATAAGATAATAAGATAATTGTACCTAAGTAAGATATTTTTGCCTGTTAAGTAAAACAAATACACTTGTACTGTGTTCATTCATTTCCTGATTTAAATGTGAATATCCATTGTTACAGGCTTCAGTCTGATTCTAATCTAATATACTTTTTTATTATTATTATATAATGATATATGCAATGATTGGCAGCATTAACAATATGCCATGGTATTTTGTATTTAAATCTAACGGTTAATAAGGAGACCATATCAGATAATAATGTATTATACAAATCTGTAGAAATATAACCATGTGGAGTTAGAATAACACTATTTTTAAGTCTGGCACATTTGGACATTATAGATATCCTGTAAAGCTGCAATTTTAAATTGACTAAAATACTACTTAATAATAAACAAATTGTACCAGAAACAACATTTCACCTGTTTAGTTTCTGAAGGTTTTGAAGCAAGAGTTTCTGTCTATAGAGAATATTCACTGTGATTAGGAAGCGTCTCCACAGACACGAGAGGATTAAAACCTGGTTTACCTGAGTTTATCTCTACCTGGTTTACCTGAGTTTATTCTACCTGGTTTACCTGAGTTTATTCTACCTGGTTTACCTGAGTTTATTCTACCTGGTTTTACCTGAGTTTATCTCTACCTGGTTTTACCTGAGTTTATTCCACCTGGTTTTACCTGAGTTTATCTCTACCTGGTTTTACCTGAGTTTATCTCTACCTGGTTTTACCTGAGTTTATTCTACCTGGTTTACCTGAGTTTATTCTACCTGGTTTACCTGAGTTTATTCTACCTGGTTTACCTGAGTTTATCTCTACCTGGTTTTACCTGAGTTTATATCTACCTGGTTTTACCATGAGTTCATCTCTACCTGGTTTTACCTGAGTTTATATCTACCTGGTTTTACCTGAGTTTATATCTACCTGGTTTTACCTGAGTTTATCTCTACCTGGTTTTACCTGAGTTTATCTCTACCTGGTTTTACCTGAGTTTATCTCTACCTGGTTTACCTGAGTTTATCTCTACCTGGTTTTACCTGAGTTTATTCTACCTGGTTTTACCTGAGTTTATTCTACCTGGTTTTACCTGAGTTTATTTTACCTGGTTTTACCTGAGTTTATCTCTACCTGGTTTACCTGAGTTTATTTTACCTGGTTTTACCTGAGTTTATCTCTACCTGGTTTTACCTGAGTTTATCTCTACCTGGTTTACCTGAGTTTATCTCTACCTGGTTTTACCTGAGTTTATTCTACCTGGTTTTACCTGAGTTTATTCTACCTGGTTTTACCTGAGTTTATTCTACCTGGTTTTACCTGAGTTTATCTCTACCTGGTTTTACCTGAGTTTATTCTACCTGGTTTACCTGAGATTATCTACCTGGTTTACCTGAGTTTATTCTACCTGGTTTTACCTGAGTTTATTCTACCTGGTTTTACCTGAGTTTATTCTACCTGGTTTTACCTGAGTTTATTCTACCTGGTTTTACCTTCTCTCCACAGCTGGAGTCTCTGCTGCAGCTGTGGCTGACGCTGAGTCTCAACACGTGTTCTGGTGGAGGTGAAGAGAGCGGCTCAGACATCTTCCTGTTCAACGCCAGCCGGGTCCCCACCATCCCCCTCAACCAAGGTCAGGAGGCCACAGGCACAACGGGATTTAATTAATTTACGTATTTATTGAATCCTTAGATCATTGTTCTGTTCATATTTTCCACCAGGGAACAAGTAAATTTACAGTAAAATAAGTGTGAGGTAGACATTAAAAATAACTCTTTATTCCCATATCTCCACTTTTTACAGATTTTAATTCATATTAGGTTTGTAGCCTGAACCAAGGGAATTTTACTTTTTTATTTTCCCAATAGTTATTAGGCGTGTCTGTTTTAAGTCATGATTGGATGAAGTCAGCTTCTCTATTCTATAAATATTGAGCATTTCAGTATTTAGTATTTTCCTGAGTCTCTTTTCTCAAGATGTCAGACTTTATAGGTGAATGGAAGTTGCATTTTTGGAACATTTTCCATAACCGAGGCTTCCCCCCTAAAATATGATTATAATTATAATTAGCTTTATCCCCCCCCCACAAAGTCTCCAGATTTCATAGAACTGATGTCTGATGAGCTCCCTACATGTGGTTTTCCACTTTATTTCCTTCATTTATTATGGGATAAATCACTCCCTGACACTTTTCTATTCATGTATGATGTATTGTTGCTTAACTCATATATTTCTTAATGAGATTTTTAACTGTAATTGTGTGTGTGTGTGTGTGTGTAGCATCCATCAGCAGCTTCCTCACAGTTCTGGCCTGGTACCCCAACACCTCCCTGAGAACCTGGTGTCTGGTGCTGCATTCACTGACCCTGATGACCAACATGCCGGCCTCTGGTCAGTATAAAGTTAGAGGAGACAGATTCTAATCAGCCTGAGGCGGGTGGCTTCATGTTTTAAGGAAAAAGTTATTCATGGTTTTCTTCTAATAGAGTTCCAGTGCACAACAACATTTTTAAGCATCAGAAACCTACATCTTGTTACGCCCCACTGTTTGAGAACCACTGGTAGATAAACGCTGTGTGTCTTGCAGCCTCCAGCAACGCGATGAGCAGCCAGGACAGCACGGCCCAGCAGATGGTGTGCGACCCCACCCTGGTCCACGTGCTGGTCCGCTTCCTGTCGGGCAGCAGCACCAACGGGACGGGCCAGCACAGTTCCCAGGTGGGACCCACCGCCACGCAGGCCATGCACGAGTTCCTGAGCCGCCTGCAGGTGCACCTGTCCTCCACCTGCCCGCAGATCTTCAGCGAGTTCCTGCTCAAGCTCATGCACATCCTGTCCACCGAGAGGTACGCAGGGGGTCGGGGGAGGGGTTTATGACGCCATTTGGAACGCGATTGGTCGGTTTTTAAGGAAACTAGAACAGTGTTGGTTCCTGTCAGTCTATAAATAAATGAATTCTGCCTTGATGCATTTTGGTGTGGATTTTGGTGTGGATTAAATTTTCTTCCTAAAAATGACTCAAATTGATTATTGGATTATCAAAATCATTGGTGATTAATGTGATGAGTAATGTGATAGTTGGTAATGTGGTTTGAGTGGGACTAACCCTCCGTCCTGACCCTCCAGGGGTCCGTTCCAGGCGGGTCAGGGTCCTCTGGACGCCCAGGTCAAGCTGCTGGAGTTCACCCTGGAGCAGAACTTTGAGATGGTGTCTGTGTCCATCATCTCCTCCGTCATCGAGTCCATCACCTTCCTGGTCCACCACTACATCACCTGCTCCGACAAGCTGGTGTCCCGCAGCGGCTCCGACAGCTCCGTGGGCGCCAGGGCGTGTTTCGGCGGCCTGTTCGCCAACATCATCCGACCGGGCGACGCCAAGGCCGTGTGCGGCGAGACCACGCGGGACCAGCTGATGTTCGACCTGCTGAAGCTGGTCAACGTGCTGGTGCAGCTGCCCCTGTCCGGGGACAAGGAGCACAGCGGGCGCCTGCTGCCCGCCGGCGGCGGGGCGGCCGACTGCAGCGTGTCCGACGAGGAGAAGGTGTGCGGCAGCAAGGAGGGCGTGGCCTCAGGGTCCTCGTCCAACCAGGGGCCGCCAGCGGGCGTGGCCGACCTGGTGCTGGCCAATCAGCAGATCATGAGCCAGATCCTGTCGGCGTTGGGGCAGTGCAACAGCAGCGCCATGGCCATGATCATAGGTAAGAGCACGGGGAGTTATTGATCATAGGAAAGAGCACAGGGAGTTATTGATCATAGGTAAGAGCACAGGGAGTTATTGATCATAGGTAAGAGCACAGGGAGTTATTGATCATAGGTAAGAGCACAGGGAGTTATTGATCATAGGTAAGAGCACAGGGAGTTATCGATCATAGGTAAGAGCACAGGGAGATTATTGATCATAGGTAAGATCACAGGGAGTTATTGATCATAGGTAAGAGCACAGGGAGTTATTGATCATAGGAAAGAGCACAGGGAGTTATTGATCATAGGAAAGAGCACAGGGAGTTATTGATCATAGGAAAGAGCACAGGGAGTTATTGATCATAGGTAAGAGCACAGGGAGTTATTGATCATAGGTAAGAGCACAGGGAGTTATTGATCATAGGTAAGAGCACAGGGAGTTATTGATCATAGGTAAGAGCACAGGGAGTTATTGATCATAGGTAAGATCACAGGGAGTTATTGATCATAGGTAAGAGCACAGTGAGATTTTAATATTCAAAGGCTAAATTATCAGGAATTAACATTGTGGAAATCAACAAAATCACTGATTCATCTTTTTAAATTTGTTTCTACTTCACTAAAATAATCACCTGTACCGTGTATATGTTTCTATCTTTTGAAAAAGTGTCCCCTCTGTTCTCCAGGAGCCAGCGGCCTCCACCTGACCAAGCACGAGAACTTCCACGGCGGCCTGGACGCCATCTCTGTGGGCGACGGCCTCTTCACCATCCTCACCACCCTCAGCAAGAGGGCCACCTCCGTGCAGGTCATGCTGCAGCCCATCCTCACCTACATGGCCTGTGGCTACATGGGCCGACAGGTGAGACGACTCAGAACCTCTGAGAATAAACGGTTGAACGAACGTGTTATTTATTTATTTTTATTTGTTTTACTTTTGAAGGGGTCTCTGTCCACCTGTCAGCTGTCTGAGCCTCTTCTGTGGTTCATCCTCCGAGTGCTGGACACCAGCGAGGCTCTCAAGGCCTTCCATGACATGGGTGAGTGGACAAGGACTCACCAATTCTCCAGTCATGGAAAACGTATAGGGAAAAAATGAGGTTATAAAAGGGAATTAAAAATGAGAAAAGTCAGCAGTGAAAAATCTAAATTCCATGTTACCTAAATTATCAATCAATTTGACTTTATTCTAGAGTCTTTATTGTCATTTTCTTGGATAAAGAAATATTTGTTTGACCCACATCTTAAATACAATAGAATATAACAGAGGTACATGCTGATGAATGAGGTATTGCATATTAAGGCACATACTAAAGGTGTGACCTCACAACGTTCCCTCGCCAGGCGGCGTCCAGCTGATCTGCAACAACATGGTGACCAGCACGCGGGCCATCGTGAACACGGCGCGCAGCATGGTGTCCACCATCATGAAGTTCCTGGACTCGGGTCCCGGGAAGACGGCCGACGGGAACCTGAAAGCCCGGGTGATGACGTCAGAGCCGGACAACGCGGAGGGGCTGCACAACTTCGCCCCTTTAGGTGCATCCTCAGCCTGTTTTATGATTTTTATTTATGACACCTGCAGCATGGAATTCAGTCAGAGGTGCACAGGAGGAGTCAGGGGTTTTAAAATACACGTTTGTCTGATTTATTGACGAATCACACGATCACATGTGAATTACATGCTGCAAATGAACAATGCTGCACAGATTTATTATTTTATAGATTGATTGAGATATACATTTTTTATAAATAGCTAGATAAACAGATTATTATTTTATAGATGGGTTAATATATAGGCCCGTTATTTTAAACACATTTTATATAGTGAATTATTTAAAGATAATTTAGATAGATTACTATTTTCTATATCTATATTTTTATATGTCTATATTTTAACTTGTGTGTATATTTATGTCTATATTTATATGGACATATTAATTAGATAGAATATTTTATGTATAATATAGAATGAGAAATATACTAGTATTATTAAATATATTATTTTATAAATGAATAAAATATTTTTTCATAGATTGACAGGTCATGAGATAGATTAATATTTTAGATAGTAATTTTATATTTAGATAATTTATTTTAGATATACAGATAATTTTATAGATTAGATAGTATAGAATATATAGAGATAAATTATTTCATAGACAGATTATTTTAGTTATGTTCATGTTTTAACATATTGTTCATTATATGAATTAAATATCTAAAACCTTTTTTCCTCACCCATCGGAGTTTTGTTAACGCTAAGGCAGCATCATCTAATAAATAATTTTGTGTTTCAGAGGTTTAGATATTAAGGTTTTCAGAAGTGATTTTCCCACCCTTTTTTTTACCCTAAATACCTTTAGGAGATAAGTGATTCTATCTGACCCGTCTTCCTCCCTCCTCAGGCACCATCACGTCCAGCAGCCCCACGGCCCAGCCCGCCGAGGTGCTCCTCCAGGCCACGCCCCCCCACCGCCGCGCCCGCTCCGCCGCCTGGTCCTACATCTTCCTGCCCGAGGAGGCGTGGTGCGACCTGACCATCCACCTGCCCGCCGCCGTGCTGCTGAAGGAGCTGCACATCCAGCCTCACCTGGCGTCTCTGGCCAGTCAGTAGCACGTCGCCATTTAACGCCAAGAAATTATTATATTATTATTACTTATTATTATTATGTAATTAGACCGCAGATGGTATAGTAGCAACTACCGTAAATGACCTAATAGTAGCCCACTTTCAATTTACACCCTTTAAAATGTCAGGTGGAGGTGTATATACTGATACATATTTTAATAGACTTTCTATCTCAAAATTATGACTTGTGGATTTTCTTTGTCTAAACTGGACTAAAATACTTAATATTTTCTTTAAATTTAAGGTAGACCAAAATACTTTGGAATTTAATCGACTAAAACTAGACTTAAAATTACTTAGGATTTAAGTCAACTAATACTAGAATAAAATACTTTTCTTCCTCGTATGCGTTTTTATTGTTAAAATAGAGTTTGCTCTGTTATTCCTATTTATAATGGATGAGAACATTTTTTTTGTAAAAACATGAAAAAATTATGATTTAAGCTTTTGCTGTTATAGATCAGCCATAGCAACTAAAATATCACTTTCTGCAGAAACTGCACATTATAAGAAGATTATATTAAGGAGGAAGGAATTTATGGGTTTCAACTTTCATCTATTTGGTAATTTACGGTAACTAGTTTTTCGTTCTCTGCTGGCTAAAAGCTGTCCTCATTGTGTTATTATTTCTTCCTGCAGCCTGCCCGTCCTCGGTGTCAGTGGAGATCAGCGCTGACGGCGTGAACATGCTGCCGCTGTCCACGCCCGTCATGACCAGCGGCCTGACCTACATCAAGATCCAGCTGGTGAAGGCCGAGGTGGCGTCGGCCGTCTGCCTCCGGCTGCACCGGCCGCGCGACGCCAGCACGCTGGGCCTGTCCCAGATCAAGCTGCTGGGCCTCACGGCGTTCGGAAACACGTCCTCCGCCACCGTCAACAACCCGTTCCTGCCCTCTGAGGACCAGGTCTCCAAGACCAGGTACCAGAAACCTGACGATGATGGGGGGAACCTTTTAGTTCAGTGTGACAGGGACGTGTTTTGAAGTGACACCACCAGAGTTACTGGACCGAGCTGAATGTTCTTTACATGATAAAAGTTTAATAAACACACACACACACACACACACACACCTACCCATCTGCTGTCATCTCGTCTGTTAGTTTCGTCACAGTCTGTGGTTAAGTCTGTTGACCTCCTCTCGTTTTGACCCCTCCCCTTCAGCATCGGCTGGCTCCGCCTCCTCCACCACTGCCTGACCCACGTGGGCGACCTGGAGGCCATGATGGCGAGCGCGGCGGCGCCCACGGCCAACCTGCTGCAGACGTGCGCGGCGCTGCTGATGTCGCCGTACTGCGGCATGCACTCGCCCAACATCGAGGCCGTGCTGGTGAAGATTGGCCTGCAGTCCACCCGCATCGGCCTGAAGCTCATCGACATCCTGCTGAGGAACTGCGCCGCCTCTGGCACCGACCCCGCCAGTGAGGATCACATACGGGTTTATTTTACAGATTATTCAGGATGTGAGGGGACGAATCTGTGGCCAAGAGGCAGCAAAACCTCAGTGTGGAGTTTGATAGAAATAGGATGGTATAGAACAACATGTTTTACAGCATTAGGAGAAACGATTTCATCCAACTGAAAAACATTAAAATTTAAATAAGACAAAGAAAATATTGTAATTGGAATTCATATAATAATTCAACCACCTAAAGTTTGGTTTATTTTTCTATAAATGATAATAAATTTACAATACCTCTACAACAGTCACGATTAATTTATGTTGCTGTAATGTGTGAAATGTAGTTAGTTAGTTAGTTGGACTATTGTAAAAATAAATCTAAACTTGTTTTACTAAAGATAAAAATGCTATTTTTAGATAAAACAGAACCAAACAGACCTGAACTGGATGTAACAGGACTGGCAGCAGATGCAGTGTTTTACGTTGCGTCTCTGTGTTTGCAGACCTGAACAGCCCCCTCCTGTTTGGCCGGTTGAACGGTCTCTCCTCGGACTCCACCATCGACATCCTGTACCAGCTGGGCACCACCCAGGACTCCGGGACCAAAGACAGGTACATGTGGGCCGGTCAAGGTGATTTTCCAGACGGGCTCGTAAGCCGATAGTAAAACGTCTCCGGCTGCGTCCTTGTCGTCTTTTTACTGTGGGATGCGTGTTTGTTGCATATAAATTCCTCCATGACTCAGGCTGAAGGGACTAAAGGAGGATGATTCAGAGCTTTACAAACCGTGGCCAGAATTATTCATCAGAACCCGCTCTGGATTTTTACTAATTTATTTTTCCAACCCTCCAGGATCCAGGCTCTGCTCCAGTGGGTCCACGACTCGTCCAGGGTGGCGGCCCATAAGATGAGCGGCCCCATGGGCTACGGCGCCCCCTCCTCCTCGTCCAGGGAGTACGGCCTCCTCATGCCCTCGCCCTCGCACCTCCACTGCGTGGCGGCCATCTTGTGGCACAGCTACGAGCTTCCTGTGGACTACGACCTCCCAGCGCTGCTCAACAGGGAGCTCTTTGAGTCAGTGGCCGTTTATTATTAGTAGTATAGTATAGTATGATAGTATTATGACATGTAGATCAGATTATGTTTAATATTTTAGTGAACCTGTCAAAATAAAGTTATTTACACATTGTTAAGTTTCATCACTTGCATCTGAGCTTTGAAATAGTTAAAATAATCCGACCCCCTGTTGAAAAACCACTGATGGCTGATGTCTCCAGTGCGTTTGTGACCTCACAGAGTAGGGGCTGTGTGTGTGGTTGTTTACGGGACGCTGGTCTCTGACTGTGTTGTGGTCCTCAGGCTGCTGTTCAACTGGTCCATGTCGCTGCCGTGCAACATCGTGCTGAAGAAGGCGGTGGACAGCCTGCTGTGCTCCATGTGCCACATCCACCCCGCCTACTTCTCGCTGCTCATGTCGTGGATGGGCGTGGTCTCGCCGCCCAGCGCCAGCCGCTCCCAGGCCCAGCACCGCCGCCTCGCCATGACGGACGACGGCAAGAAGCAGCACGACGCCACGGCCACCGCTGCCGGGCTCACGGACGACTCCAAGCACGCCAGACCCCCCACGGACCTGTCTGAGTCCCAGCTGACCACGCTGGCGGCGGCGTCCCAGTCGCCCGGCGCCATCGAGCAGCTGCTGGACTCTGGCCTGCCCTCGCTGCTGGTGCGCAGCCTGACCCAGTTCTGCGTGGTCCTGCTGGCCGGCGCCGACCTGCCGCTGCCGGCCGCCGCCGCCGACAGACGCCACCACCACCACTTCCACCCCCCGCCCTGCTCGTCGCCACATGGCCGGCCGCCGCTGGCGGCGGAGCTGGCCGCCCCGGTGCTGCGCTTCCTCACCGAGGTCGGCAACAGCCACGCCATGAAGGACTGGCTGGGGGGGCCGGAGGTCAACCCGCTGTGGACCGCCCTGCTCTTCCTGCTGTGCCACTCCAGCGCCGGTGCCGGGATCGCCGCGGGCTCCGGTGGCTCAGCGGCGGCGTCCGGAGCCCCTCCCCCCACGCTGCCCCCCCAGCCTCAGCCTTCGGGCTCCCGCTTCTCGCTGGCGGCGGGGGGTCAGACGGGCGGACTGACCACGCAGCAGAGGACGGCGCTGGAGAACGCCACCGTGGCGTTCTTCCTGCAGTGCATCTCCTGTCACCCCAACAACCAGAGGCTCATGGCCCAGGTACAGAAACACGTTTAGTGTTTTAGCATCAAGATGCTGCATGGAGCATAAGTTATTAATAATTATAATCACACCATGACAGAATGTTTACAAATAATAAATATATTTATTTAATCTACTAGCATTTATTTCATATTATTTATATCCAAAATATAGGGAAAGAAAATGATTCCATGATGAATCCACTGCCATACACTGTTAGTAATGTTGAAAATGTGAATTAAGGCGTCACTGCTATCACAGACCTTACATTCCTATTATCTGTCTGTCCTGTGTCTGCAGGTCCTGTGTGAGCTCTTCCAGTCGGCCCCCCAGAGAGGAAACGTCCCGATCTCCGGCAACATCTCGGGCTTCATCCGGAGGCTTTTCCTGCAGCTGATGCTGGAGGACGAGAAGGTGACGGTCTTCCTGCAGTCGCCCTGCCCGGTGGGTACCGCCCTGATCCACAACTGCTGCCTCTCATTCACACAACTGAACATTCAGACATTTATGAAGGAGGGAAGTATTACGAGGAAGTTCACTTCAGACTTTCTATGAATAATTTTTTTTGTGAATAAATTCCTGATGTCATGTCCAGTTCTGACCACCAGGGGGCAGTGGAGCTCTGGAGCAGAGGCTCCTCTCCTCATCAATTTCCTGGATGACGCTCTAATGATCCATATTTTACACAGCGCCGTGATTAGGTGTCAGAAAACCTCTTTTAGGAGTGTGTGTGTGTGTGTGTGTGTGTGTGTGTGTGTGTGTGTGTGAGTGTGTGTGTGAAATGGTTTGGAGAAATGGGTTGTAATTACCTAAAAGGAGCCAGCTGAACGGCCTCGGTGTCTCACTGTTCTCTGCATTATTCGCCTCGTCTTTCTCTCTGTCGGCCAGCAGCAGAACAGACGATGCAAGGTTGTGTGTCCTGGAAAAAAAAAGACATAAGAAATATTCTGTCGCTTTTTAATATTTATTATTGTACCCACAGAAGTTCTGGTGAGAACCTGGTCCTCACTCCAGTGTCACCATTGGCTAAAAAAATGTCCAAAAAGCGCTGAAACATCACGACATCATTACATATCAGTGCATTTCTGCTGAGGATCAACCTGCATTTGTTTGAGATTCACATTTTAATTTAGAACAAATCAATCAACCTGGTAGATCTAGTGGATTATTTAGTAGCTGACAAGCCACATATTTTATTATTATTGGTCCTAAATACAGGTTTGGATCCAATCACATCTGTTTCTGTCATCAATTAAAAATACAGAGACTGTAGATCAAACTCTGGTGTTTTTCTTCTGGTGTCTATGCAAAGAAATACCAAAAAAATACGGATAAATACAACAAAGACAAAGCATCAGTAGAATGAGTTGTAGCCTAAAAACATAAAAATAGCAGTGGAACGTTAAAGCCGATTTATCCCTCGAGCCTTTTGGATTTTATAGAGTAAATGTCTATAAAACTTGTTAAAACGACGTGAAGCCTCGGCTCTGAAAGGCTTCAATGATGAACTGGCTCTTTCTGTCCAGGTTTTCAGGATCTTTTGTTGTACTTCACGTTGTCAGCAGGTTTTATTCAGGTGATTTATGATTGAGGACAGTGGATTTATCTAGAGAAATTCAACTTAATATAAGGAATCTTCATTTATTCCTGTGTTTTACGCTGCTGCTGCTATGCGACTTTTTACAACCATTTTGTCCTTTTGTATCTTAATTTCCCAGTTATATAAAGGACGCATCAACGCCACCAGCCACATGATCCAGCATCCCATGTACGGAGCGGGACACAAGTACCGGACCCTGCACCTGCCCATCTCCACCACGCTGGCCGAGGTCCTGGACCGGGTCTCTGGTGAGTTTCACCGGAGAAAAGGACAACTTCTTTTCTTTTCTTTTTTTTTTTTCTATTCCTGGTAATTAACGGTAAATCTGCGGTTTCGCTGCCTCCCTCAGACACGCCCAGCATCACGGCCAAGCTGATCAACGAGCAGAAGGAGGACAAAGAGAAGAAGAACCACGAGGAGAAGGAGAAGATGAAGGCTGACAGCGGCTTCCAGGACAACTACAGCGTGGTCGTGGCCTCAGGTAACACAAGTTCTGTTGTTTACTGGGACTTTGTGAGATGATGATACGTTAATATTTTGACTTTGGACCAGAGCAAGTCAGCTGTTTGACCCTGAGGCCAGGATTTATATGGATGTAGTACACATTTAATACCTGAAATTATTCACTAAAAATCTTTAAGAGTTTTTATCATTCGGTTTGCTGTAGTTCATCATATTCACAATGAGCCAACTGCTATACGAATGTTTGAGAAATTGCATTTAAATTAAATTAAAACCTTTTTTTGCTGGTAGGTTTATGAGGTAGGAACCATTGATGAAAAATGTTCACAAGGAATGAACTAAATAACTAAATGAATACCTTAAAAGTTGATATAAAGGTCGTGCAGCGCCTTGTTTACCTGCAGGAGCCTGCTGTTTCCGTCTGTATCTGATGAACTGATCATCTTCTTCTCTCTTCAGGCCTGAAGTCCCAGTCTAAGCGAGCCCTGTCGACCCCTCCCCGCCCCCCGTCGCGCCGAGGCCGCGTGATGAGCGACAAGCTGGCGGCGTCGTCCGGGGTGGACCCCTCGGCCAAAACCATCAGCGTGCCCGTCTTCCACCTCTACCACAAGCTGCTTCCAGGTATCAGCCTCACAACCTACAGCAGTTAAACCCCGCCCCCCCGTTTCTCACCTTTTACTCGTGGTCTCCCTGGCCCCGCCCCCTTTACAGGTCAGCCCCTCCCACCTGAGATGACCCTGGCCCAGCTGCTGACGCTGCTGTATGACAGGAAGCTGCCCCAGGGCTACCAGTCCATCAACCTCACCGTCAAACTGGGCTCCAAAGTCATCTCTGACCCCGGCCTCTCCAAGACCGACTCCTTCAAGAGGCTGCGCACGGAGAAAGGTACGAAGTCATTAAACGCCTGATTCTCTGCTCACCGTGGGTCAGTAGCTGCTCATTTTGTAAAAAAAAATATCTCCGTAAAATATGCTCATTATAGTCATTATACGAGCAGTAACTCCACTTATTTGTGCTTCTACAAAAAAGCAAATAAAATATCAACAAATTTGTAAACTTACAATATTATTATTAGAATTTTATGAAAAATACCCAAAAAGATATAGTTAATTATGCTGAAATTACCATAAGCTATTGTACTAAAGGTAATTCCACTCTTCTATTTTCATGCTTCTGTTTTGTGAATTTCCAACAGCTTACAAAAAAGTAAATATAGTTATATCAACAAATGTGTAAAAATGTGCTTACTTACAATATGTTATCCTTTTTACCCACTGACCAAATTTCATACTTGCACAACAAATTACAAAAAACACAGGAAGTGGTCATATCTAAAATAATTATGTCAGCTATTATGTAAAAATGTGCTGAATTTGAATATATAATAATAAGATTTTCTCAGCTTATTTTATGAAAAATACACAAAAATATTAATTATATTGAAATTACCATGAGCTGTTATACAACAGGTGAACTCCACTTAGCCATTATTATTCCTCCATTGTTGAATTTACAATATACCAACATAAATACAGAACAAGCACAGAAGGAGTCATAATTCTGTCTAATTCTCAGCTCCCTGTTCCAACCTTGACTTAATGTGCAGTAGTTGTTTTGTGATATTACAGTAGTTTCATTCCTGCAGTAAATAGAGCAGCATCATGGCTGGATTCTCCTCTTCTACTAATGCTGCTGGTTATTTTGAGAGGACTTTTTGTGGATTTGATCCATTTGGATGCAGTGAACACAGAGTCCTGTGGCGATTGCTCCTGCTGCATCAATATTTAATGGAGTTGTTGTGGTGCTCAGCCCACCTGGACGTTGCTGCTCTGAGACATGAAGGCTTGTTGAAGTCGAGGAGCGGAACCTGAGCAGAGTTCAGTCAGAGTCGCACGACTTGGCTTCACAGCCCTGCAGGAATTTAAGCTTTTTGATCCTCAGGTGTTGTTGCTGCTGTACAATATTCTTCGTCGCTCATTTTTAACACCAACATCTTGTTTTTTTGACGGTGAATCTGTAGAGATGTGATGCTGAAACACGACTGGGTTCCATGATTATTATGTTTTTATCAAAGAGAAAATATCATGTGATGTTTTCTATGCTTCCTGAAATGAGACAGACTCACTGCACTGTTCAGGTTAACGTTTATTCTGTTTTTATGAATGTATAGATATCTGCCTCCTGGTGGTCGCCTGTGGTATAGCGAGGCGACAGGAGCCTGACTCATAAAGGATAAACATGCCTCCACTTTTATAATGAAATGACCTCCAATAATATCATTAGATTAGTTTGAGTCTCTGTGGTCCAGGTCTGCCTCAGACTGGACTCTCTGGGTCTGGTTCTCCTTTCCTGTTGTTTTCGCCTCTGAAATAAAACGACCGAGTTCCGTCCTGAAAGAAGCCGTCGGCCTCGCAGCGCTCGCGTCGTAACTGGAACAGGCCTCGGTCCCAGAAACCTTTCAGAGCGTCTCCAGAAAAGCTTTTTAAGGCAGATGAATGACGGCGGAACGGCAGTGACCCCTCACAAAGACGAGGAGACCTCTGGTGAAATGAGTGCAGAGGCTTTCAGTCGCTGGACGAACAGGCTCCATTTATTCAGCCTGATGCCAGCACACACACACACACACACACACACACACACACACACACACACTCTGCCGGCAAAATGTCCTAGAACACCTTGATTTATTAGTTTTTAGTAGAATTTGTGTAGTTTCATGTCTCATCTGCAGATCAGAGGTTTAATTTGATTATTACCTTGCTGTCGTATAAATTCCTGACTAACTCGCTGTAAGTCTAAGTTATTAAACCTTTTCCTAATTCCCTACATTTGATATCTCTCTTTTATAGTTAACTACTTATTATTCTACTATTTAAATTTTTATACACGTTCATGCTTTTAATTTGAAATGTTGACGCCTCAAACAAGACACGTTTGAACAAGATCATCTCGATATTATAATATAATAAATTAGCTGATTTCAACTGCTGTGAATGGGGCGTATGGTTGTGACATCACAACCTCACAAAGGTCACGACTGCTTGTTTTAAAGGCACGGTTATTGGACTTTATGGAAAACTGGACATAAAGTGCTTAAATCTTAATAAAACTTTACTTTGAACAGTATTTCACATACAAACCTGCTTCTTTCTGACACTTCCTGGCAACACTTTTTAATAATTTATTCATTTTAAGCTTATTAAACTCTTGTTTTCTGGTGTCTTTCAGCACTTTCTCGTCTCCACCTCCGATCGATTAACAACACGACTGCTATTTGTCTCCAAAGTGTCATTTTAAAGCGAAGCCTCATTCGTCATAAATGCTTGAATTGTTCCTGTCAAACCGTCTTTAATCCTGTTTTGGAAGTTCAGACGCGTTAATCTCCGTTCACACCTTTTTTCTTTTTTATTTCCTCCCCGTTCACTATCTCAGTGACTTTAATTGATCACTAGGAGAACGTATGAGGTGGAGACGGAAATCTCCCGAGACACAAAGAGCAATGAATCATCCTCCGGTAGAAGAGATGAATTTATCAGTTTATCACAGCTTTATGATCATAGAACAGCGAGGCCGCTCCATCACAATAAAACGCTGCTGGCTCGCTGCTCGCTGCCTCTTCACCGCGTTTCATTCTGACCAGTTTGACTTTGTGTTCGAGCTTCGTGTGAGCAGAAAGAAAGACGCTGGTGCACGTTTTTATTTGTTTTTAGCTTTGAACAACATTCAGACAAAAATTCATCCAATGACTTTTGTATTACAGCACATTGAAAATCTGAATTGTGGACCTGTTTGAGTTTTCTATTTCGTAACATTACTATAAATAGAGCTTCAGAGAGGCGCCACCTGGTGGTGACGCCTGGAAGCTGCATCGTACACAGGCTCCTGGTCTCTGCTCTTTTCTTGCTAACTTCTTCTTAACAAATGAAATTCAGGACTCTTGCTTAAAAACTGAAAAAAGTGGACATGAAACACCTGTCAAAATTCCACCAATCGACTTTCTCCTTGATTAAATAACGAGGATATTGCATCTTTTCTCACCCATTTGACTTTGAGTTTGTTTGTTACTGCTAAGGCAGCATGTTTTAATAACACCTGACATTCATCCAATGACTTTTGTATTAAAGCACATTGTTGGATTGGACCTAGAAGGAATTTACAAATACAACCCAGGTTGCTAATTATATATAAACGTGTAAACGCTTCATCTCAGTGGTTCTTTTGGTTGATCCATAGTTTGTTGACTGGTTAAAAGGCATTTTAAGTTGGTTGGTTCTGGTAAATCACAGCTGATGGTTGATGGTATAATTTATAGCTGTTTGAGTGGTAGCAGCAAACATTGAGGTTCAGTTCTAGAGGAGTAATTCAATTCCTTTGGGTAATATTAATGAGTGTTGCTGAAAACTCCAAAATTTATGGCTTTAAGTACCAAAAGGTGAATCTCTGCATATAGAAGAAGAAGAACAGGTTGTTGTGTGTCTTCCAATAATAGATCGGAGTTTAAATGGAAGCCAGAACTTAAACCCATATAGACCCATGATGCTAAAACAAAATCTATGAAATGGCTGATTTCATGAATATATGTAATGACATTTGACAGTACAGAAGGATAACTGATCCAGACGCAGCGTCTGAAGGTGACTCCGTAGAGAAGCTGTGAGCAGGAGCAGCTGTGCATGGTTGTTTGCTGGGGGTCTGGTCAGACAGCACATGAACATACACCAGGTCCCCTGTTTGCTCTGCTTGCAGTGGACCACTGCGACCTCCTGAACAGCTGCCCCGAGGACGAGCCCATGATGGCCGCCGGCGACGAGTGCCTGGACGCCGCCACGGACGAGTCGCTGCTGGAGACCAACCCCATCCAGTCCCCGCTGCAGGTCTTCGCCGGCATGGGGGGCCTGGCCCTCATCGCGGAGAGGCTGCCCATGCTGTACCCAGACGTCATCCAGCAGGTGAGGGGAGGGGGGGTGTTTTTTTTAGGTGTGGATTCTCATCACATTTACAGCAAGTGTTGGGAATGGTGCCATGGACAGATGATTCAGTTTTGGTCATGATCCAGAAGAAAATCTGAATTCTGGACCTGTTTGAGTTTTCTATTTGGTAACATTGCTGTAAATGGAGCTTTAGAGAGGCGCCACCTGGTGGTGACACCTGGAAGCTCATCGTACACAACAATGTTGGTCCAAGTCTGAGTTCTTCTAGTTCTTCTTGACATCCTTCCTGTTGCAGAGGCTCCTGGTCTCTGCTCTTTTCTTGCTAACTTCATCTTAACAAATGAAATCACGACTTTTCCTTGAAAAACAGAAAAAAAGTGGGCATTATTCGTCTGTAAATTCCACCTATTCCACTTTCTCTTTGATTAAATTTTAGTTAGTTTAGTTAGTTATTGTCTCTCTTTCTTAGCTGTTGAAATTAAAACATTTTTGAGTAGATAGCTGTTTTAACATGTTTGTTATATAAATTATGTAAAATATAGTTTTTCTTACCCATTTAACTTTGAGTTTGTTTGTTACTCCTAATGCAGCATGTTTTAATAATGCCTGAGATTCTTACCTTTATAAAAATGCTATTTATTTCATATTTTATATGCTTCAGAGTCTTAGATATTAAGGTTTTTATAGCTGGTTTCTCTTATTTTTTTCAATAAAACCCTAAGCAGCTGAGGATCGTAGAATAGCATCGGTTTTATCTAGGAGTCTTTTGCAGGCGTTTTAGCTCTTAACGTCTGACGTCTTCTCATGGTCGTCCTTATGATCGTTTCTCATGGTCGTAGTCGTTCTCATGATCGTTTCTCGTGGTCGTTCCCAGGTCAGCGCCCCCGTGGTGCCGTCGGCCACTCAGGAGAAGCCCAAGGACAGCGACCAGTTCGAGTGGGTGACCATCGAGCAGTCGGGGGAGCTGGTGTACGAGGCGCCCGAGTCCATCGCGGCCGAGCCGCCGCCCATCAACAAGCAGCAGTCGCAGTCGTCCTCGTCGTCCTCGTCCTCCGTGCAGACCATGTCGCCCATCCCCGCCCACTCGCTGGCGGCGTTCGGCCTCTTCCTGCGGCTGCCGGGCTACGCCGAGGTGCTGCTGAAGGAGAGGAAGCACGCCCAGTGTCTGCTGCGCCTGGTGCTGGGCGTCACCGACGATGGCGAGGGAAGTAAGTCTGGGTCACGTGATTAAAAATACAGTTTTAATCTCTTAAAATGGACATTGCACATTTAAATATTTTCCAAAAATCATGATTATATGATATAAAACTAGTTAATAGCATGTTTTTTAGCTCACGCTATAAAATCTAAGGGTGAACATCTATGGTTTTATCCCACCAGATGTTGAACAGTTCAAAAAAAGTGAATGATTTACAGTAGAAGGGCCTTTAGGTCAGGTAACAAGGAGGAGCTGAAGACTGCGCAGAGAGAGCTAAGGCGGAAGATTAGAGAGGGGAAGAACATCTACAGGAGGAAGATGGAGGATCAGCTGCAGAGGAGTAACGTCAGTGGAGTCTGGAGAGGCCTGAAAACCATCTCAGGCCACAAAGAACCAAACTCCCAGACGGCAGGGGACCAACAGTGGGCGAATGACCTAAACCTATTTTTCAATAGGTTTGACCAGTCATCTGCCCCTCCCCCGGCCCAGCCTGCCCTGCTGCAGCCCCCCCTGACTTTACCTCCTGGACAATGCCCTCCCCTCCCCCCCGCTTCCACCTCCGCCTCTCAGCCCTGGCTAAGTTCACACCTACCAAGGACATTCCACACCATCAACCCAACCCCCTCCCCAACACACTCGGGCACACAGCCCCCCCTCTCCAGCCTGTCCCTCACAGCACTACAGGTGAGGAACAAGCTTAGGAGGATGAAGACGAGGAAGGCTGCAGGTCCAGATGGCATCAGTTCCAGGCTCCTGAAATCTTGTGCAGACGAGCTGAGCAGGATTGTAGGGCATATCTACAACTTGAGCCTGAAGCTGGGGAAGGTGCCACAACTGTGGAAAACATCCTGCGTGGTACCCATCCCCAAAATGCCACACCCCAAGGACCTCAGTGACTACAGGCCGGTGGCACTAACGTCCCACCTGATGAAGACACTGGAGCGCCTGGTCCTCGACCATCTCCGCCCCCTGGTGAGCCCACTGATGGATCCCCTCCAGTTTGCTTACCAGCCTGACATCGGGGTGGACGATGCCATCATCTTTCTCCTCCACCGTGCTCTTTCCCACCTGGAGAAGCCTGGAGGCACTGTGAGAATCATGTTCCTTGATTTCTCCAGTGCCTTCAATACGATTCAACCAGCACTCCTGGGGAACAAGCTGGAGAACACTGGGGTGGACCGTCACCTCACATCCTGGATTCTGGACTACCTCACCAACCGTCCACAGTATGTGAGGACACGGGACTGTGTATCCAACACAGTCGTCTGCAGTACGGGGGCCCCACAGGGAACGGTCCTGGCTCCGTTCCTCTTCACCCTCTACACTGCAGACTTCACCTACAAGTCACCAACCTGCCACCTGCAGAAGTTCTCCGATGACTCTGCCATCGTTGGCCTCATTGAGGATGATGACGACAGGGAATACAGAGAACTTACGCAGGATTTTGTCAACTGGTGCCAGCGGAACCATCTCCAGATCAACACGGGGAAAACCAAGGAACTGGTGGTGGACTTCCGTAGGCGGGTATGCAATCCCCCGGCACCAGTGAACATCCAGGGAATGGACATTGAGATGGTGACATCTTATAAGTACCTGGGTGTTCATCTGAACAAAAAATTGGACTGGACTGATAATACAACTGCGCTATACAAGAGGGGCCAGAGCAGGCTCTACCTGCTCAGGCGGTTGAGGTCTTTTGGAGTGCAGGGGACACTCCTTAAGACATTCTATGACTCAGTTGTGGCATCAGTCTTACATTATGGGGTGGTCTGCTGGGGAGGCAGCATAACAGCTGCAGACAGGAAGAGACTGAACAAGATCATCAGGAAGGCCAGCTCTGTCCTGGGGTGCTCCCTTGACCCAGTGGAGGTGGTGGGAGAGAAAAGGATGATAAGGAAGATATCATCGATGATGGAAAACCACCTCCACCCCATGCAGGACACACTGTCTGGACTGACGAGCTCCCTCAGCAACAGACTAATCCATCCCAAGTGTCTGAGGGAGCGATATAGGAAGTCCTTCCTTCCTACAGCTGTCAGACTGTACAACAAGTACAGCTCTCAGTAACCCCCCCCCCCCAACAGAAAAAATGGACAGTGCAAATACATTCTTAATTCATATTTATATATACCTGTATATACCAGTGCAATACTTTTTATTCATATTTATATATACCTGTATATATCTGTATATATTGTTTTTTTAATTTAATTCTTTAATTTTTCTTTTCCTTTTTAAATTTTTAAAAAACATTTTTGTAACTTTTCTAACTGCTGCTGTAGCACCGTAAATTTCCCCACTGTGGGACAATAAAGGAGCTATCTTATCTTATCTTATCTTATCTTAGAAGTAAAAAGTCTGATTGCAAAAATCTTGTTAGAAGGTGAAAAATATGAGTTTGAGTCCGTTTCAACGTCACAAAGATGGAGAACGGCTGCACTACATTATCACGCCCTGACGCTGTTTTAACCGTGACCTCTGACCCTGCCCCAGGTCACATCCTCCAGTCGCCGTCGGCCAACGTGCTGCCCACGCTGCCGTTCCACGTGCTGCGGGCGCTGTTCAGCAGCACGCCGCTGACCACGGACGACGGCGTGCTGCTGCGCCGCATGGCGCTGGAGATCGGCGCCATCCACCTGATCCTGGCCTGCCTGTCGGCCCTCAGCCACCACGCCCCCCGCAACCCCAACGCCAGCAACAGCGTCTCCGAGGTACGTCCACGCCCTGGGGGGTGAAAAAACTCTACCTGTGATTTTATAGGTTAAATCATTCTAGACGCAGGGATCAGAGTAATATTAAAAATCCTCTTACACCACAATTCAATAGATTTATTATCCTGTTTAACGTCTTATTCAGATTTCAACGTTTCTTCCTCTTTTATTATTATATTTATTTTTTAGGTAGTTTTGGGTTGCTTTTCTACAAACTGTAAATGGGCAAGTTTGTGTTTTTGGGAGATAAAATAAACTTAACTTGATAAATCGTTCATACATAGTCTGGCCACATCGTCCATTTAAGTGAGTTATAACTCACTTACAGGCAGCAACTCCTATGATAAATATACGATTAGATTTTTATTTATTTTTTTTTCATTTTAAATAATGATAATAAAGGCTAAAGTCTTTAAATGGACAGGTGAAACATATGGAACTGTTTATAGCAACTCAGCAATGTAAAATCAACACAGAATATAGAATATTATCAATATATCTACAAGTTGTGTTCAAAATAACATAATACATATTACATCATTTTTATTTTGATGCAAAGACAAATATTAAAATGTTCAAATAAAGCGTGATTCTGTTTTTTCTTTACAAACTAAACTAAAAGTTAAATAAAAGTATAATAGTAAATATTTTAGTTCGTAAAGTTAAAATGCAGACACTGCATGTTTTTACTCATATCTTTATTATTGATAATAAAAAAAAGTGTATCAGGATTTTGGCTTCATCCACATTTTAAACACTTTTATTGTGAATCAAACTGCATATATAACATAAATGCTCATGACATCATAACAGCGGAGTATTGATGTTAATGCAGATGTTAACTCACTATGTGGATGTTCCACATGTATATGCTCACGTCCTGTGTCTAAAACAGGAATAAAAAGCCGTCAGATTCCTACAGGATTCTTAATATTAATCTGAGCTGGAACGGATGTTTCCTGGCTCCGGCTGGGTTAAAGCGGGCCCGTGGTTCTGAACCCGGCGCCTCTGGTGGATTTATTGAGTTGTCGGCGCTGAGGACGGATCACGGAGCTGATGACTTGAACGTGAGCCAGAGTCCGTCGCCATGGCAGCAGCCGTCGTCCTTGAGGAGACGAAGAGTTTATATATGACACGGATAGGCCACTGTTTTAAATACACACACACACACACACATGTGTCCCAGAACACACACACACATACACACCCTCAACATGAATGATGGCTGCAGATTACACACGTTTTACTGCGTTTAACCATCAGCTCCTCAGGTCGTTTCCTTATTTTTCAGCTCGGTCTAGGACAGAATATTATCATTGAAGGACATTGGTATTTATTTATTTATTTTTACTCAATCTGCTGATGAAATTAGTTCAGAAGGGGTCAAACATGTGGCCCGCGGTCCCAAAAAAGGCCCGCTAAAGGGTCCGGTCCGGTCCCACTGGATGAATAATGTACAGATAATAAAATAAAATGAATATATGTATGTGTATATATGTGTATATGTATATGTATGTATATGTATGTGTATGTGTGTGTATATATATGTGTGTATATATATATATGTATATATGTATATATATATGTGTTTATATATATATATGTGTGTATATATATATATGTATATATGTATATATATATATGTGTTTATATATATATGTGTGTATATATATATGTGTGTATATATATATGTGTGTATATATATATGTATATGTGTTTATATATATATGTGTGTATATATATATGTATATATGTATATATATATATATGTGTTTATATATATATGTGTGTATATATATATGTATATATGTATATATATATATGTGTTTATATATATATGTGTATATATATATGTGTGTATATATATATGTATATATGTATATACAGTGATCCCTCGCCACTTCGCGGTTCACTTATCGCGGATTCGCTATTTCGCGGATTTTCATAATGCATTTTTTTTTTTTTTTGGTGCATTGTGTTCTGCATTCTGATTCGCTAAAAACTCACTCCCGCTTCTTGTATCAAAACATGCTACGAATTGTGCTATCATTTTGTCGTCTCGTTTGCAAAGAAGAAAAAAGAGCGACAACAGCTGCCTATCACTATGTTCTTCTCCCGAACAAACACACCTGCACCGCGGGCTTCAGAAGAAGAGAACACTGCAGAGCGCAGTCAGGATGCAGCGGCCCAGTCTGAAGAGCAGTGAAACGGCCTACACGCGAGTCACTGTATTTGTATACATGTAATAGTTGCTAATTGTAAAAAAAAATAAAGTTTTCTATTTCGCGGATTTCACTTATCGCGGGTCATTTTCGGAACGTAACCCCCGCGATAAACGAGGGATTACTGTATATATATATGTGTTTATATATATATGTGTGTATATATATATATATATGTATGTATGTATATATATATATATGTATGTATATATATATATGTATGTATATATATATGTGTGTATATATATGTGTTTATATATATATGTGTGTATATATATATGTGATATATGTCACCTAAAACCTCCACTGAAACATTAAAACCATCATTGTGCATCACGTTCAAACTCTGATTTCCTTTCCTTCTGTGTGATCTCTCCAGCCTCAGATGTCCAGCTGCCACGGGGCTGGAACCAGTGAGGAGCAGCAGCTGTACTGGGCCAAGGGGACCGGGTTCGGTACCGGGTCCACGGCCTCGGGCTGGGACGTGGAGCAGGCCCTGACCAAGCAGAGGCTGGAGGAGGAGCACGTCACCTGTCTGCTGCAGGTGGGTCTGCCGGGACCTGGTCCTGGTCCTGGTCCTGGTCCTGGACCTGGTACCTCCATTGAAAAAACAGTTTTATGAATAAGAAAACACCTGCACCCTGTGTTTAAACAGGTTAACTGAAGATTTGATTTGGTAATATACAGTATTCACTGTGCAACCTGAGGTGTCTTTTGGCCTTTATTTATTATAAATAAATGAATAACTAATAATATTAATTGAATGGAAACATTTGTATAGATCTTTCATCAAAAACATATAAAATGCTTCAATATGATAGAAATTATATATAATTATATACTATATATAGTCATTCCAAAAAAGAAAATGCAACTATTTTGATAATTAATTAATAGATTTGAGTCTTTTTTTACTGATAAAATGTCAAGATTCTCTGGTTCCAGCTTCTGTTCTCTGATTATTTCCTGGTTTCTTTATTCTTCTATAATAGTAAACTGATGATCTTTGCCCCCCCCCCCAGGTGCTGGCCAGCTACATCAACCCAGCGGGCTCCAGCAGCAGCTGCCACGCTCCAGATGTTTCTGACTCCAGAGCCCACAACAGCTCGGCTCTTCCAGCTGTGCTGCAGGAGCTGCTGAGCCAGTCCTGCCTCATCCCCGCCATGTCCTCCTACCTCCGCAACGACTCAGGTGAGGGGGCGGGGCTAGGCTAGGGGGCGGAGCCTGCTGCTGCAGGTAGAGCTGACACCAGCTGCAGGACCAGGTCTACCTGGTGGCTGCTGTCAGACTTCTGGTTAGTTTTAGCTGAGCCTGGTTGGTTTTAGAAAGTGTAATAATAATAATAGCATCAGGACGAATCACTTCTGGAGTGGATTTGTCTAATTATTTCACTTTTTTAGACAGATTTCTGAATTGATCAGAAGTTGCATTGTGGGAAACGTTTTCAGCTGCCGTGCTGAAGAAGTTTCTGCTTTGTTGGAAAGTATGAACGAATGTGAAATGTGCAGAAATGTAGATTTATATTTTATTATATTAAATATATTCATATTTTTACAGTGAAGAAGTCATTACTGCAACGATTCGCTGTCAAATATTCTATTAATCTGCAACTAGTTTATCAATAGATTAATCAATTTGAGTAATTTTTAATTGAATTAATACCTATAATGCTGAAGATCACATACATATGTTGTGTCTATGTAAGAGCTGCCTTTAGCATTGATCACCAACTGATAATCCATTAATTTTGAGATGATTTGAGAAGAAAATTCTCTGGTTCAGCTTCTGTTCTCTGATTATTTCCTGGTTTCTTTATTCTTCTATAATAAACTGATGATCTTTGGGTTGTGGACAAAAAAGACATTTTAGCTTCAATGTTCTGCAGCAGAGAAGATGTTGGTGAAGGTTCCTCACTGATAATTGTCTCAGTTGGTGGTTCTGATGCTTTCAGATGAAAAATGATGATCTCAGTAGTTACAGTGTGTGTGTGTGTGTGTGTGTGTGTGTGTGTGTGTGTGTGTGTGTGTGTGTGTGTGTGTGTGTGTGTGTGTGTGTGTGTGTGTGTGTGTGTGTGTGTGTGTGTGTGTGTGTGTGTGTGTGTGTGTGTGTGTGTGTGTGTGTGTGTGTGTGGGGGGGGGGTTTCAGGAGTTAAAACATTCTTCCTGTTTCGTCAACATTCATTCATACTGGATGAAGGGAAGTCAGAGTTTATCATAACGTGCAGCGTAATGAAAATAATTTGCTCACACTTGACTTGAATGGGCTTCATAACAGTTAACGCTGTAATTACGACTTATCATCAACATTTAACGAATGTAATGAAGTTCAGTAAATTATTTCACTTTTAAAGCAAAATGGACAGTGATGAATTCAAACAACATAACCTATAAACCTAAACATGACGGAATGAAAAAACCGAGCTCATATTTCACATTGAAATTAAACTGTTATGAGTGTGTGTCCTAAAGTCAGTGCTTTTCATTATGAGCTCATTTATTATTTTATAAGGTTTGACAGTGAAGTCTGACATGTTTATGAGATGTTATTTGTCTTATTGCTTTATATCAAGTTCTCATATATATATATATATTATATATTCCACAGTTGAAGCAGTGGCAGGTTAATTTTAATATCTAGATAAGATTTTAATTTTTTTACAGGTAGATTAAAAATGTCAGACGATGCACAGGAAGCTCTGAGGTTTGTGTTCTACAGTTTTTAACAGATAAACGTATGAAACTATCTCCAAGCTCCAGGATCTACGTTTATCTCTCTGTGCGTTCATGAAAAGCTGCATTTATCTCGTTGTTTGGATTTTTCCTCCGTCTCCACATGACGTGAAGAACAGATTCTTTTCTTCTGGTTTGGTGGAATCTTCTTTCTGTGATGATGCTCGTGCCTGAGGAACCGTTTTAATTCTGCTTTTGTTGTTGGAACCGATTCAGTGCAGTAAAGATACGTGAGGGTGTTAGGATCAGTGTTTCCCTCACACACACACACACACACACACACACACACACACACACACACACACGCACGGCTGTGTGTTTCCAGGCTGCAGCAGTGTGTCCGTGCTGCATGCTGATGTGTGCTAATGCAGCCTGCTCCCATAATTAAATAACAGCTGATAAAAAAGCATTATGAGTGCTGTAATTGCTACCTCATTATCTGGTGAACGCCTCACACTCTGTCTGTGTGTGTGTGTGTGTGTGTGTGTGTGTGTGTGTGTGTGTGTGACTGGTCATCAGGGTTCGTCCTTCAAATAAAAGCGATCAGTGATTTAGCTTCAGGCTGATAAACGTCTGTGAAGCTTTTAAACATTCATGCCACATCTTTTTAAATTTTTTTTCTAGCATGTGAGCTCCACTAATAAATCAGCTGATCTCACGTTAGACTTTAGACAAACTGCATCAAGTTATGATAAAACAATCATCACGATTATTTCACTGAATTATATTTTTAGTAGTTTAGGAGTGAGTTTGTCTGACATGTTTAGACAGATTTAACAGCAACTCAAATATTTCACGTTATTACGCTTCTCCTCCTCATCGGATTCTTGGAACCTGACGTTTCCCCATGTCAGAACTTTTCTCACATTTTTCTCGACTCGTGTTAGAAAATAAACATTTAAACTCCATTATTTAATTTTGAGATCGTTTGACGCTGTCGCAGCCTCTTTAAAATATGAAAGGCCAATAACTTAATAAACGATAATGCAATAACTGCTGTTCGATAGCTGCTGTTTATTACATTATCAGCCTGGTGCGAAATAATAATACGTTATCGGGGCAAAAAGTTATCACCTCGTCAGTTCAGGACTTTTTTACATTATTAAATATTGATCTACTACATTTTAAAGAGCAAATATCTTAAGTTATCGGCTCTTGTTATGATAATAAATCTAAATCACGATCAAAATTCAATGAATTGTCGACCTTAAGGTCGCGTGCAGATGCAGATAAAACTAAAGCTGAGGCTGTTGAACACCAGAACCACATCCATCACAGGGAAACCAGGCGTGATGGGAGCTGTGGTTTCGCTCCACAGACCAACGGCTGCTCCCACTCTTCGTGTGATAATTCCACGTGAAAATAAAATGAAAACCGCTGCAACACAACAGGTTTAACCCAGCGATGGAGCAGAGGAAGGAACCTAAAGCAGATAATCTGTAGAATAAAGCCTGTTGTGTGGAACTCTGTGAAACCAACATGTGGGAAGATTCCGTTAATCCTCAGATCTCTAGAGATGTTCTATCGACAAACGTCTTTTTATTATTCCTTCACGTTCTAATCGCTACCAGCAGTTTTACTGTATGAGACCTAAAAGTGGAAATTGACCTGTTTAAAACTTACACTAATCAATCAGCTTCTATTAACAATCTGAATAATTGAAAATAATTATTTTAGCTTTTTTTTAACTCCTACTTTTCATTTTAAATCACATTTAGTGTCTGGGTGACACCAAGTTAAAGTCCAGCTGCTTCATTCTATTATCTACCTGGACAGAAAAATCAATTTATGCCAATTCAACATTTTAAAAATGGAATCAAATGAGTTAATGATGAATTGTCTCGTATAGTCATTTTAAAGGTAATTACTATTTAAACCAAGCATTATTAGCCATTTTCCTCTTTACCTACCTATGAACCTGCTCCTTTTAACATATTCATGCCATGGTCTGTGCAGGTGGTTAATAATAATAATCCAGTTTTTAACACCTTAAAAAAAAAAGACATAGAAAGTCTTGAGTCATCATCCTCTGATAAACTAGAATATTACTGTCAACTCTACATTTTATCAGAAAACAGCGTCTCCACGTCACCAATCTACATCATTCTCTGTGTTAGGGACCGTCTGCTAATTACATGATTCAGCAGGAATCAACTGATGGAAAATGTTCACCAGGAATAAACTAGTAACTACTACAGGGAGGTTTAGAGAAAAAAACCTGTTATATGGACATAGTATGTTTTTATTATGAATATAAATAATCAAATCCAGGTAAGTCTGTGAAATATGTGTTAGGGACCGTCTGCAATTTACATGTTTCACAATAAAATAACTACTACAGGGAGGTTTAGTGTAAAAGATATTTTTATATGGACATAGTGCTCATTACATACCTGAAAATATTCACTAAAATCAACAAATAGACTTTTCAATGAAGAGATCACAGAATTTTATTTATTGTTGTTGATTTTTATTTTATCAGAATTGTTTGAGAAATAAAAAAAAAAAAACGTATAAAATAGGTATTAATTTTAACATAAATTAAAACTTGTAGGACCCTGTGTCTCATTCAACTACCACACTTCCTTGTAAATACATTTAATTAAATTCTTTTATTTTATTTTACTAACCCGTTTCATATTCACATAGCACATTTCCAGTGTGTTTTGCATCAGTCCAGTAACAGCACCTTTCTGCAGCCTGGTTCCTCAGTGATTCGTGTGTGTGTGTGTGTTTTCTGCTGAGTGTAAATCAGTTCATATCGATCAGTTTTCTTTTTTTAATATTCTGTGTGGTGGGGAGCAGGATAATTAACAGCACTCCAGGCTGTAATTAGTGCTGTCGTAGTTGTGAGGGGATCAAACACTGGATGGGATTAAATTCTCTGCATTATTAAAGGCCCCCCCTGGAGGAATGAATGGCCTCCTAATGAAGCATCAATCCCCCAAACATCTGTATTTGCCCCTTTAGTCTTCAGTCAGCACACGCCTCCATTCCTTCTTTTATTCCTGCTTTTATTCCGCTCCATCCTGGAGCTCCTCAGCGCGCCGTCGCTCCACATTAATCATCTCCACCCTGGGAAAAGCCTTTTGGGAAACATTCCACCTCCATCACAGGAGGCCTCCATGAACGAGTAGAAGCTCAGAACGTCTCCACGAGCCCAGAGAACACCTTCCACGCAGCTTCTGTTTGGTTTTAACCACCGAAAGGTTAAAGGACTTAAACCTGGGATCAGAATAAATCTACAACATGTGAGGAGACGACAGAAGAGTCAGAATTCATCCACTTTTAATGATAAACCAGATACCATGGATAAAAAAAATCCTCATTGTAGCTGAGAAAGTCAGAAATCTGAGATAAAATGTCAGAAATCTGAGATAAATGTCAGAAATCTGAGATAAAAGTCAGAAATCTGAGATAAAATGTCAGAACATTAAGATTAAAAAGTCAGAAAATCAGAATAATTTTAATGTGAGGTGACTGCAGAAGAGTCAGAATCAATTTATGTTGCAGTTACACAGAAAATAGAGTTAGAATATAAAAAAAATGCATAATACAATGGTTAAAAACTTTAAACAAGAGACCAAACGGACCCAAATCAGAGGGGGGATTGAAATGTAAATTATATGCAATAAAAAGTTCACTGATTAATAAGATCAATTATTGTTCCATAAAATGCTGTAAATCACTGAGGATCATTAAGAACATGAAGAATATTTTCTGTAAGATGTTTATTATAAAGGAGCCAATTAAATAATCCCACAAACAGCTCCAATCTAAATAAATATCTAAATAGTGGTTAGTTGCAGCTACTACTGATATTATATTAAACTATTTTATTATTTATTGATGATGTGGATATTGATGATATATATTGATGCTGGAACAGGAACATTTATTTAGTGTTGGAGCTCAGGTTTAACATGAGATTTATGGATAAAACTCAAAGCTGCTGCTGCATACGATGTTTTTTTATTTTATTTTAACAACTCTCTTAACTCCCTCTAAACTACCCTCATTGGATCCAAAACCAGAATATAACCATATAGATTGCACATTTCCAGATGTTGAACTGTACATTAATAATAAATCAATATCCTATCTAAAAAGAGTGAATGGTCTTGTGGAGCTGATGTTTTCTGTGATTTCTGATCACAGCATCAGGATTTGGACATGAACAGGTTAAATGTTTTTCTACTTGTTCCTGCTCGTGGTGTCTGGGTTAAACTCAGTGGATCTAGGTTGCAGCAGCTTCGTCTATTTCGGTCCATCGGTGGCGTGGGATGCTGCCCTGACGTCCTGCTGGCAGGTATATTGTGGACCAGGAGGAACAGGCCTTCTCCATGTGTGCTATGGGCTGGATCTGCATGTGAATACCAGCGGGTTCATTAGCGACGACCAGTTCCCGCATGTGCCGTTTTCAGAGGATTTCCCAAGAAAGTCATTATTTCTGACGGAAGTGTCCGACCTTGTTCGCTTGAGTTTTTTCCCACTATAGAACCCCCACCCCCCACCCTACCCTACCCACCACCCCATCACAAGACACATTACTGAAGGTGAAAGCTCATCCACCACCTTTCATTCATTACCATCCTTCCCCCTGCAGATTTGCAATTTATCATCGCTCACCAGTGGAAATGTTGATTCTATCACCACTGGCTCCATACCCCCCCCCCCCCCCCCCCCAGCTGTGGGAATGGTCAGATGGAGGAGGCAGGTGATCATCCCTGTGATTACAGGTCCACTCACGTTCTAGAATATGCTGGACCCATGCATCCGTCACTTCCTGTTCATCCTCCTCAGCGTTTAAAACGATAATGGAAGCAACTTAACAAGATGCCTATTGATTGATTAAGAGATAATTACCTGTAATTAATGGTGGTGCTCACTTTCTGTTATACCTTCACACACACACACACACACACACACACACACACTCGTATGATATGCTCTGATGTTTATTGGTCAAATATCTCCTATTGCACAATACATATAGAATTTATTCAAGTATGTATAAAAAGCCTTTTGAATACAGGAAAAAGATTGATGTCACTCCCCACACACACACACACACACACACACACACACACCAGCTTCAAACAGTGGACAGAGATGCAGAAAAAAGTCCCATATTCATATTACATGGAAACCAGCTATGTAGTTAAATTACAGTAGAATAGAGCTGCAACGATTGGTCGATTCATCGATTAGTCGCCGACTATTCTATTAATCGTTGACTATTTTGATCATTGATTAATGGATTTGAGTCATTTTCTAATTCTAAAATGTCCAGATTCTCTGGTTCCAGCTTCTGTTCTCTGTTTATTTCCTGGTTTCTTTATTCTTCTATAATAGTAAACTGATGGTTTTGGACAAAATAACCAATCGATTAATCGTTTCAGTCAAAACCGTCGTTAGTTGCAGCTCTACAATAGTAGTCGTCTTCATATTATTTCTACAGCTGTAACAATCCTGGTTTTATTAAAAAATAGCCCCCTTTGCGTTTTGTCTCCACCAACGCCTTTAGAGTCGTACCCGGTGTCGTCCTTAAAAGCCGCGTATTAATAATTGACGGTTATTTCTGTGTATCGAGGGCATGTTTGTGAGACGGCAGGTAGGTTAGGAGACAACGGCACGGCGGAGCTCGAACGGAGGCACGATGCCGGGGGGGGGGCGTAAAAGTTGTCGGCCTTGAAGAATGATTGAATTTGGTGGCGAGAAATGACTCCTAAGTGGCTTCGCGGCGTATTAGGACGCGCTGTAAAAGCCCAATCAGGCGACTGGAAAATTAAGTTTAAAAAAAACAAACAATAAGAAAGCGTCAGTCTTCTAGTTGGGATCATCTTTCCAATAGGTCCAAGACAGAGTGTGTATTGGATCAGCCCCCAGGGGGGGTCCAGTCCTGGCTGGGGTCTTGTGAGAGTCCACCAGGCTCTGCCCAGTCTGGATCCAGTTCAGCCCAGTTCCTGCCATGTCTCCCAGCCCTTCGTTATCTACCTGGACCCTGACTCTGACTGGGCCATATGGCTTCTTCTTCTGCTTCCTGTTCTTCCTGATGTTCCTCAGCCAGTCCGTCTGGTCTCCTCGTCCTCTCCTCTCTGGGGGAGACGTTCATGTCCAACGTCCTCCTCCACTACTAGTCCGGCTTTTCCTGGAGCGGTCTGATCAGAGCATCACAGGGTGGTGTAGATGTAGACGAACACGATGACGAACAGGTTCAGGAAGGTGCCGATGATGCCCAGCAGGGCCAAGATGGACTCCTCCTGCTCCTCCTTCTCCTCCAGCGCCCGCACGTCCTCGCTGGTGATGATGGTGGTGCCCATGGTCCTGGATGTTCACCTTCAACCTGGCAACGGGACGCTCAGCTGTCATAAAACAGGGAAAGTGACGGGAGACCACGTCAGAAAGTGTAAAGGCGCATACAAATCAACAAGGAAACGTGGTGTGAATTTGCCTGCTGCTTTCTAAACTGAGCTGCGTTTTCCGCTAATCTCTGTTTTCTCACGAACAAAAACAAATGGAACAATGGGCCGAGCTGAAGTGAGGATCATCCCGGTGTTTCTGACCACGTCTTGAAGCCAACGGCCGGTTTGACGCTCGATTCCTCAACCTCGGATTAGAACTGTTCAAAACTGGCAGCAGTAGAAGCTCCACCACCCCCCAAACGTCAAAATAAGCATGATTAAACGCTGCAATTTGGAGCCCCCTCACGCCCGCCCACTGCTTTTCATATGCTGTCAATGATTAACCCCCCCCCCCCCCCCCACCACCACCACCCCCCCTTGTAAGGAGTTGAGTATAATTCCCAATCGTCCTGTGGAAGTCTTAAGGACAAGAAGCTGGAGATCATCTCCCTGTAGATCAACATGATCTTACTCAGCTTTGGCTTTTATTTCAATGGAGAGGATTGTCTTGCCCCCCCCCCCCCCCCAATTTTTTTAATCTCACGTCAACGTGCTGAAATGAGGAAAGTACAAAAAAAGGAGAGAGTCTTACCCTGAGGCGTCTAAGGTGTAACGCAAGAAAATCCGACATGTTTTCTGGATCCAACGCTAGAACCCCATGTTTTAAAGGGTAGTCCTACATGTGGACACACATGGGGGGGGGGGAGCAGGGGGGGGGTCGGCGTGTGAATGAAGAGAAGGCGGCGTCGCCACGACGGCTTCTTGGTGATCGCCGATGCTTCCAGCGTGGGGGGGGTGAAAAAAATAAATCCTCGTGGCACTTCTCCAGTCTACAGCGCCCCCTGTCAGGTTCAAAAGCCCCTCCTCGCCCCCCCCCCTAAACTTCCCTGTTGATTAAGTAAAGTTTTGTCTTTTTTTTTTTTTATTGGCAGATTTGCATGACTGCTAACGCATTAGCATCCTCTGTTTTGGGGGCGAGGAGAAACCCCCTCCCTGTCTAGCCCCCCCTCCCCATCTCCCGCTCCCCCCCCTCAGAGTTCCCTGTCACCTTTTTTTTTGCTTAAACTCCTTCACTTAAACTCCCTCCCCAGCTCTATCAGCGAACCCACACCCCCCCGTCCTGCAGCTTTCCTCCTTCCTTGTTCTGTACTCCTCAGGGAGGTTAGTGTGTTTCCAAATAAAAAAAGCGTCTCGCTGTTCCACTGTGTGACAACAGGCAGGTGATATTCCAGAAGAGAAGGGAAAAAAAAATCTGTAAAATCCCACGGATCAGAAACGTAGAGATCAGCCGGGCGGTCGCGTCGCCAGCAACACGGATCTGCACCTATCGGCGCTACGCGGGTCTCCACCGGCGGTTAGTCACCGCGAGGGGGGACCGTGCATTGCATAAGCAAGCAGCACGACGGCGAGGGAGGGAGGACTGGTGGACGGCTGTGATGGCAATGAAGGAGAAGGAGCATGAGAACGAGGAGGAGGAGGAAGGAGGGGGGGCCACGTCGCTGTTGTCTCCTCCTCTCCCGCCGCTGTGGGGGCTTGTGGAGCACACGCCCACGCAGCCTCCACCTCAACAACAAAAGCAAAAAAAAGAAAAGAGGGGGAAAATGCCTTTTTAAAATAAAATAAAAAGAGAGAGAAAATTAGGCGAATTCAGAGCTTCGCTCAGAGTTCAGTCGAGCTGATCGTCAGCTGCTGCTGTTCTGAGGGGAGGAGGAGGTGGGGGGGACAATAGGGGGGCTGGATGGAGGACAAAGACGTGTGGGGCTCTGTGGGTTATTTATTTTCACCACGCCTGCCCAGCTCTTGTGTTCCCCCCCCCCACCCCCCAAAGCAGCACCAAGTCTAAGTTGAGGTCTCACCGCTGGATTTCTAAGGGGCAACCACACCAATGAGGGTGTTTTATGGAACCTTGTGTTTCACTGCACAGTCACAGGCTCCAGAAACCTGAGCTTATTGTAACAGGAGTTCAGGTTGAACTTTTTTAGAAGTCCAAGTCGACCCTATTTCTAAAATTTCTTAAACAAAGAAGTAACTCTCTGCTACCGTCTGATCAAACCTTGTCTTTTGTAGACATAATTTGCTCAAAACTTCATTGCACTTACTTGTTAATTGATTGATTGACATAAACAGGAAGTTGTATCCATGGAGACGTGTAGCACACTAGTGATTGGCTGAAATGTCCTACCTGTTAGCAGAACTAGTGCTTCTTTCTCAAGTCAACTGGACTCATTGTCTCAGAAGTCTTTTGGCCTCTTATCCAAAGGTTATCCATCAGATCACAGGCTTCAGTCTGACCAGTTCACACCAGTCTGACCTGGCTGAATGAGAATATTCACACACATGTGCAACTTCTGGTTTGGAAGTGAACAGGGCCACGCCTCCTGGACAGGTATTAATGTTGACCCCCCATGGTGCGTCTAATAGACCCGACGACTCGCGATGACTGAAGCAGGCTCTAAGAGGTAATGAAGGGAGACGGTGGAACCATCTGTTCATGCTTGGTTTGTCTGGGCCTTCGATGCCCTCCATGTCTCCGTCTCCGTCCTGCATGTCAAAGCAATGAATCACTCACAAATGACTCTGCGTGATTTAATTTCTCTGCAAGAGCAGCAACAACAGAGGAGAAATCTGATTTCTGACATTCCCATTTCATTCACGATTTCCTTCAACATATTGCTTGAGCAACAGCAGTTTTACTACTGAACCTAATTTAAAGCGAAAACTCTTAACCTACAGTAGTGAAGCTCAGACACATGTGAAGTAGAAAACAAACCTTAATTAGGAAAAGAGCAGAAAGAATCTCAGCTCTGACCGAACAGGAAGTGGCTTCATATCTCGTCTAAACTTCCCATGGATGCTTACGGCCATCTCTGTGGCCTAACTTCATCCTGTTGCCATGGCAACCTCGGCCCCATTCGCTGCCTGGCTCCTCAGTGCTGTTTGCAGCTATGTTTTTTTTTTTTGCCATCGTGCAACAGCTCTGCTGTTATTTATCTCGCAGGGTGATCTTAGTCTTTTTAATTGCTTTGGGTCAGCAGCGTAGTTTGGCACATGACGGCTACGCATGCTTTATGGAAATGGTGGACAGTGCTTGTTTATTGCAGATTTTCGTGCATACATAATAGGTGGGGGAACATGAATAAATGCATCGGAAGTTCACTGGGTAACCTCCGAGCTGATATCAGCAGTGGAACGTTTGTTGGCTTTGATTTCAACAGTGGACGTCATCCGTTGTCTGTTCACCCGACTTTACGCTGTGCAGCTTTTTTCTCAATATCATCAGATACATCAGTAATTTATGTGTTTTACTTATCGTGACCTTGGGGATAATGGAGCGCTGCAGCTGAATTGTTGGTAGTAAGTAAAACGACAAATCTGAAGATGAACATTCACATTGTTGCACCTGATTACAGATAAAGAACTGATTCCTCACACAGCAAATTATTATTCCCCGAGAAGCACAACACCTCCCAAGTCCATCAATCTAAACTATTATAAATCTCAAAATCAGCCACAAAAGCTTTTGTTATGAGACTACATAAAAAGTAATGCTATATATTTAGCAGCTATTATAGCAACTTTTATTTTTATTTAGGTCCAACAGTTTATGGAAAGGTAACTACCAAGGTAGGTGTTATGCAGCTTTGCAAATAATGTTTCAGTGCCGTGCTCCAGGTTATAGCCTGGCCCAAAGACAGTCGTTAGGCCAGGCTTCACACCTGGCCTAACGACTGTCGTTCTCCAGGTTATAGCCTGGCCCCGACGACTGACATTTTCCAGGTTATAGCCTGGCCCCGACGATTGTCGTTCTCCAGGTTATAGCCTGGCCCCAACGACTGTCGTTCTCCAGGTTATAGCCTAGCCCCGACGACTGTCGTTCTCCAGGTTATAGCCTGGCCCCGACGACTGTCGTTTTCCAGGTTATAGCCTGGCCCAGATGACTGTCATTCTCCAGGTTATAGCCTGGCCCAAAGACAGTCATTAGGCCAGGCTTCACACCTGGCCCCGACGACTGTCGTTCTCCAGGTTATAGCCTGGCTCCAACGACTGTCGTTCTCCAGGTTATAGCCTGGCCCCGACGACTGTAGTTCTCCAGGTTATAGCCTGGCCCCAACGACTGTCGTTCTCCAGATTATAGCCTGGCCCTGACGACTGTAGTTCTCCAGGTTATAGCCTGGCCCCGACGACTGTCGTTCTCCAGGTGTCACAAGCCCATAAGGACTTTCATTCACGTGAGATGACAACAGTCTTCAGAGACAGTTCCGAGTCCAGGTGCCTTGAATCACTTTTAGAGAGACAGCAATGACCTGGATGACGAGTAGGAGTGAGTTTCCCTATTTATTCTAACCCAGTTATGGCGACTGCTCAAAACATCATTTTTATTTTTCGGAGCCCAAAATCACAAATGTGCCTCAGGGGGCTTTAAAAGTGATGCTTCAAACCCAACTTATTTGAGTTTCCTGGTGTATAAAGGAAGTACTCGTGCTAAAACTGTTCCTTCTGCCGTAGAATCGCACACAGCTCCAGGCCGCCTTCTTCCTGCTTGTTCCACATAGCCGTGCGTTGATGCACATTATCCAGCGTGTCCACTGGGGCGGACGCTGTGTTGGCGGAGTCGTATTATTTCAGCCACTCTCCCTCTGTTCTGCTGCCCTGGAGGGGTCAGGACGCCCAACACCGCCCAGCCACGAGCTTGAGTCAGAGTATTAGCCGCCCACTCGCTGTGACCTGCACGCCCGACGCCTTCCTCCCCCACGCGTCGCGGGGTGGTAACCGGTTTAATGCTCTCCAGCTTCTGTTTTTATTGACCATGGGGGGGTTTATGAAGACCAATGGCTGTCATATGCCGGCGTCTCCGCGGGGTTGTTACGGCGGCGCTGGAGGGGGACAACGTTATTACCAAGACATTAGTAAACTGCAGAAGTGGCCACAGCAAAATCTGCTGTCGTGTGTTTAACAGTAAATATGGACACGCTGCAACGGGCTAAGCTGCAATACTCCAGGACCCCAGAGGGAGCTTAAAATAAATGAAAAACAACGCACACGTTCTGAAATTACACTTTGATTCAATTCAGAGGTCTTCTTTTTAGAACAGAAGAGCTAAAAGAGAGAGGGCAGGATAGAAGATGAGAGGCAATGGACGTATTCCAAGACATAGACCCTGGACCGTTCATTCAGCGGAAGCTTCTGCTGCTTTCGCCGTTTAATTCTGGGTTTTGGCACCAATAGACCGATGGGTGGATTCTCCTTCATCATCCCTGGGTGATGGAAAAACTCACCTTTGAGTGGTTTGATTCCAACATGCAGGAATCCTCCCTCCCCAGAGCCGCCATGTTGGATCCACCCTGTTTTGTATTTGGGGGGAAACTGGTTCCTTTGGGTCCAGAATGAATTGTGAATCTGCATGCAAAGGAAGATGTTTACCCAGATCTTATCAGCACCTGAGTGTACTTCTGTTCTCTCATTAGTAATTAACAGATTCTGTTCAAACCCGGCCCCCATCCTACAGTAAAATTCCGTTCTGTCGGTGTGTAATTACTGGAAGACTTTTCCATCCCAACAAAGGGGTTGCAGGGAAATATAATGAGTAAACTGGGCAGGAAGCGAGGCGGCGTGGGGAGGTTCTGGGGTTAATTAGAATTTCTGTGTTTGGCATTTGAGAGCAGTGCAGGGTTTCTGGGAAACGGTTAATCAGTGTTTCCAGGTTTGAGCTGTTTGACAGCGGTGTATTCAAGGTGAGACATGGTTGGTTGTTTAGTCCAAAAATACATGTTTCCATTAAAGACAGAGGCAGCGTACGTTGTAATACAAATAACTGGTTATAGCACAAGTTAGGGTTAATGAGCTTTACAGTTAATCTAACAAAATTAATAATTTCTGTGAGCATTATAATTCTATCTATTTAACATTTATAAGCCAACATATAAATATCAGCAGCTCCTGTTGCATCGTCTGTGTGTTCGTTCTTACAAAATTAAAAGTAGAATGTTGAACGATGGTTATTTAAGAAATATTAGTTATTGGCAGAAAATCCTAGAGGAGATATATTTGTTTCTAAAACACACTTTTAATCATGTTTCTGTGTGCGATCTCCATTCAGAACCAGGTGAAGCCAACACGGCCACATCAGAACCACACACACACACACACACACACAGCGCGCTAACTCGTAGCAGGAACTCTCATTCACGTCCACAGGCCCCGACGTTAACGGTTAATCAATCGGAAACATCCGACAAGGAAGCGCGGCGGCGCCGTCTCTTTACTGCCCCCTGAAGGCCCTAAATCAGCCAATAGCAGCCGTGCTGCCCTAAATCAGCCAATAGCAGCCTTGCTGCCCTAAATCAGCCAATAGCAGCCGTGCTGCCTTAAATCAGCCAATAGCAGCCGTGCTGCCTTAAATCAGCCAATAGCAGCCGTGCTGCCTTAAATCAGCCAATAGCAGCCGTGCTGCCTTAAATCAGCCAATAGCAGCCGTGCGGTGCTGTGATGGATGTCTGGGACTTCCTGGAAGTCCACGGAAATTAAAATACATCCATGAGCCGTGCATGGGAATTAGTTGGTTTTATATCAGGGTGTCGCCCACTCACTCTGCTTATAATAATGAAGAGAATGACAAGTTTTCAGGTTGAAGAAAGAAAACTGCAGTTTAGGTGATTATTAGAACTATTTTATAATAAATGTTTATCGTGAGGAGTCAAAAAAATGTTTTCATCATGATTCTGGGTTGTTTTACTGACATCTCTTCTTAGTGGGCGTACTCCACGCCCACTTTTACATTTTAACAATTTTAGGTCGATTTATTAATTTAGTTCAATAACTTGCATTAATCTTGATGCAAATACTGATCCAATAAAGTAATGTCAGAAAAAAGGAAATATTTTACTCTGTACAAATGCTTGATTGCTTTCCTAGTTAGTGAAAAATAAGGATTTAAATGACATTTTATGTTCTAAACCTAAAGATTTAACTAAACATCAGCAAATTATCAATCAACTCAGAATCAGGAAAAACATCAAGCACCTTAACCACTTATTTTTTTTTAAGCCAAATCCAATATTTTTAATTTATAATAATCTGGTTACCCTAACTACCCAATTTGTTTTTCTAATTCCAGTGTTTATATCTGCTATTATCCACCTTTACAAACACTTTTCAGAATAAATTCCTTGGTAATGATCTAGTTCCCAGTTTGGCCAAATACCTGATTCAGTTTAAAGAAAAACGCTGCATCCTTGAACAGTTTGTTCCCGTTTGTTCCTTTTTCTTCTCAGAGTTCTTCCTCCAGCGTCGAGGTAGAACTGATGCAGAGGAGAAGGAATTCAGCTTTTTTCCCAGTAATTACACGGCTGCATCGGGGGGGGGGGTTGGTCCTCCCATGATGCTCGGTGCAGCACACAGACGCCGGTTAAAGGATGTGAGGACAGATTAAAGCTGTGGGGGGTCAGTGTTGTACAGATGCAGGAAGACAGACACACAGTCAGGCTGCCGGGAATTTCAATATAAATGTAAAACAGGCCGGGAGCCGCAAACAAGAGCTGTTCTATTTATTTTAAGGCTGACACTTAACCACACACACACACACACACACACACACACACACACACACACAGAAAACGGTTGACACTCATACTTCAGTCCCAACAAACCCTGTTCTGATTGGCTGCTCCGTGCAGGTGACAAACAGGTAGAAATGAAGCAGAAACATTTGTTGCTTGGATGTGAATTTATTTATTTTTTTAATCTAATTATTTGGAACATTAATCGGTGGGCAACATTTAGACATGGACACAGTTTTAATCTTTGTGGCTCTGAAAAACCTCCATAGTTTTATAGTTAATTATTTGAAGCATAAAACCCATATTTTCTCTGATTGTGCTGATTTGCAGCAGTTTTCCCTCTGGTCAGAAGGTTTTCTCTCCAACCTGGTACAGGTGGCTTTGTAAAACAAATCCATACACGTAGATCCAATATTGACTGTATTTTGGCTCTTATTGATCGTATGTTGCAGCTAGCATTGATGCTAATGGTCATATTGGGGATGATCCAGCCATCTATCACTGTTGCATTAGAGTTAAATAAAATAAAATGCAGTGCATTTTTTATTCACAATTCAGGTTAGTTTTTAGCTCCACCCGTGATGTGCTTGTTAAACTGTCCAGCCGCTCTGAGGGTAGAATGGAGCGTTTCCGTGCAGTACGTGATGTGGCCAGCGTGTTGGAGCCCGCTCCTCCAGCATATGTCTGTGGCTGCAGGGCTGCACGTGCTGTTATTTCAGGGTTAGGAGCTGTCAGGTTTGGTTTGTGGACGCTGAGACGTCAGAGGTGGACCTGTCACAGTCCTGAACTCACGGCGTCTCACCAGGACCAGACCTTCACTCCTGCCACCAAACACGCCCTTTGTCTCTGTGGCTGCTCTGCATTCTGATTCCTTTCATTTATCCTTTTTATTCTGTTTTTAGAGCTCCATGTTTTACGTCTTGATATGATTCTACCCCCAACTCTTGTCCTGTGTAACAGATTCTTTTCCATCTATCAGGAGGAAATATTGGATTTTGTTCAGTACAAAAGCAAAAAAGGGGGGGGAATTAATTAATAATTTTAAATATGTAAACATCCAGCAGCATTGTTACTAAGTTATTCATATATATACACATAGATATATATGTATATATGTAGCACAGGACCCCCTTTGAAGATAAAGAATCTTAAGGTGTTTTCCTAACTTTGGTTTTGTTTCCAGGTGTATGATGCTTCTGACTGATTGTTTAAGACTTTTTGTTCAGACATAGACGTTCTTTTAGTTCAATTGTAATGTGGTTTTATATAGTTTATGTATAATAACATGATTTTGGTTTATAAATTCTTGCATTAGACTTTTGTCATTTATTGTTTTAATGGTATGATGGAAGTTTCTGTGATGCTTGTCAATGTTGTGCTCTGAAACTTTATTTGGAGAATTTTTAACAAGTGTTTATCTGGTAAGGAGTTTTCTATGGTGTGCATCCCTTTTTGTGGATTTTTTTAATGGATATTCAAAATATCACCATTACTTAAAAAAAAAAAAAAACGTGCATGTCACAGCACTATCCTGCAGCAGTGCTTCCTTTACAGTGTAAAGCTCCATGTCACGGCGCTCCTCCTCATGTCTCCCGCCGCTTTAATTACAATTTTTTTTCCTGCACCAATCGTGCAGCAGATGAAATGAAAGTGTTGTAACATCTCTCTTTCAAAAAAAAACACTTGCTGCTTTTCTATTCCCTAATTCTCAGAGACCCTCAGGAAATCCCAGCGCCATCACCTAACAGAACAGAACAGTGTGTTTTATTCCACATGACAGTTGAGGGATTGTCTCTAATAACAATAACATTAACATTAACTCCCAGAACTGTCTGCTAAACTTTGATCTAAAAGATTGTTAAGATGATACTGAAAAATAAAACTACATAAATGGTCTTATCAGTGATTGTGGTGTAATGTCTTTAATTTCTCTGTCTCCAACATTTCAGACTCAGTAACACACCGGTCTTTCACAGTGAACCAAGCGCTACAGACGCTTCGTCATATTTCCTCGTCTTAGCTTTGGGAGACTTTCGTTTGTCTCTTTATCTCCGTCTCTCTCCGCCTGTCTTCTCATCCCTGTTAAATATGTTTTCATGGTGTCACTTGGTGTCTACACTTCATACTCATACTCTGTGCTGTATGCTCCCTGTGAACACTCTGCTGCCCCCTAATGGAGTGGGGGTGCTATTGCACTTTATTCTAGGACAGTAAAAAGCTCAAACGTGCCCCACTTGACTGATCCTCACTATTTGAGAACCACTGTGTTAACCCAAGCTGGTACCCCCCCCCCCTCCCTGTCCCTCCAGTTCTGGACATGGCCCGCCACGTGCCGCTGTACCGGGCCCTGCTGGAGCTGCTCAGGGCCATCTCCACCTGCACGGCCCTGGTTCCGCTGCTGCTGCCCCTGACCGGAGACCCGGGTCAGGACGAGGAGGAGGAGGACGAGGAGCACTGCGAGGGCCAGACGTCCGTGGGGATGCTGCTGGCCAAGATGAAGACGTGTGTGGACACGTACACCAACCGCCTCAGGTCAGACACCTGGTTCATACACTCTGATTTCATACATATATATATATATATATATATATATATATATATGTGTATATGTATATATATATGTATATATATATGTATATGTGTATATGTATATATATATGTATATGTGTATATGTATATATATATGTATATATATATATGTATATATATATGTATATGTATATATGTATATATATATGTATATATGTATAACATTCATATAAAATATTTGATTGGAATCATTTGTCTTAAATATTACATTTTTTATTGTCTTATTACAACTGTAAATATACTTACATCACTTAATACCTTTGCATCTACTTATCGCACATTCAGTTGTTTTTTCCTTTAAAATGTTAATTATAACATATCTATGTAAATGTATGTGTGTATATATATGTATATGTGTGCTGCTAAAATCTCGGTACAGATAAATCAATTGAATTTTTCCACTTATTACCTTTTTTTTTTTTAGTTGTTTGACCTTAATAATCAAACACCAACTTTGTTGTTGTAACAGAAGAAGCCGAGTTATGGACTTTAGTTTATTAGTGATCTGACTCGTGTGATTAACTCCAACACCAAAACAGACACTCGTGTCAGTAAAACATCCTTTACCTGCTTTACTGCCCGTTATTATTAAAGAAGTGGTCTAATACAGAATTCAGCCTTTATGCAGAAAGAGCAACATTCCTATAACAGATAGTGGTTTCATTCACATATCAACGTTCATTCCCTTTAATCTAAGACAAAGTGTTTCTGTAGCATCTGGATGATTGGATTTGTAAGTTCTGACACCAGGAGAACGTTGTCGTACTCGTATAAAAAACAGAATCTGAGTCTTTCCCGGCTTCATCCTGTGAGAGTCGTGCAGCGCGTGATGAAACCGTGCGTTGGTTTTCCTGCTGTTCAGCCTCCTGACAACCTGCAGGACTCAGGTCCCCATCAGGTCCTCATCAGGTCCACACACAGACCAGCCACATGTCACAGAGCCTCCGTATGAATGATGCATGTCAGGCTATTTTAGGAAGCTCCATGCATGTTGCAGCAGGTCTTATAGGATCCATAGGAGGAGGAATAGAGAGGAGAGACAGCAGAGGACCAGGTTTGATATTCACCGAACCATTGAATCAACTCTGAACGCCTGAAACCATGTTTTCAGGATGTAGACACTCAGATTCCATAGGCTGGTTGGTCTGGACTGTGAGGAACCAGGATCCAGGACCTCCATCACCTGGAGATCAGTTTGTCAACTTCACTGTGTTTGTATTTGCTTTATTTCCAGATCAAAGAAAGACAAAAGTAAAGGAGTGGTGAAGACAGAGAGTTCTGATCCAGAACCAGAGGGTCTGACTCTGCTGGTTCCAGACATCCAGAGAACGGCTGAGATCGTGTACGCCGCTACGACCAGCCTCAGGCAGGCCAACCAGGGTGTGTACGCCCACGCACACACACACACACACACACACACACACACACACACGCACACACACGCGCACACACACACACACACACGCACACACACACGCACACACACACACACACACACAGGTGAAAATATCTTGTTTTTAGCACAATTAGTCCAATACTGAGTATAAAAAAATATTGAATTCAATAAAATCATAATGGACTATTGTATGAATGTAAATTGGACTTAATGTAATTTTCGGGCCTCTGCACCATAAAAACATGTTTTATTAAATACTCACTTTCATTGAAGCTGTAGGACATGACTTTTGTTTCTGTAGACAGATCTGTCCTTACATTTATTCCTGTGTACTGTCTAAATAATGTATAAATAATGTATATAATTTATATATAATGTATAATAACTTGAAATAGGATGAATTATCCCCCTGTGGAATAAGAAAATGTTAGTCTTGTTTTCCTAAAACAAAAACTAATTGACCCAAATCAGAAAAAAACTTCACAAGCTAAATTTGTCAGTGCAATAAGAGAATTGAGCTGTTTCCACCTGTTCCTCCAGTGTAGGAGCTGACTTCTCGTTGATGTCCGTCTCAGACACAGAATCACAAGCCGCTCTCCGTCTAATGTACTTTTGATTTTGTGGTTTTAAGCGGAAAAGTGGCGCTCCGACATGATTGTCCCTGACTTAAAACCGTTGTTGGAAGGCGGCCACCGTTTAATTCCCCTCGTCTGTGTCCTGTCCTCGCTGCAAGGACACGGAGCTGGTCGGTGATTGACTGCAGACGCTGTAATGACGAGAATCAAGGACACAGGTCAAACTCCCCTTCAGCTCCCTGAGGGATAAATAACCAATACTTTAAATAGTTCTGTTTGTCAACCACAGTTATTTAGATAAAAATGGAAATGGAACTGTCCTGGTCTAAAAGTTTCCCTCAGGAAACTACAATTTAAACGATATTTTCTTGACGTTTGGTTTTATCTGAGCTTTTAATCAGCGTCCATGTAAATAAAGAGTGTAGAACACAGCAGCAGCATCCTCTGATAAACTAGAATTTTACTGTCAACTCTACATTTTATCAGAAAACAGCGTCTCCACGTCACCAATCTGCATCATTCTCTGTGTTAGGGACCGTCTGCTAATTACATGATTCAGTAGGAATCAACTGATGTAAAATGTTCAGCACAATAAAACAATAAAATAACTACTACAGGTGACGTTTAGTGGAAAAAAATTGTATATGGACATAGTATTTTTATTATGAATTTAAATAAACAAATCCAGGTAAGTCTGTGAAATGTGAGTTAGGGACCGTCTGCAAATTACATGATTCAGTAGGAATCAAATGATGGAAAATGTTCAGCAGAAATAAACCAAATTACTGTAGTTCTACATTTTCACAAACTACTACAGGTGAGGTTTAGTGGAAAAAACATTCTATGAGCATATGCATTTAATACAAATATTAATTACTAAATAAAAAAAAAAATCCTTAGCTGGTTCACAATCTTAAGTTTTATATTAGAGTCTTGAAAAAAATGGTAGTAACCCTGTAGTGAATGTAGACACATGAGTGTGTGTATATTTATATACATGTTTGTTTGTTTTTTCAAACAAATCTAAATGACTTTTCCTGCTGCGGTTTATTATATTTATAATAATCTATATATGGATGTAGTACATGTCTAATACCTTTTTATTGTTCTGCTGCAGTTAATCATGTTCACAATGAACAAACTACTACAGGATTATTTGAGCAATAAATTAACAAATTAAAAAATATATTCTTTTATTTATATTATATAAATGGTCTTTTTTTTAATATTGTAATTTAACTTGGAGAAACTTGTAGGAACCTCATTCGTCTCTGAGGTTTTATTTTCTTTTTCAAAGGCTTTAAAGTCTCTATCAAGAAGAGGATTCTCTTCAGGACATAATTAATGACAAAGGGCGAGGACCCTGCGTGTTGGCTTGTTTTGGTACAGGGAGATGAACATCACAGTATTAATTAACCCTCCAGAGAACCTTAACACACACGGCCTGTACCTGATAAATAAACAGAATAAGGATAGAAATTCACAACATAAGTAGTTTGATGAGCTGCAGCAACATGATGATGCTTGTAGTGTCATAGAATATGTAATATAGTTCAATAATGGTGACATAGTATATGTGTACATAAATGTATATGAAGGTTTTATTTGTTAAAATAATCTGACATAAACCTCATGTTTCCAGTTCTTTATCTTCCTTCATGTAAAACATGAACCTTCAGTGTAGATCTTTTCATCACGTCATGCACAGCAATGCAGCAGAAACAGATAATGCAACCGTGAAGAATGTCGCTGCATTAAACATTCTTCCATCTGTCCCGTTAACACCATAAATGATGATTCCTCAGGGTGCAACAAGTATTTTACTGCACTGATGCATTGATTTTTTTGTTCCTGTGATCCAGCTGCATGGATGGGTAAATGTCAGTCATCCTTTTAGACTCCTTCTATAGAGCTGTGTGTGAGTCTGTATATCTTCAGCTATATGTGTGTGGAATTTGCAATGGTGCAAAATTCTTCAGATTGTGAGGAAATGCTGTTGTTTTGATCCCAAAAGTCACAAACCACTGTTTTCTGTTTTTCAGAGAGGAAGCTGGTGGAGTCTTCTCGCAAGGCCTCGACTCGGCCCAAACCTCTGTCCATGCTGCGTTCTCTGGAGGAGAAGTACGTCATGGCCATGAAGAAGCTGCAGTTTGGTGAGTTTACGCGTTTCCACACACACACACACACATACACACACACACACACACACACACACACACACACAGCTGTTTTATTATAGAATAGAAATATGCAGCAAAGCAGGAAACTTTACTGAAGAACCAAATTAACAGTCAACATTGTGGTGTGAAAAATGTACACGGAAAGCAAAATTTAGTTTGTAAAAATAAGGGATTTTTATTTTCAAAGGTAATCATTAATTCTGAGTAATTTTTATTTACTGCATCACATTCATAGTTCCCTAAAAATATTTCATGTGAATATGATGAACTACAGCCCAAGTGAAAGCAATAAATTTCTCCAGGTTTGTAAAGAAAAGTGACATTTTTCTATTGAGCTTCTACTAGTAGAAAAAGACCAGCAGGAAACACCAGAAGAAATCAGAGCTGCAGTAATCAGTCGATCAATCATAGACTCGATTGATCGGTTGGAGTCTAAATGTCCAGCTTCTCTTCTCTGATTATTTCCTGCTTTCTTTATTCTTCTATAAAGGTTAACTAACTGGTTGAACATTTAACCAGTAATTGAATGGACTCTCAGTGGTAGTTCAGCCTCAGAATAAATGCTTCCTTTATGAGTTGATCCGTTTACCTGAGGATGTCCCCCCCCCCCCCCCCCCCCCCCCCCCCCCCCCCCCCCATCCCCCCATCCAGACACGTTTGAGATGGTGTCTGAGGACGAGGACGGGAAGCTGCTGTTCAAGGTCAACTACCACTACATGTCCCAGGTGAAGAACGCCAGCGACACCAACAGCGCGGCCCGGTCCCGCCGCCTGGCCCAGGAGGCCGTGACCCTGTCCACCTCGCTGCCCCTGTCCTCCTCCTCCAGCGTCTTCGTCCGCTGCGACGAGGAGCGGCTGGACATCATGAAGGTGGGATGGAGGCGTTGGACGCGTTGACTCACTGCTCCCCCATCCTGATTAATAATAATACATCCACTGTGCTTTTAGGCTAACACTGACTTAAACAAATTGAAAAAGCTGTGCTCTCCTATTAGGAAAATACATTTATAAATAATATTAAATAATATCATATTATTATTATATATATTATTATACAACAATATTATAATCATACATGGTATAAAGTCTGAATATTAATGAAATCTGTCTGTAATAGGAGTGTTTGTTGGAGCAGCCTAAATTTTTTATCTCCAGCTTCACACAGCACAACGCTGTATATCCTCCTTTTTTATAGATACTCACAATACGACTATTATCTCTAAAAGATAAAAATCCCATAGACTTGTGTCTGAGCGTCACAAACCAGACTCAAAGTCCAAACTTTACGTGTAAAAGGGATTTTTCATCAGCCAGAATGTATAAGTGAATCTGTAGAACGTGAGTAAAGAAGCTGTGATTCGTCATATTTTATTAAAACGTCAGCTCAGTTATTTCATCCAATCACAGGTGGGCGGTTCTGAATCAGTGTGGTGCTGATCAGTGATGAGGATCTTTAAGATCTTATCTATCTTTTACTGGTTCCACATCTCTAACCTAACCCACCTACTCCCTCTGAATAAATAGAAGTGGTTTGATAAGAGACGCTGAACGCACTCGTTGCGTTTTTCCATTTCATTTCTAGACAAATCATCCGCGAACACGTGGAATGTGTTTGAGCTGACGAGACGTTTCCCTCATTATGAGGAAAGAATCACTGATATTTGCTGAATTTCAGCCTTTTCCTGGTTTTTGTCCAATGAAACAGAGCAAATCACACTTTGACCTTTTCTGCTTTTAACGTGTTAGAAACACAAATTCAACATGTTATTTGTGTATTTATAAGGTGGTTTAATCCTGGAAAAATGTTTAAAACTAGATTTATATCTTAAGTGGATTTATTATTAAATGTGTATTATTTTTTTTGTAGTTGCACCACTATGGTGTTTCATGTCAAAAATAAAAAAAATCATGATTTTTATGGGAAAAAATGATACAAATTGACATTTTAATTTTAATTTTCAAAATTTAAAATTCTTTCTTTAAATTTAAAAGACTTTCTTATCTGTATATGTACATGTACAGGTATGTATAGGTGTTTATCTATATATAAAGATATATTTCAGATTTTTTTTTTTTTGCTTTATTTTTATTTTTCTATTCTAAAAATAACTGAAATTAAAAAATAAAAACAGACATTTACTGTGGATAACCTTCAGATCTCATACGGCTGGTAAATAACTTTTATATCAAAGACAAACTGAAATCTAATTCCATTTACTGCTGATGTGACGCTGGTCAAATAGCCAGTTTAGTTGGTTCAGTGCTGTGTTTTTTAAGGTTTCCTCGTTTCTGTGATTAATGAGTTAATCTCAGGTTAATAATTGAGTCTGAAGCTGTGGATAGAACCTTCCTGTTCCTCCTGGTTGTTGATCACAACAAGAGACTGATGTCGCCCTTTGTTGAATCCATATTCACCGCTACCAGTGTCTTTAATTAACCTTTTCCCTGTGTGTGTGTGTGTGTGTGTGTGTGTGTGTGTGTGTGTGTGTTCAGGTTCTGATCACGGGTCCGGCCGACACGCCCTACGCCAACGGCTGCTTCGAGTTCGACGTGTACTTCCCCCAGGATTACCCCAACTCTCCTCCTCTGGTGAACCTGGAGACCACGGGGGGCCACAGCGTGCGCTTCAACCCCAACCTGTACAACGACGGGAAAGTAGGTTGGAAATTAGTCTGCAGCCGCAAATACATGCAGAAGATGCACTTTCAGCAGGATGTTTTAGTTTTAAATTCATATTTTCAAAATAAAACGCACTATTCTTCTGTTCTTAAAATTACTCTAATTAAAAATTACTTCAATATGAAGTAGAATGATCTTATTCCACTGGCAGATAATTTAACTTCATTCAATTTTTTCCCTGATTTGGGTGGATTTGGACGTATTTAGACTTTTCTATAAAAAGGATAAATTATTGAAATGAAATATCAAAAACAGGTAAGACTAATGATACCAAAATAAGTATTGACCTTTCAAAGGACACTGTCGCTGCAGAAGCTGAAATTCTAAAAGGTAAAAATATCCTGGATTTGGTAGAATTAGTCCAATAGTAAGTAAATTGTCTTATTTCACTGGCAGATATTTTAGCTTATTTCATTTTTTTTCCTGATTTGGGTTAATTGAGGAAAAAACAAGACTTACATTGTTTAAAAAGATTAAATTATTGCAGTTATTTAATAAAAACAGGTTAAATTAATAATACCAAAATTAAATATTGACCTTTTGAAGGTCTGCAAAAACTGAAATCTTAACAGGTGAAAAAATCCTGGTTTTGTTAGAATTATTCCAATATTGAGTATAAAAATATTATATATCACTGGCAGGTAATTAGCTTAATTTATGTTTTCCCTTATCTGCCAGTAGAATAAGATAATTCCTCTTTATATTGGACTAAACAACATTTTCACCTGATAAGAATTCTATTTGTTTGCAGTGAAATGAGCCGTTTCTGTCTGGTTTCTATTAGTAAATGTTAACGTTGTCATTCATCATGTTCACACACGTATATAAAAAATGAAATGTCAATTTGATTAGACAAATAAATTCAGCTATTGGCAGCCTTGGGCTTCCTGTGTGACAGAGACAGATTTAACGTCCATAAATCAGCACAGATCATATAAAACTCCTAATAACTCCTAATTATTTCCTCAGAATCCAGTCAAACCCAGAATGATGGATCTGAGCGACTGTGTTCTAGAAAGGGAGAATAAATCAAACAAAAGGAGAAAAACCTGCTTTGTTATCCATCAAGAGCCGAGACATGTCAGAATAATTTAGTGCATGTGAGGAGGTCAAAGGGTCAAAGGTCAAGGTCACGTAGCTCGACAGGAAACTAGCATTTACATAATTAACCTGGACATTAACACAACGTTCAGACAGAAAGATGCAGAAATTACCCCACAAGTAAATGTCCATATTTATTTAATGTCCCATCAAATGAATTAAACATTTATTAATTAATTAATTTAATAATTACCATTTTTTAAAGTATATATTTATTCACTCTCCATTCATTAACACCTTATTATAGCAGTGTATTTTTCAAAGTTACACTGGTGTCACAGTATTAATGATGTAACTACATTTTCAAATAATTTGTAGAATCATTACTTCAGTAAATTGGCTTTGAATCGTTCTTGTCTCAAAAAGAATCTTTGAGTTACGTTTTGTGTGATGTTCGGTAGCAAAAAAGGACTGGCAAACAGGACTTCCTGGTCATGTGACCTCATGAATAGTTAATCCTTCAAAATAAAAGCCCCTTTTTGACACCTAACTGTAAAATTATAGATTTCATATCACAGCTTTGTAGTAGCAGCCCATGTGTGTGTACTGTGTTTTTTGTTGAGATTTATCCCATGTTTTGTGTTCTGTGTGTGTTTCAGGTGTGTTTAAGTATCCTCAACACGTGGCACGGGCGACCAGAGGAGAAATGGAACCCTCAGACCTCAAGCTTCCTACAGGTGAAGCCCAGATCCATCAGCACCGTCATGTGTCAGCATTGATCAGCTGAGGCCTCGTCTCAGCCTGTAATTCATCTCCGTCACGCCGCCACGCCGCCGCCGGCCCCGTATTATGGGCCGGGGCTTCTGACAGCTGACTTGAAGGATCCTTTTTAAAGTCGACTTATTATTTAGCTCTGGTGATAGTGTGTGTGTGTGTGTGTGTGTGTGCGTGTGTGTGTGTGTGTGTGTGTGCGTGTGTGTGTGTTAATCAAGCTGAACACAAACCGCTGTCATTCAGAATTGCAGGAGACGCCCGCTCATACACACACATCACTCATCTCGATGCCAGAATCAAACTGTTGAGCCTGGATTTAGTAGACAGGTTTTATTCTGAAAAACCCTCAGTCAGTGAAGCCTGTTGGAACTGAAAGAATTATTATTATTAAATGATTTTGCGTTCTGCAAAAAAATGTACGTATTCTTCTTGGTTTCCTGCACACTAAAATAGCTCATTGCGTCCCTTGGAAAATTTTGGAAATCCCTCCACACGCCTTTATCACGCCTCTTAAATTCATGGTGAAATCCCAACAGGAAGTCAGACGTCTTGAATTGAAATTTTGCGATTTTTGTGTGTGATTTTTGCCTATTTACACTCCTCCTGTCTTTGTATATATTAAATAAAATTTGTGATGCTGACTTTCTTAACCCGATAGATTTCAGTATTTTCATTTTAAAAGAGGTTGTTTTAGCTGACACATAGCAAATATCTCCAAAAGTTTGGGGCAGATTTTCATCAAATTTTCATTCAAAGTTGGGAACGGTGCCAGGAAAAGCTGGATAAATTTTGGTAATGATCCGGCAGAAATCCCGGTTTCTGGATCACTTTAAATTTGTTGTTGTTGATTTAGGGGCCACCTGGTGGTGGTATCTGGCACCTGCAACCACAGACCCATCTGCATTTCTTTCTGGACAGGGTGTGTTAAATAAGGTTAGGACAGTAATATATTTTGCAGGTCAGTCTTTTCTAGTTGATTGTGAGTCTTTTCACTTATTGTCTGCATCAGATCAGGCCTGAAGCGCATTCAAAGTGGTGATGATAAATTCAGCTCGTTGACACACATTATGTGTCTGTTTGCTGCAGGCACGCCAGCGTTCATTATCCATATCCTGATATATTGATCCATCACCACGCCAGCCACAGTCCTCCAATTGGACCCCCCCCCTCCAGAGTGCATAGAGATGTCGCCATTGATTATCGTTCCAGTTAGCACGCTGTAGGATCAATACTGGGGAAATAAAGGTGGTGGGTGTAGAGGAGACAGGGGAGCGGGCTGGGACCGACCCGTCATCACCGGGCTGCCATCGGCGCTGAAACCTGGCGACACCCATCCAGTCAGACCCGTCAGAACAAGGTCGCCCGCAGGCCTCCAACAGGGAGGGTCGTCCTCGCTTTCCTTGAGACAAACCCTTTAACCTTTAATCGAGCTGTTAATAAAGACATTGAAGGGAAGGGTGAATTTTCCCTGGACGATGGTGTGAATCCAGCCTCACGCTCTTCTCTGCTGCAGGTGCTAGTGTCGGTGCAGTCCCTGATCCTGGTGGCCGAGCCCTACTTCAACGAGCCGGGGTACGAACGTTCCCGCGGGACCCCCAGCGGCACCCAGAGCTCCCGGGAATACGACGGCAACATCCGGCAGGCCACCGTCAAGTGGGCCATGCTGGAGCAGATGAGGAACCCCTCGCCGTGCTTCAAAGAGGTGGGAACCACTGTCACTCGTACTCAGATACACGTCCAGAGGTCAAGAACTAGCGGGACTCATTTTTAAAACTTTATTTATATTAGTTTTCAAGGTTATAAAATGTTTAACGATGAATAGTTATAAAAACTCACCTTGGTCAAGGCTAAAATGAAAAGAACACTTACAAAATCACACATGTAGAAATTAAGTGCATTAAAAACATGTCTGGGACATTTTAACAACACATCCAGGTCACGTTCCTCCTGTTTGTTCCCAGCGCTTTCACTACTATTCAAAATTATCCAAAAGTCTCTCAAAAACCTCACATTAGGATGACAAGCCGGTTCAACTTCTACTTTATTCCTCATGCTAACACAGGTCTGACTGCATGGTGCGTTCACAGACCCTCAGGAAATCCCAGCACTATCACCTAACAGAATAGAATCTGGGTTTAAACTCATTCATATATAATCACATATAACACTAACATGTCCAGGTTGTGTGGATTTTAATTTTTTATAGATCTTCAAAACAGATTAAAATCTAATAGATTTACATATCTGCATAGCTCTTTAGTTCCAGTGTAAAGCTACATATCACAGCTCCTCCTCATGTTGTTTGCCAGCACTTTAGTTACTAATTGTGCAGCCGACATAATGAAAGTATTATGTCTCTCAAAAACCACATATTAAGACATCAGCTGCTTTAACTTCTACTTTATTCCTCACACTAACACGGGTATGACTCTAAGACACATTCAAAGACCCTCAGGAAATCCCAGCACTATCACCTCACAGAACAAAGTTGTTGCACTATACAGGAAAAACTATGAATTTTTATATTTGTCACGAGTCCCGTTTTACTTTGACAAATTAATACAATTTAAAACTGATATGTTGATTAAGATTCAAACTTTCAGCATAAATTGGAGCCTTTTTTCTTACATCTGTTTGCATTTTTCTCTTCATCTCCACATATGTCCACGCTTTACCCAACGTACAGTTTGTCTATTAAAACTACAACTGGGACATATTCATGTTAATCTTTGTGTGAATTGACCAGCTGTCAAATGAAAGTGACATCAAGTAAACGTTAGACATACTCTGCTAGGAGTCCAGGTTTAAATGAATCCATCACTGCGATGCTACGATTCTATTTCAGATTCTCTAGTGGAAACGTGGAAATCAGCGTCTTTAACCCGGGGATCAGATGAGGGAGTTTGTACGGACTTCCACAGCATGACAATGAGCTCCTCTCCGTTAGCGTGACGCAGGCTGTGGCGTGTGGTCGTAAACTCGTGTATTCCACGTTACCTCTTCAGATATGACGTTTAGCCTCTAGCTCTTTTTTTACCCCAGAGTTTCGCTGCGAGGCTAAAACACATTAGAGATTAGCCCTGACGTGGAGCTAATCTCTAACAGAACGTCTAGAATGTGGAGAGGAAACACAAACTCAAACATTCTGCCTGATGCTAAAAAATTCTCTTTTAATCCACAATAAACGTCATTATGTCCAGAAATCAAAGCCTGAGGCCTTTTTCTCTCCTATAATAAATCTTATTCATTTGTTAGGTGACATCCTATAGAGGTTGGCCTCTCCCTCCTCCTCCTCCCTCTGTTTTTCACCTCTTTTTTATTTTATTTTTTTATTTCCTGAATCCTTTAAACGGTCCTGGATGAGACGGATGGCGCCGGGGGAGATAACAATCTCTCAAGCTGCTCATCCAGAAATGTCAAGAAAGAGGAAGGAAGGAGGAGGAGGATGATCCCGTCACCTCCTCAGGATCAAACGAGGAAAAAGTAGCAGAAACGCTGCAGGAAACATGGAGGAGTCTGATGTTGGAGCTTCAAGTTAATGACTGAATCTCCAGGCCTGTACGGGTTATTAAAAACAATAGATTATTACCAACATGACAATAAAAACATGTAAAATCGTTTTATTTTCAGCCTGGATACTGAAATTTTGCTGCGAAAATAATTTATTAGATTAAGTTTTTTATATATATTTACTAAAATTAAAGAATAAAACCTTCAAATAAGCTAAATTATCTGCAAGTGGAATGAGATAATTCTACTCAAAGTTGGACTAATTGTACAAAAAGTTTGGATGTTTAAATTAAATGGTGATTTTTGTAAAATGGACTTTTAATTGATAATTCCTAAAACTCTTATTTTGAAATCTCATTGACTTTCTCATCATTTGTCACTGACCCGAATTCATATCAACTCTACTCAATCAGAATCAGCCAATCAGAGGAGAGCCTCATGAATATTAATGAGATGAACCAAACTCTCCATCGCTGATTGTATTTCTGAGGAACTTGAAGGTGACACCATGTAAATCTGAACGCTCGGATTAAAAAAAAAAAAAAGAAGAAGAAGAAGGACCGTTGGACCCAGAGATATTGATGTTATTGCAGTTGTTCAATCCCAGCGTGTCTGGACCGCCTTATAAACACACACACAGAAATTCAATTAATCTTCTCCCCACTGGCCTTTGGGACCTTTGACCTTTAGCTGAGACAATCGTGGTTCCTGGAGCTAAACAAGCGTCTGGGAACAAAAAGCATTCACACTCTTCCTGCTGATAACATGGGAAAGCAATAAAACAAAAGTTCTCATTTCACCTTATAGTCGATGTTCTGAACCACGGTTTCCTGCCATAGTGATGAATTAGTTGTCTAATAAGTGGGAAATTTCAAAATAAGAGCTTTGAAAATGAAAATTTGTGGCCGAAGCTGAATAAAAATGAAATGCTGGGCGAATACGGAAAATCAAGTGTAGTTAAGTTTGTCTCCTCTGTATAAATAGAATAAATATTTCAACATGTTTTTCACAGAAACCTCAGATAATCACACTACTTACAGAAATACCAGACTCTGTGCTGTGTAACAGCAAATGGTTGAACTCCATTGGGTTCTTGGAGATTCTGTGTTTTGTTTTTTACTTTTTAAAGACGTGACCACAGACGGATGTCTCAGTCACCAGGTTTCCTTCCAGCTGCTGTTCATGGTGGTTCTGGCTGTTAATGACGAATCACAGCAGCAGTGTTGAAGTTCTTCGTAGAGGAACCTCCCTGTGGATGGTTGATCACCTGATCGCCTCGCTTTTAACTCAAAGGCCAAATGTAGAGCTAAATATATTTATCAGATATTCTGTGCATCTACTTTTTACTTTTTGTTTTAATCCTGACACCAATGGAATAATAACCACTTGGTTGGATATTAGGAGACAGCCTAGAGATTTGACTTTGAGTTGACGCGTTCATGCAAATTCATGCATGAACGTAAACTTAAGCTTTCTTCTAATTTTATGCAACTTGACCCGTGCATTGATCACATCTGTCATGATCTACATCGTTTTAATCTGAGATCAACTTCATGTCAAACGCAGTCAAACCGACCCATCAGAACCTTCCCTCCACACATCCAGGTCTGTTCCTGCTGACAGACGCTGACGCTCCTCGTCTTCCTTTAAATCTCTGTACTGAAACGTTTTTGACGGCTCCTCCAGCTTCCTGTACGTCATTATACCGTCCCTCCAGGTGTTAATGAATGAAAATCAATGCAGTTCAGCTGAAGCTGTCAGGTTCCAGCTCCTCCGCTGCAGCTGTTTGCTGCTGATGAATAACATCTGGCACCTCTGTTCTGTTCTCCAGCCCCGTCATGGCCTCCTGCCTTTATCCGTCACGTTGACCTCGTTTCAAACCGCCGCCGCGTCCCCGTCACAGGAAACGCGTTTTTAAAGCTGCTGTTGTGACGATGTGAGATCAACACAGGATGCAGATGTGGTTTATTTGGACTTCTGATAAATGTGTAATTTCTGCTTTATTTCTAATTGATGTTCAAACAAATGCATCCTCTCCTATAGCTGCCGGTTTTTAATCAGCGACTACGTTGATTAACACATTTTATTTATGGTGTGTGTGAGAATCCGGTGTTTTATGTGCTATTTATAGAAGGAGAATGAAGCACAGGCTGAATTATACAGCAGCGCGTTGTCAGGTGCAATTAAGGACAATGAGTTTCATGTTAAAATATGGATCTATGTGTGAGAGAGGGAACATGTGTAAATGTGCTTGTTTAAAGTAAAGCAGGGCTGTGTATGTGGTAGACAGACGGTTAATAAACAGCTTTTATGGAGATGCCATGAGAAGCAATCAGGAGGAACTTGGAGTTCAGAGTCTGAACACGAATCGAACCTCCATCCCTCAGCTTCCAGGGACCATGGCAACTCATATCTTCATCTGATCAGCATCATCTCAAGATTCAACGTCCTGGACCAGACCTCGAGATTCAGTTTTAACTGGAGGTTGGATCCACTTCCGTATGAATGAGATCTGGACTGGATTAACACAGGATACGCTCATGTCTTAACACCCCTCGGGTAAAAGAAGAATCTTCCCATTCACTGCCTGTAGCATCACATCCTAACACACACTCTCACACACAAAGAGGTCGAAACTCTCCTGACAGGAAATTGGATTTTTCCGTTGCGTTCCTGCATCGCTGCATCATTGATTGGCTTTAAAGAGACGTCTGTGTCTGAGAGCTGGCGGCCTGATTCACGCTTCACCTTTCATGTGTGATGCTGACAGGAAGCAGCTTCATTAGCCCTGATACAAAAACCAGCATCTACACACGGAATCATCAGGCTCACGCTCAGCTGGCTGAAAACAATGAGTTAGATGAAGCAGAAATGTCCAGTTTTTCCATTTTAATTACAGCAACAAGTCAGTTCCTGTTCCATAGTTCATTTATTGTCAGTTTAAAGTGTATAAAAACTAAACTTTCTCCACAGTTCTGAACCAACCCTCCAGGTCAACACTGTCATCTTTCAGGCTGCAGTTGAACTTTTTCCAAAGCTTCTCAGTGACTTAACCTACTTTAGAACCAAGGACCTGTTCTTTGCAGGTTTGAAACCTATGCATGCTGATACCATGACCTCCTGGGGTTGTTCCTGGTACAGCTGTGTCACATGAAGCTACTGATGGGAGGCTGCGTTCCTCCAGACGTTCACGTCCACCATGAAGGTCATTGAAGGTGCAAAGATGGCGACCAATAATCACGCCCACTTAAATACCACAGAATCAGTGTTTCTCCAGTGCTACCTCCACCATCTTGGTGACCACCATGGTGACCACCATGATTTACTCTTTCCCCTTGACCCCTGGTGTTTCGAGCATCTTCACACTCGCGCGGCTCCATCTTCCTCCCCCCCGTCGCCCTGTGGAATAATGAGTGGACGGCATTAGCTCAAAGGTCACTGAGTTTATCTGTCAGCCGGGCTCTCCATCAGAGGACCTCGCTCTGCTCATACGGGCTGGATGCGCCTGGTTCTACACGAGTCCATGTACCTATATGTGTGTGTGTGTGTGTGTGCATAAAGACATGTACTTCCTGAAAGGTCATTTGTCAAGACGCCCTAATCTGACATTTGCTTCGTGATCAAAGCTGCTTTGCATAGAGAGCCTCCTTCCGAGCCGTGATCTATGTTCAAATACCAAAAGTCAAGCGGCTGCTGCCGTCACCACACAGAAGAGCCTGGAAACACCTGAATATACATGTCTGGGCATAATGTGTATCGTGGATCAGCGATGGACCCGGTGCCCTGATGCTTGTCTGTTCCCATGTTTACCACAAACGTGACCTTGAGACGTTCACGGACTGTAACTAAAGCAGCAGAAGGAAGGATGGGGGGTAGAGGGAGGAAAAGATGGGATGAAGACGTAGGAGGAGGAGCACTCATCCCTCTCTGCTGGCGAACATCAACAACCGCCATAATAATGGATCCACAGCCTGCACCGGCACACACACACACACACACACACACACACCACACACACAGCGCTCGCTGCATACTGATGCTGATGCGCCGGCGATTGTTGCTAGGAAGCCGGCAACTTGAGTGCAGATGATTGACATCATCCTTCAAGCGAAGTGCCGTGCTCTCCGTGAGTCCCGGGCTCCGTCCCAGCGACGGAGGCAACGGGATCGTTTTCACTGTCGGGTTGAGGAGGGATTTGTATTCTGTGTGCGGCGTGGGCTTTTACTGCGTACGTAGTCGATGGAAATAACGGTGATAGATGTGTTTGTGTCCCGGGAGGCTGAGCGAGCTGCACACAATCTTCCTGCAAACTGTGGAGGGAAACATCTTGTTTTACATCTTGCTCTGCTGGAGGAATGCAGGTGTTGTCCCCCTGCACACATGCATAATGAGCTTTTAGGACCTTAGTCTAACAATGCGACTGCTGATACAACCCACATTTACCAATGCTGCATGTCATACTTCTATCTCTGCTAGCAGAAAGACCAGAGAAGAAACCAATATGACTCAGGAAAGCACGAGAAGACCACAGACTGGGTCTGAGCGATCCATCGTTTTAGATCAAAAACGGCGAATTCCTCCAACGTGAAGCTGAGATCATCAAGATCTGCCAGGTCCACCAATCAGAAGCTTCGTATCGTGAGATGTGGACAGATCAGTGAAAGCTGAATGAAATCGAAAAAATTTTATCATGGAATAAAAAGCAGGTGTAGTTAAAGTCGTACCTTCAGTGTGTAAAATAAAACGCGTCGTGCAGGTACCAGGTTTCACCACCAGGTGGCACCAAGCCACGTTTGAACGTCCATTTACCTCATTGTTACCAGACAGAAGATTCAGAGTGATCCAGAAAACAGGATTTCTTTTGGATCTTTCCCAAAAATGAATCATCTGTGCATTGCATTATTCCCAACATTTGGTGAAAATTTGATGAAAATCCAGCAACAAATGAACAATCTGAGAATTAAAGTCCATCCAGTTCATAAAGTCATGAACCATGGAGGTAGAATAGGATAAGTTGGTGTTTTTATGAACAATCTGCGCTGCAGATGAATGTATCTCTGGTTTGGTTCCATTTATAGAACAGTCACCGTTCATCACACAGATAAAACATCTGACACAGATTGACTGATTCACTTTGACTCATGTCAAGCTTTGCTGATCGTTCCTGTGTCGACACTTTAAACCCTTCTGGAGGATGGATGGGAAGATAGGAACATATAGAAGTAAACTGTAAATGACAGGCTTTAGAGGGATCACGGCTGTTGGAGTTGTTTTATTTCCCGTGTTAACTGGTCTTGTTCCGTTTTGTTGCAGGTGATCCACAAACATCTGTACCTGAAGAGGACAGAGATCATGTCCCAGTGTGAGGACTGGATCTCTGACATCCAGCAGTACAGCAGCGACAAGAGGGTCGGACGCACCATGTCCCATCATGCAGCTGCACTCAAGGTGACACCACACGATCCGATTCATACAACACAGAATACACATATAATATATGACATGTGCAGTCAGGTGCGTTTAGGCTCTGTACGCAATGGTTTGACGTTTAAAAAAACGACTTTGCATCAGTGGCTGATGTTAAAAATGCTGAGAATCCTCTCAGATCTACTACCACAGGGCTGCCCCATCCTGATCCTCCAGAGCTACCATCCTGCATGTTTTAATCTCCCTACTCCAACACACCTGATTCCAATTATTAACAAGCCCTTAGAAAGCTTCAGCTACTTGTGAGTTGATGATTAGAATCAGGGAGATTCCTAAAACATGTAGGATGGTAGCTCTGCAGGATCAGGATTTAGCAGCCCTGCACTAACTTAAACTTAAACTCACTTCATCTGAATCCAATCGATTGTTTCTTAATTTGTTGAAGACCAAACTGAAGCAGAAACGGGCAAAGAAACTTAAAATAAGTTTGTCTAATTACTTTTGGTCCAGGAGACACATGTAGAAACTCACACACACACACACACACACACACACACACACACACACTTCTCTGGCAGTAAATAAACTGAGTTAATCCCTCAGTAAATAATCCTGATCCTGTCCAGCTGCTGTCACAGCTGTAACAGCCTCATTCAGACGATGTTTAAACCCATTTAGTTTCTGTTTTTTAACCAATAACCTGCCTCCTGCTCTGATTGGCTGTTTCTGTTCATTCACACACGAACGTCAACAATTCACCTGAACGTTCACCACGATGTGAGACAGTAACTGAACAGTGTTTTATGAAGAAAGTAGTCCTGAGTATTAGTACACAGATATTAGTATTAGTACACACATATTAGTATTAGTACACACATATTAGTATTAGTACACACATATTAGTACACAGATATTAGTATTAGTACACAGATATTAGTATTAGTACACAGATATTAGTATTAGCTTCACGAGAAAAACGCAAAACACGGTGAAGGGGGAATTATCAAATGTTGAACCCTTTGTCTCATTATAGTCAAAATGTGTCTGAGTATTTTTAAATAAAAGAATATAAAGATAAGATAAATGAATAAATAAATTTATCACAGGAATTAAACCACTAACTAATACTACTGATTAAAGTGATGAGACAAATGTTGGAAATAAGACGAAACAAAACCTCTGAACTGTCCTAAAGTGTTAATGGTGTGTGTGTGTGTGTGTGTGTGTGTGTGTGTGTGTGTGTGTGTGTGTGTGTGTGTGTGTGTGTGTGTGTGTGTGTGTGTGTTACTGTGTGTGTGTGTTACTGTGTGTGTGTGTTACTGTGTGTGTGTGTGTGTGTGTGTGTGCGTGTGCGTGCTGCAGAGACACACAGCCCAGCTCAGAGAGGAGCTCCTCAAACTCCCGTGTCCTGACGGTTTGGATCCGGACGGCGACGAGTTCTCTGAGAAAAGCTCGTCGCTGCTCCTCAAAGATCTGCCTGGTCCAGACCTGGAGAAGCCGGGGGGCAGCGGCCAGGAGGGGGAGGGGCAGCTATGAGCCCCGCCCACCGCCCCCTGCATCCTTAACCCCGCCCCTCCTCCTCGTGATGATGATCCTCTCAGAGACTCCGCGGCTCCACGAGCCACTTTGTCCATATTTGTATGTAAAGATCTGACAGAGACGAACTGAGCGTCGTCACGCCGGGATACGGAGAAGAAGAAACACGAGTCGACAAACTTTTATTTACCTGTAAAAGAGTGTAAACATTTTGTGCTTTTTTCCAATTGTGAAATAACCACTGATTGGTATGTTATTAAACTTGTTTATGTATACATAATGGCAGAGGAAACACAGATTATATAAGGGACGCTACCTGTAGAGAAGAATGTTTACTGAATGTTGATTCTCTTTTTTTCCTCTTTTTTTTTGACTGTTAGAGCAAGAACAGTTGTAACCAAGGATATATTGGTCATTCTTTAGGATAATATTTAAAAGAAACAAACAAAAGAAAGACAGAGAAATCAGAGGTAAAGCTTCTTCTTCTTCTTCTCTCGTCATCGTTGCTTCATCTGATTTTTTTTTTTTTTTTTTTTTCTCTCCCAAGGATCATAAATCCCACCTCAATAAAAAGCTGATGGACATTCTTTAAAACGCTGTTATTATCATCCCCCTTTTACAGGCTCCCAAATTAAAGGAAAAAAAAAAAAAAAAGCACCTTGATATCTGTTGAGACGTCGGACGCGTTTTTGAAGGCTCATGCATGTGTGTGTGTGCACGTGTGTGTGTGCGTGTGTGTTTCTGTGCGTGTGCAACAATCCGTCAGATAAAAGCTGTGATGTGCCTTCTGATCGACGCAGAAACCACCAAATACTCCAGAGTTCCTCCACCTTTACCTGCTATTTCTACAAAAAAATCACAACACCTGCTCCGTCGACATAAAACCTGCTTTGATCTTTTTTATTATTATTATTATTATTATTATTATTATTATTATGTTGATCTCCACTGAACAAAAGAGAAAAATGCACTTTCTTATTTTACTCCTTAGAACAGTCACATAATCCTTTTTTTGCTAGGACATTAAACGGAGCTTGAAAGTACGGATCCATTGTGCGGATGCTTCTTTTTCTTTAAATTTTACCAGGACGTCGACGTCTTCGCCTCCGATCGACGAGTCGTGAGGATGCAGCAGCAGAAAGTTCAGTTCCATCAGTAAAACACTGTTCATCTGCTTTTTGTACGATTTCAGTAAGAAAGTAAAACGAAAAAAAAAAAGTTTCTCTATGACGTCACAAGGTTCATGATAAATAACGTCATGTTTAGAGGCTTAAATTTCCTGCATGATCAGTTTATTCACAGCAGGAAAGTTTAATCTCCAACACACTTGATGCTAATTAGGTTAAATTATTATCAGGGTTTTTAATTCATAAACTTTACTGTCAACTCTACATTTTATCAGAAAACAGCGTCTCCACGTCACCAATCTGCATCATTCTCTGTGTTAGGGACCGTCTGCTAATTACATGATTCAGTAGGAATCAACTGATGCAAAATGTTCACCATGAATGTTCACAATAAAATAACTACTAAAGGTGAGGTTTAGAGAAAGGAAAAAAAATTATATGGACTTAGTATGTTTATAGTACAAATATAAATGAACAAATTCTGGTAAGTCTGAAATATGTGTTAGGGACCGTCTGCAAATTACATGATTGAGTAGGAATCAAATAATGGAAAATGTTCACCAGGAATAAAATAAATGACTCTGTTTGCTGTAGTTTATCATGTTCACAATGAAATAATTACTACAGGGAGGTTTTAGTGAAAAAAATATTTAAATATAATTTAATTCATTAATTTTAATAATTGTAATACACATTCAGTACATGAAAATATTCACCAACCTCATCATCTTCACAATGAACTAATGAACTTGCTTGAAGATTTGTGAAATAGCTTCAAAGTTTTATACAACTGGTCTTAAAAAGACTTGAATTTAACTTGTAGGAACCTTGATGTGAAAACGTAAAAACTTGTGTAAAAGCGGCTGCAGCTCAGTGATTTATCACCTGAGGTTTGTTAGTTCGCTTCTTTATCAGGAGAAGATTGTTTTTAATTAAGATCCACTTCATTCATCATTTTATAGGTTTGTGTGTGAACAAACAGCATAAATTCTGCTGAGCTCTTAATGAATCAATCCGCTGCTAATCTGTTTCTGTGGTTTACGGAACTCGTCTTAGTTCAGTCAAGAACTTGTTTTGTTTTACAAATAACACTCCTGTCTGGAGAGAAATGAAGTATAAGTACATATATTTAATATATGTACTTATAAAAATGATCTGCATCATAAATGACTGAGTGAACATTGAGGCCGTGTGAGGCGTTGATGGTGGTTGAATATTAGAATATTGTTAATTATCCAGAAGATATTTACCAAGTTCTATGTTGTTAATCGGTCTTGAAAATCAGATGATAAGAAAATACTTGAAAAGTCATGATGTCTCCATATCCCAACGTTTTTTGATGCCATTGGCGCTAAAAGACCAAATGTTCCACTTTTTTCATTGTTATCTGCTGATGTTGATCCTCTTGGATTCCTCCTCTCAGGGACCATGACCATCCAACAAAGTTTCACAACAATCATCCACCACTGAGAGATTTACACTGACTGACAGATCCTATCTGAAAAAAGACTTATTTAAATTCTAATTATCGCAGAGTTTCCATGTCCTGAATGACAAATGCAACTGAATCTTTAACCAGCTCGTTCTCTGGTTCCAGAAGCTCCAGAGATGACGTGAAGGTTAAAGCGTTTGCGTGGGAAGATTCCTGCAGAACCGTCGAACCAGAACAGAAAATCTGCTCATTTCACGTTTGCATGTGTGTGATTCATGTTTCTGCATGTGATGCAACACGCGTCGCATGTGAACACGTTAAACAGAAGGAGCTTAAAGCTTTTATATCATTTATAAATGACGAGGAGATTATACATGTTAAGTCAGAGCTTCTACATTATTTTCTGCCCCCCCACGACTATAAATAGAATCATTTGTCTATAAATTGTTATAAGTTCCTCTGCATAACACTGTGTCCTTATTAACGTATAAGAGAATAAAATAGAAAGAAATATGGACCAACTTACAACAAAGAATAGCTTTATTAACTAACAGAAAAGATTCAAAGTGCATCTGGAATTAAAAAATTAAATTAAAACCTTAATTAAACATTTTCTGACTGACCATGTCAAACCATATGATACTGAACAACCCATACTCATACTCTGTGCTGTATGCTCCCTGTGAACACTCTGCTGCCCCCTAATGGAGTGGAGGTGCAATAGCACTTCATTCTAGGGTGTTAAAATAAAATAAAATAAAATAGCATGTTCACTATTTGAGAACCGCTGAGTTAAGTATAGTACATAACACAAACTGAGGCTGAGATAAAGCTCTAAGTTGTAGTTTTCACATGTTTTTTTTGTTAGAGAAGATGTAAGGTCAGGACCCAGGAGAGCAGAGTTCTACTGATCTGATCAAGGTGTGTGTGGTACAGGTGAATTACAGGTGATTAACAGGTGATTTAACGCAGGTAAACCGTGTAAAAAAAGATGACTACTTTGGTCTATTTCTTCACTAACTCAGAGACATGTTTGATTTTCCTATAAAAACAAAGAAGAAAGACTAGATACAACATTTATGTGTTTGAATCACTGATAATTCCCAACAAACATTGTGCTGTTTTATTAGTAAATTATGCATATAATAATGAGTATTTTAGTGATTTATCTATATATACAACAATCTAATTCAAAGAAATAAACACATCAAGAAACAATTAAAAACAGTAAAATAATAGATCAAAGAGGAACAAATAAAAAATATACCTAAACATAAAATAAAATAAAACAAGTATAAGGTTACAGTTTAGTGTGAAATAATAAAATATATTCAACAACAGGCAGCAGATTTTACATTTGATCTTTGGGTAATATACAGGTAATCTACAGGTAATCTACAGGTAATATACAGGTAATATACAGGAAATATACAGGTAATATACAGGAAATATACAAGAAATATACAGGTAATATACGGGAAATACAGGTAATATACAGGTAATAAACAGGTAATATACAGGTAATATACAGGAAATACAGGTAACATACAGGTAATAAACAGGTAATATACAGGTAATATACAGGTAATATACAGGAAATACAGGTAATATACAGGTAATATACAGGTAATATACAGGAAATATACAGGAAATATACAGGAAATATACAGGTAATATACAGGAAATATACAGGTAATAAACAGGTAATATACAGGAAATATACAGGTAATATACAGGTAATCTACAAGAAATATACAGGTAATATACAGGAAATACAGGTAATATACAGGTAATAAACAGGTAATATGCAGGTAATATACAGGTAATCTACAGGTAATATACGGGAAATACAGGTAATATACAGGTAATAAACAGGTAATATACAGGTAATATACAGGTAATATACAGGAAATACAGGTAACATACAGGTAATAAACAGGTAATATACAGGTAATATACAGGTAATATACAGGTAATATACAGGTAATATACAGGTAATATACAGGTAATATACAGGAAATATACAGGAAATATACAGGAAATATACAGGTAATATACAGGAAATATACAGGTAATAAACAGGTAATATACAGGAAATATACAGGTAATATACAGGTAATCTACAAGAAATATACAGCTAATCGACAGGTAATCGACAGGTAATATACAGGTAATATACAGGAAATACATGAAATATACAGGAAATATACAGGTAATATACAGGTTATATACATGTAATCTATCTCCAATCTTTAGTTAATCTACAGTTAATTTATATCTGATCTACAGGTAATAAACAGTTAATTTACAGGTAATCTACCTTCTATCTATAAGTAATCTACAGGTAATCTGTATCTGATTAATGGTTGATCTATACATGATCTACAATTAATCTTTAACTGATCAACATCTGATCTACTTTACAGTTGATTGACGTCTACAGGTAACAAACAGGTGACGTCCAGCTGTGGTCCAGCTGTTTTCCAGCTGTTTTCCAGCTGTGGTCCAGCTGTGGTCCAGCTGTGGTCCAGCTCATACAGCGCATGTCTCTCTTTGAGGATGCCCAGCAGGTCCGGGTAGCCTTTCCCATAATGCACCGCGCGCCTGTCATGGCTGCTCACTGATGCAACTTGCAGCACATGGGTGTGAGCATCATCTGAACAGTCGCTCGCTGCGTTTCTCCCGGTTTCTCAGCCCGCAGGCTGCGGACGCGTGCGCCATGCTGGACCCGCAGATCTGCGTGTTGCGGGGCTTCGTGAGCGGCGGCCAGGCGGCGGAATGGAAGCAGACGGTGTCTGGAGCAGGAGGTGAGACACCACAGCCTCTTTCTGTTCTGCTGCTCGCTGTCAACCCGGCGGCTCGACGCGTTGAAGCCGCGGAACGTGGATCCGTCTCCGCCGAGGAGAGGGAGCCCGGACCCGGGTCAGCGTGCGATGGGGAGGCGGTGTTTTAATGTCTTAATGTTTTAATGTGTTAATGAACCGCTACAGCCTCGTTCCACGCCACAGATCAGCGTCTTTACTGCGTTGGAGCCGCGGTGTGTTGTCCCGTTCGGGCTGTCGGTCCGTGGTGGAGCTGCCGCCGAACCCCGTTCAACATCTGGCCGATTTTCACTGAACCCGCTTTATGACATTAATACACACTGCATAAGGTAATACTGAATATGGAATTATAACTATAAAGAGTGCCCTCGATATTCGGCACACGTGCCTGATGTGAATTTTTTCTTATTACAAATAAATCGGCAACTTTTGCTATTAATGTAAGCTAATGTTAGCTGTAATATTCCGTTAATGACACCGCTGTTCAGTCGAGGTGTAAATCGGCTAAAGTGCGGGTTAAACCTGGATGGAAAATCGGGTTCCGTCGTCTTGTACATGTCGGTATCACACAGTAATATCGTGGTACTGAATGACGTCGTGTTTCCGGACAGATGTGTAGAAATGTCCGCAGCTGGATTCGAACCCGCGGCCATGGCCCCAGGATGCTGCTGCTGCTGCTGTTAATGCTGCTGCTGTTAATGCTGCTGCTGTTACTGCTGCTGCTGCTGCTGCTGCTGCTGCTGCTGCTGCTGCTGTTAATGCTGCTGCTGCTGCTGCTGTTAATGCTGCTGCTGCTGCTGCTGTTAATGCTGCTGCTGCTGCTGCTGTTAATGCTGCTGCTGCTGCTGCTGTTAATGCTGCTGCTGCTGCTGCTGTTAATGCTGCTGCTGCTGCTGCTGTTAATGCTGCTGCTGCTGCTGCTGTTAATGCTGCTGCTGCTGCTGCTGTTAATGCTGCTGCTGCTGCTGCTGCTGCTGCTGCTGCTGCTGCTGCTGCAGCAGCCTCAGGTTCCTGTGGAGCAGATGCAGGGGAAGAACTTCTCAGCAATGGCTCATAAAACCACTAATTATGAAAATAATGTAGAAAACCAGGAACTAGAATATTCAGCAATAATCAGATGAAACTGTCAAGTCTGTAACGTCTGATGTGAAATTTACCTGATTTATTTTTGTGTCTAATCACTTCTTTACCATACATTCTAAGATGTATTTCCTTTGGAAATTTTTGATATTGAATTCTGAGAAATACATGAACATCTAGAAATAACAACTGTTCCTTTTATAATAATATGTCACATTTACTGTGTGGAGGTGCTAGTATGGGAAATATTAACGCAACTAAAATCCAGCATTTTATGAACATTAATGCACATCGGTCGGCTGGTGTTCATCATGAATGTTTCTAAGTTGGAGATTTTTTTTTTAAACCTGAAAAGTCCTGGTTTTTCATAATATTTGACTCTAAAGTCAGTGTATGTAATAATCAATAGTATTAGTATAGGGGAATTGTCTTTAGTGTTTGACAAATGTTTAAAAAACGCATTAATTGCACAGAAAACATCCTCATTAAATGAGCTTCTTTGGAAAATACCAGAAAAAGCACCAGAAACAGTTTGATGGCAGGTTTTCAGCTGAAAAATCAGTATTATTGTTGTTCTGATGGATGATACCATCGATATCGTCGTCTATCTGCTGATGGCGTTCTGTAGAATAACGGTAAAAAAAGAGTTGTTCCTGGCTGGAAGATTGTTACAAAGCATTATGGGAAACAAATATGGCTATTAGCATTAATTCTAGCTGCAATATATGATCGATTTTGATAGAATTTGGACGTTAAAATGGTCAGAATTGAAGGACTTTTAGGCTAAAATCATTTAAGGAGCTGGAGTTCATTGATAAGAAGTGAAATGAAGTGGTCTGGTTGGTCGGGTCCTCAGCGGACCCCCCCCAGACAACGTCATCCATCACCATGATTCACTGTAAACGTCCTAAACTCCTAATTAAAGGGACGTTCCCACCCCAACCTGTTTTATCTGCTGATTAACAAAAACACAGTTAAATGGAGACGGATCGTGTGATGCAGCACGTAATCCTCTGTCATGGAAACCTGGAGGCAGAACGAGCTGCACGTGGGAACGGAAACGGAACTAAAAGCTGATGGTGTGAGGACGGTCAGATCGAGGATTAAACCTCCACAACGAACAGATTCAGGCTGTGGGGCAGCAGAGACTGTGACTGTGCGATCTGCACTGGGACAAAGGAGGAAACGGCCTTTCTGAGACATTACAGATTCTCCATCTTGGATCCATATCGCTGCTCAGACCCGTCCGCTTTCACACTTTTCTCTTTACCGTTTCCTTATTAACCGCAGCTCATCGCCCCAACCTTGATGAATTATGGACTCATTTCAGGACCTCTTCCTTGTTTTCCATAATTGCTGCCATTTCATCGGCGGACCTGAAGAGTAGCTGAATGTCATTAAACATGTGGCCATACCTCAGGCTTTCATTTTCTCCCTCATAAAGCCGGAGCCTTCATCCTCCTCCGCATCCTCTCGCTGGGTTATTACGGCAGCCTCTGGGTTTCATTAGAAACCGGCAGACGGATGAAAATGTCCACACCTCCTTTACAACACGAGTTGCTTATTAAAGCCTAGGGTGCAGTTTGGGGGTTGGGGCGTCACCGGCGGCTGGCGACGTTTCCGGTGAAACGCGGTAAAATCTGTCAATGTAGAAAACAAGAAATGAGGAATCCACAGAATACCTAGGTAGGGTTTCAACAGGTAGATGAACGATACCCTGGTGGACAAGAGGATGCAACCAGTCAGAAAATTGGTGGTTCGATCCCCGGCTCCTCCAAGCTGTAAATCGTTGTATCCTCGGGCAAGATACTGATTTGCCTCCATCAGTGTATGAATGGGTTATAGACACTTGTAGTGTAAAGCGCTTTGAGTGGTCAAAAAAGACGAGAAAGGCACTATATAAATGCAGGCCATTTACCATTATCATTAAAACCATGGTTCTTATGTTCTACAAAGTCAGAAGAGACAGAAACAACCAGTACATTCATCAGTGATGCAGGCATATGAAGGTTCAAATCCACCAGTGGATGAAATTTCAAAAAGCTTTGGTTTGAGTTTTTGAGATCTGGAAGCCGATGATTTGGAGAACAGAACCTGGTTTGTTGAGGACTGGTAGTGTCCTACAACAATGTAGGAGACTGGTGGTTCAAGCCCACCTGTGGCTGTAAGGTTGTAGATCAGGGCTGCTCAATTCTGATCCTCCAGGGCTACCATCCTACATGTTTTAATCTCCCTACTCCAACACACCTGATTCCAATTATTAACAAGCCCTTGGAAAGCTTCAGCTACTTGATTGTGAGTTGATGATTAGAATCAGGGAGATTCCTAAAACATGTAGGATGGTAGCTCTACAGGATCAGGATTGGGCAGCCCTGTGGTAGATCATACTAAAGATACTGGATCTGTTAAGTCCAAAGGCCAAAGTAAGGATGGTAAATGTGCCCAGAGAACAGTTTATTTATCCTCCAAGCTGCAAATCGTTGTATCCTCGGGCAAGATACTGATTTGCCTCCATCAGTGTATCAATGGGTTACTGGACACTTGTAGTGTAAAGCGCTTTGAGTGGTCAAAAAAGACGAGAAAGGCACTATATAAATGCAGGCCATTTACCATTATCATTAAAACCATGGTTCTTATGTTCTACAAAGTCAGAAGAGACAGAAACAACCAGTACTGTCATCAGTGATGCAGGCATATGAAGGTTCAAATCCAACAGTGGACGAAATTTCAAAAGACTCTTGTTTTGAGTTTTTGAGACCTGGATGCTGGAAGCTGATGATGTGCCTGGAGAACAGAACCTGGTTTGTTGAGGACTGGTAGTGTCCTACAACAATGTAGGAGACTGGTGGCTAAGGCCCACTTGTGGCTGTAAGGTTGTAGACCAGGGCTGCCCAATCCTGATCCTCCAGAGCTACCATCCTACATGTTTTAATCTCCCTACTCCATCACACCTGATTCCAATTATTAACAAGCCCTTGGAAAGCTTCAGCTACTTGATTGTGAGTTGATGATTAGAATCAGGGAGATTCCAAAAACATGTAGGATGGTAGCTCTACAGGATCAGGATTGGGCAGCCCTGTGGTAGATCATACTAAAGATTAGTCCTTACTGGATCTGTTAAGTCCAACGGCCAAAGTAAGAACCAGAGAACAGTTTATTTAACGTTAAATAACTTCTAATCAGTAAGTCCAGTGCGATCGTAGCCTGTGTAGAAGGTTTTTTGTCCACCATGATGCGGTAAAGATCACTGAGCAGTTATTTTAGAGAGAAGATGTTGCCTCCATCGAGACTTTGGGTCAAGGTACAAGGTCTTTATTTGTCTTCCTTAGGAGACATATTCACATGGGTCGGACAACGGTATCGTCCAATCAGAACAATGGAGCTCTCCCTCGGTTTCTCCACCTGCGCTCAGGGAACACGGAAGTAATAAAAGCTAATGAGCTACGCCGGCTTATTGAAAGACGAGGAGATGTGGAGCCGAGCAGCGCAATTACCTGCGCGTCGCTTCAGTCGCCCGTCGTCTTCCCATAAATCAACATGTTTCAGCATCTCGCCGTCTTCGCCTGCTCCTCGCCACGCCGAGGCGTTTCTGTGGGGAACGGTTCAACGCGCTCGTTGAGTTAATGAGAATATGGAGTTAGATTAAAAATCTGTGCAGAACAAATGAGCGGTGGTGGGTTCTTTGGGGGGAACCTTGCCTGCAGGAGGAATTAAAATATATTGCAGCGGTTTTCTGATTAAAGACCACCACTGTTCACTGGGGGTCGGCCGTTGTTCTGACATTAAACTGTGTCCCAGTTCACATCAAGAAGCTGCTTTATCCTCAGTGAACGACTAAACGTGACGTTCTGGCACTTTAAAAAAAGCAAAAGGTTTAATTACATTTTTTCATTGGTTGTAATTGAGTAGAAATGATGCATAAAAAGCAGCTTCTTAATCTGGAGGAAACTGTCGTCTTTATTCCTCCTTTTTCACTGATGTTTACAACAAACTAAAGATGAACATCAGTTGTGGCAGAAACGGTTTAAAGTGATTTATTAACCAGAGAGATGGAAGGTTCAGTTTTAGAAATAACAGTTTACTTTTTTGTTGGGAACATCACAAATCAAGTTTTATTTCCTGATGTAAGATTTTAAAATATTTTTATGAGAAAATTGGTGAAAGAATAGAAAACGCTGTTGTGTGAACAAATTTACTAATTTTTTGGCTGAACACCGTCTTTGAGTCCAGTGTAAGACCTAAATTATTACTGCTTTAAACTATTGATTTAGTATTATTGATCGTTATTATTCAGTTTCTTACCCTCTGCTTGAGTTTATGTACTTAATAATTAAAATAAAGTGTCTTAATTGAGACTAATAGGCTTGTGTTTCCATTAAGGTTGTGATGACCAAGTATTTTAAAGTGATTAATCTAGAGATTTATATTTTTAGTTCCGATTGATTGACTAAAACTAAGACTATTGACGCATGTTGACTTACATATTTATGATAAATAAATACATGACTCCCCTGTCATTGATATATTATAATGCTCTTGCTGTTCTACTATATTCTACTATATTCTGCTGCCTCTTTAAGTAATTTTAATTGAGAATATTCCAATTAGCATTGACGAACTTCGCATAAAACTTAAACTTTATTTATCTCTAAACATTATTCTGATGTTGTACCGTGAATGGAACTGTGGGTAAACTCTGAGTTAAGGTCTAAAGGCTGAGTGACGTCCTGGTGTCCTTGCAGAGGCCGGGGCTCTGTTGGAGGCTCTGATGGACGGGGACTTTGAGGCGGTTCTGCTGAGTCCGCTGGTCCTGGACCTGCTCAAAGGAGACGGGGCCTTCAGTGAAGGCGAGGACGTTGAGGCCTACCTGGAGAGACGGGTCCGGGTCTACCTGAGTGGAGCCAGCATGGAGGACCAGATCCACAGGTAACACTGACGCTTAACCTGATAGATTCCTGCATTCAGGTCTTATTTGTTGGTGTTAGAGCATCAGTTACATTCATGTGCCTTAAATTAGCTGGACCAAGACCTCCACCAAGATGATGGTGAGAATGTGTATTTAGCTCCAAAGAGGGATTCTAACTACTTCTCAGATAATTTGTGGGTCTTTAGAACAATTTCTGCTAGCGTGTCTCCTCTAAACCGTCCTTCACTGCATGAAAATCACTTTAATGTGAAATTCATTCTGGGCACCAAGGACCCAAATTTCCCTTCATGTAGGGAACCAACCACAGGACAGGAGAGCTCAGTGCAGCCTTAGAAAATGTTCTTATTAACTTCGACTGTTCCATCGTCACTGACGTTGGTTTGGTGGTAGCCAGGCTAGGTCTCTGCTGCTTGGAATGACTCTGGAGTCTTATATCGGAATTGGATATTTTGTCAAAGAAATGGACAAAAAAAAGTCACCACGTCACTGTACGTTTTAAGGCGACCAGCATCCATAACGTTTCATTGCTGCCACCTGCAGGCCTACTGCTGTATTGCGTCACACGCCACTATTCAGCCTCGCTTTTGACTCAACTTATTATTATTATTTTACAATAATGTACCCTGTGCATCCTTAGAATTATCTTCTATTTTTGTAATTTAAAAGGCATCTGTTAATAAGTTAGTCTCATCTTTTAAGTTTAACCCAAGGACGTAGGTTTTTGTCTTCGTCTCCGTTTCGTCCGACAAAATTATGACTGATTGGACCCGTGTGTGTGTGTGTGTGTGTGTGTGTGTGTGTGTGTGTGTGTGTGTGTGTGTGTGTGTGTGTGTGTGTGTGTGTGTGTGTGTGTGTGTGTGTGTGTGTGTGTGTGTGTGTGTGTGTGTGTGTGTGTGTGTGTTAAAGTGAAGTGTTTGTTCTTCTCTTTCACATCCTCTGCTCCTGCTGTCATGAATTATTAATTTTTAATAAGGACAGTCTAACGTCTCGGGGGGGGGCCATGAGTTAATGTTAAATTCAGGACATATTACACATATCGCTCCTTCTGATCCGCTCATCATCACGATGGATCCGTTTCCATCGGCTTCCTCAGTCTGACAGAACGGCAGCAAACGAAGCGTCGCTGCTTTTAAGCTGTTTAACTGAAGGGAGGAGGTGCAGCTCGTAGGGAGGAGGTGCAGCTCGTAGGAGGAGGTGCAGCTCGTAGGGAGGAGGTGCAGCTCGTAGGAGGAGGTGCAGCTCGTAGGGAGGAGGTGCAGCTCGTAGGAGGAGGTGCAGCTCGTGGGGAGGAGGTGCAGCTCGTAGGGAGGAGGTGCAGCTCGTGGGGAGGAGGTGCAGCTCGTAGGGAGGAGGTGCAGCTCGTGGGGAGGAGGTGCAGCTCGTAGGGAGGAGGTGCAGCTCGTAGGAGGAGGTGCAGCTCGTAGGGAGGAGGTGCAGCTCGTAGGAGGAGGTGCAGCTCGTGGGGAGGAGGTGCAGCTCGTGGGGAGGAGGTGCAGCTCGTGGGGAGGAGGTGCAGCTCGTACGCTCACCTGTGAGACCGGTTCTCGTCCTGCAGGCAGCTGGCCGTGATGACCCTGGCCGTTTCCTGCCTCCAGATGTTCGCCCAGAGCAACTGGACCGGGCCTCCGGCCTGCATCCAGATGTGCGACCTGCTGCCTCCGGCCCTGCTGGCCCCCCAGGTACGAGAAACGGCTTCTGAAGGAACATCTACCTTCACAGCATCACTGATGTAAGCTTATGTTAAACTCAAGGCTCCAGGATTTGTGGACACACCAGTAATAAATAAGTCAAATATAGACATGTATAAAGAGTGTTTTATATTAATATATGTACTGACAATGGAATGAGCTATTGTTTTAATAAAAAATTAATTAATATACAATCTCAGTCTTTACAGTAGTGAATTGATCATTTCAACGTTCTATTTGTTTTTCCATCAGTTTGTCTGTAACAGAGATGAAGCTGTAAAAGTAACGTAAAATTAATAATTTACACATGTGCATTTTATTTTTGGTCAAAATCGGGAAAGTTTCCAAATATAAAACTTTAAGACAATTAAATGATATTTTTCATGTTCCATATGAGTCATGACAGGATGAACGTGTAGAACTATAGGATGTATAGTAAAGGTGTGTGATTAGTTAGTATGTATCATCATATATATCATTAAGACATTTTAATCCTATCACAGACTTTACCATTACTTTCTGACATTTTATAGAAAGTAATCGATTAATCCAGAAAGTAATTGACAGAATAATGAAAATAACTTATACTAGTTAGTAGAGCTGCAACCATTAATCAATTAATCACCAACTTTTTGATAACTGATTGATCGATTTTCTTCTCTGGTTCAGCTTCTGTTCTCTGGTTATTTCCTGGTTTCTTTATTCTTCTCTAATAGTAAACTGATGATCTGATGATGAATGATGATCACCATTTTATGAACTAATCCTTTAACTGTTCCAATAATCGATAGATAAATCAACTTAAAAACGGCTGCTAGTTGCAGACTAGATATTAACCTCATTTGCTGGAGGAGCATCAGCCTCTTGCTTCCTCTGTTCAGTCCAAGCTGCAGAACCCAGTCACTGCATCACATGCTGGTCTCTGTCTGCCCCCCCAGAGCCTGGTGGAGGCGATCCAGTCCAGCCTGGTCCTGGACGGGGAGTCGGTGTACGGCCTGGTGTCCAACCCCCTCCTGCTGCTGCTGGCCAGGGTCATTCTGGCCAAATGCTGCTCCCAGATGGACGGACTCCAGGTGGGGATGAACCTGAATGTATGAACGCAGTCACTGCCTCACCATGAAGATAAATGACAATATGTGACAACATGTTTATATGCTGGTGGTCAGTTCCACATCTGGCTCCATCCAGTTTCCATGTCCAGGTGGTTTTTCAGCTATTTACCAGCCTGGGAGCTGAAATCCCACAGAACCTCAGTCCTGTCCTTAATCCTCACATCAACGTACCTGCAAACCTCTCACCTTCTGGCTACGGTCACCTTAGTAGTTAAAGTGAATAGGTTTTATATTTGAGTCGTGATTTTGAAGTTCAGACGTCTATAAAAGCAAGGAGTGTCAGAGTTTTTTTGTTTTTTCTCAGATCAACCTCAGCTCTTTGATACAGCTGTGCATCCTTTTATATAGATTTGACTTTTTATAGATATTCAAAGCATCAATAATATAATTAGAAGGTAAAATCATATAGATTTACATGTCTCCTGGTGTAAAGCTCCACATCACAGCTCCTCCTCATGTTGTTTTCCAGTTACTATTCAAAGCTTAATTTTCCTGTTTCTTTCTGCACTGATTGTGCAGCCGATGTAATAAAAGTGTTATAACGTCTCTGAAAAACCACACATTAAGACAGTTTAGCTGCTGTATTCCTCATGCTAACACAGATCTGAGTCCCAGACGCATTCACAGACCCTCAGGAAATCCCAGCACTATCACCTAACAGAACAGAATCAGGACCTAAACTCATTTACTTTACCTTCCACTTTCCTATATAAATCTTTTATGTTATGTAGGAAGAGGGAGAACCCCCCCTTATTAAAACAATTAGAACAATCGAACATTCAGGAGACAGAAAATGGTGCAAATAAATAAAATAGAACAATAGATATGATCGTTATAATCATTGAATTGAAAAGATGGTGCATGGTGGGTCCTACCAGAGGATTTCTGGACCACAGAGTGACCCAAAGTCCTCCAGCTGGACTCCAGTAATCCAGAATTTGTTCTGAGCAAACTTTAGTTTAGAGACAAAGAAACTTGTAAAAGTCAAAGACCTGATGGTGAATGGAACAAAGTAGTGAGCAGTTCTTTAGTTTTATTTTGACGTTAAGGTCAAGGTTCTTTCTGTCATTGTGGGTCAATGCTGTGTGATCCTAAAAACGTACACACCTGGACTTTTACATCACTAAATAGTTTTATTGTTAAATGCTAATAAAGGACAGAATCACCTTAAATTCTCAGAAAATCTGCTTGTTGAGCTGTTAACAGGGAGCGTTTATTTATTTGTGCAAAACAACGAGTTAAACACCAGTTTACCAGGTGACAGAACATTACATTTTTATCCACAAATGTCGTCATCTTGTTGTCAAATTAACTATTTAAACAAAGTGCAAGGCATTAAAAGTTAAACTACATGTAATTGAAGTGCCTTATAAATAAATAAATGGCATTGAATCTGGTCTATTAGGTGAGAGTGCTGGCATTTCCTGAGGGTCTTTGAACGCATCTTGGAAACCCTGCAGCGAAAGTGTTTGAGTGGTTCTTCTGAAATGAGAGAATATGCAGCTCTATGAACGTTTCTTAAGACGTTCCTTCGTTTTGGGGGTTTTGCATGCAGCGATGTTCTTTTTTTATATTTAGGTTTATTTGGTGAAATAGATAATTAAACCTCCACCGTGCAGCAGAGGCAGCAGAAATCACACGGTTCACTTCCACTTTCTCAGAGAACGGGAGGGTAGAACGGCCGAGGAGGAATTACTGCACTTTAAAGGCTGCAAGACATCCCCCCCCCCCCCACCCCCCCCCCCCCCCACCCCCCCCACAACCCTCCCGCTTTGAGTTTTGGTCAGACGTAAAAAAAGCTTTGAGTTGGCTGTTTTTGATGCATGGTCAACACTCAGCTGCAGCGCAGCACTTACATGTTTTATTTGTGCTAACGGGGTCTCCAGGGCAGCATTTTCTACACTTATTTATTAAAACTACACTTTAAAGGCAAACATGATGCATTATTAACATCACAGCCAATGGAAAACTAAATACTCGCCTTGTAGCGAATTTGATTTAACAGCAAATGCCAATAAGAAATAACTAGTTTCTAGTAAAACAATCACAATTAAACACAAACCTCTATATGTTGTTTTAGTTTGTACCAAACATAACCACTAACATCCTGTTAGGCCTATTATATTAATAAAAAAGATTATTTTGAATTGTGAGAATAAAGTTAAAATAATGTTGAAAAAATGTGTTTCTATAGAAAAGTATATAGATTTTTTTTCATGTCCCACACACTGCTCTGATAACCACAGTATGTGTAGTAAATGGTGAAATGATCATAAATCTTTAGTTTTAATATTCACAACAACTTATACATCCATAAAATGATAGTTTCTAGATTTCCTGAGGGTCAGTGAACGCGTCTTGGAGTTTCAGCGTTTAGTTTAAAGAAAGAAGAAAAGACGGCAGCAGGGTAGTGGTGAATAGGATTTAACTTTTTATTTATTTATTTTTAAAATATATTTAGTGTCATAAACACAAATAAAATGCTTCAGATACACGGGTCTGCTGCTTATGAGGCAAGAACACTACCCCCTACACCCCCACAGAACACATACAGGACTTTAAGTTTTAATGAGAATAAGAAGAATCACGTTTGACACTCTGAAAACAGACACACACTATTGTGCCATTAACAATCTATATCTGAAAGTTGAGAGTCAGAGATATGAGAGAAACAGAATTCTTGTTTTCTAGATAGTTGATGTTCATCCTGGAGAGAAACTGATGATCTTCATCAGATGTAATCATGGATAATATTACATCTGATTTCTGATCATAAAACTGATTTAAATATTAGTCAAAATGCATTTTTAAATGATCTCAGATAACAGAATCATCTCTTTCTTTATTAATGATGCTTTAATTAGCCGTGAGTGAATACTTTATTTCTTCTTGATTCTAATCGTTTTAGCTGCTCCCCTGGTGGACGCTGCGTTACATCAACCTGCACCAGCAGATCCTCGAGGCCCGCTCACCTGAACTCCTCCAGTTGGCCCAAACCAGCATGGACAAAGGTACGAGGACCAGTCAGAGAAGACAGGGAACACAGCTCTGGGCAGGGAGGACGCCCACGATCCATTCCAGTGCATTTTAGGACAGATTTGGTTTGATTAACGTCCAGTCAGATCAACTCATTGACACCAGCACAAAGTGAATAAATAAACGAGATGTGCCTTATGTGCAGACTTTCATATTTAAATTTTGGTTTAATTTTTCAGCTGATTAGTGAAATCACATGACACAAATGTTGTTCTACAGAAACACATGTTTTTGACTGATAACCATGAAAACACAGCTCTGGTGTTCAGGGTTTTCATGCTGAAGGAATCTGATCTATAAATGCTAATTTTTTCCCTGTCCTCTTTCAGTGAAGCAATGCAAGTCCCTGTTGGTGGATGAGGTGAACCTGCAGATCCAGTTCCACCTGGAGTGTGTCTACACCAACCTCACCTACTACGAGTACCAGCCGGCCAAGGAACACATCAGGACGGCTCAGGAACTCTCAGCGCTCAACGTCAACCTGACGGGTTCGTAGAGTCCAGAAACACACGTTGGCTTGGTGAAAGTATCTGATAAATATAGGAAGAAATACCACACATACATACTTAGTCTTGTCTAATTAACCATTTTATTTATGTCCATAACTAAAGGTTCCTTTAAAATAGAGTTTCATACTGAGATTATAAATAGAATCCAACACAGTATTTTGAGGCTGGTACAGATAAATACTGATAATTGGTATAAATGCAGATATAAGTAATGATGGCTCAAATGTGGCAGAGATGTATAATGGAAGAACATTTAACTTTATGTCAAAAATATAAAAAATAATCTGAATCTGAAAAAATAACATATTCAACTGAGAGACATTGAATCACAAATATCAAAATATGTGAAAGTTAGTTATTCAAACTAATTAGAAGAGTTGATCATGATTATACTTAACCTGAAACAATTGATTTTGATTATGTGGATGTATTTCTCTAAATTCAAAAACGTGAAATTTCAATTTCAAGTACAAAATGTTTGACCCAATATTAGTTGCGTACATAAATAACATCATTGCAATAAAACAGGAAACTTCACTGGTAATCATGAAGATTAAAAACACAGACATACATAACAATACGTATTAAACTTGAATTAGGAAAGTAGATCAAATAAATAGAGAGAATGTAAAATAACTCATCACATCATCAGCATATAGACTGATTCCATTATATCTGTTATATGACTTTATCGGCTGATTAACTATTTTCTATAATAAGGGCATCTTGTCATTTAGGGAGAAGCTACAGGTTTATAGATTAGATTTAGTTTGTGAAACTTTTCACACCAACAAAAGCTGCGAACATTAAATTATCTTTGTTAGCATTGAGGCGAGAAGGTTGTGTTAATGTTTCCAGTCTTGTATTCATCTAAAGAACACGACAAGACTGAACTCCTGTATGAAGTATATAATTTGATCCGTGAGCTTTAATGCACGTCCCCATCCCCTCGTTCAAGGTGCCCTGGGCAAACGAACCCGTTTCCAGCAGAAGTTCCTGGCCCAGCTCATCCTGGAGGTCTCCAGAACCCAGGACAGACCCGCCGAGGCGTCTCCTGACCCCACGCCCCGCACTCTGCTGCCCAAGGTACCGGTTCTGTTGCTGCACATCGATGCGAGATTCATGTGAAAAGCTCCCAATTTACTGTTTTAACCGGTATTAAATCTTTAAGGTTGAATTCCTGAGCTGCGCTGCTTTTACTGGATGGGTTTTCAACATGTGTGAGATCATGAGCCCTTGGTTTAACGTGTAATCTGGGCAGAGCGGATGCTGATTAATGCGTCTGCTGTAACAGCAGGACGGATGAATGGCTGCTGCTAAAGTTGTCATGAAGCTTTGATTGAACGTCGCCTCCAGATACGTCTGAGTCTGTAAAACACTCATACACACTGATTTATGATGGACACACAAATGATTTTTTATACATGTTCCCGCAAAACGAGGTTAAATTATCTTGTTAAAATCCATAAACTGACATCTGTTCCAGTTTAAAACATTCCAGAATCCAGGAATATACAAAAGAAGTTTTAACCGCTGTACACAAGACGTCTCGTCTTTCACAGTAAAGTTCGTTCTCCACGTTGGTTTCACCAGTCGAGTATTGGACCAGGGATTGGCTCCGAGCTATTTGTGATGTCACAAATCACGCTCATCAAGCCAGCCCCTTAAAATTGGATTTTCAATAGGCTCAGAGAAACTTTCCGCTCTCACACGTTTATCATTCTGCTCAGTGAAGTAAAAAAGGACTTAAAAAATTAAATAAGAATATTCTAAAGATGGAGGTGAAGTGTTGGTTTATCCAAATATTTAAATTATAATATTATATATTAATATATTTCTAACCTGGTCTACCTACAAGTAGTTTGATAGACTTGCCACAAAAATTCTACGAGTTTTTATTTTAATGAAATGCAGCCGAACCTTTTACAGACTTGGGTTCAGGAAAGAAAAATCAGAAAATTCTGAAGTTAAATGCAGCAATCTGGTTTGATTTAGGAGCAAAAGCTCCAACTTTAAAGCTGCTGCAGCTTCGTTAACATGGTGAGTTCAAGGTCTGCTCAGGAATTGGAGAACTGGCCGAGGTGAATCATCGTAATCATGAAGTGATGGGATGTAAGAAACTTCTGGATGAGAAGTTTGTTTTCCAGCAAAATGAAATAGATAATGAGTAGAGACACGGACAATCCATCATAAAGCACTGTTTGTCACTATTTTGTGCTCGAACCCACAACTCTAAAAAAACTTAATGAAAACTGGACCCAGACCCATCTCATTAGATGTTTTATAAAAAGAGTCAGAACCACAAAATGATGGAGGACCAGGATCGTCTGAAGGTCCCACAATCACTTCAACATAAAACCTGAGTGTAAATCAGTCTGTTTAGTTTTTAACTATCAACAAATCCACAGCTTCCTCACAGCAGGAACAGCAGGTTTAAAGGACCATTCTGCACTTTGATAGTTTCTCATTGGCTGGATCAGCCATTTTTTAATTTGAGGACTCATTAGTTTTTCAGCTTCATTTATCCAACAGTGGTAAATAATTTGCAATGCACAGCATCATCAGCAGAGGGAGACGTCCTCCTCTGCTCCCATGATGCCTCTCTGCTGTTGACCCAACCCACCGTGGTCTCCTGGTTCTGTCTGGTTGGGTTGAGTCTTTAAATCCACCTTGGAAGCATCAATCCACAAGTTGCATCACTTTCTCCATTCATGTGTGTGTGGTTTTATTCCAGATGTCCACTGTGTGAATGACTGACATCTGGAACTGAGTAAAAATTGTTGTAATTCAAGTTAGACAATCTGTAATTTGATTCTGATTAGTCATAAATACAGGAAAAGATATATTTAATTTACCACATTTTGAGATATCTGCATGTCCCTTTTCAGAAATCTGAGATTAAGTCTGGATGAGGTGAAATTATGTCACAACTGTTCCGTTAGTTTTTAATTATTTTTACTCTTAAATGGTTTAATTTTACCAGCTCAGTATGAGTGAAGCTGGTTTGGTTTGTGTTCAACATATATATATATATATATATATATATATATATATATATATATATATATTTTAACCATTTTAAAAGCAGAACTGAGGTTTGATGTAATTATTGAGATTTTTCCTCATTGTTCTAATAATCAGATGAGATAAAGATAAAGATGTGAAATCACAAAATGGGTTGGCTCGAATTAGGCATTATTATTATTATTATTATTATTATTATTATTATTATTATTATTATTATTATTATTATTATAGCTTCTGGATTTTACACTAAAATCACTTTTTTTATGGTGAACAGTGTAACCTAAAAATAATGATCAATTTTCTATATTTAATCCACCTAGAATATAAAACTAGTTTTTTTTTGTTTAGTTTTTACTTTTTTAAAACATTTTTTTAAGACAATTAAACTATCTGGTACCAAATTTTATATATATATATATATAATAGAGTTTAACCAAAAGACATTTTAAATAACAGCTAATAATCCCCAGATTATTTAAGCAGGATCATTAATCGGTTAATTAGACATTTAAATCTGCAGTGGGGGGATTTATCTGGTTCTCAAAGTGTGGTCCGCGGACCCCCAGGGGTCCATGAGGGACGGCCAAGGGGTCCCCAGAAAAAACACTTATTTTCACTATAATTCCATCAATAAGTATTTTATATTTTTATCATTCATTTAAAAACCTATTTACATATTTATTTCCTATTATCTGTGTATTACTTTGCATGAATTCATTTAATTTTAAAATGTATTCTCCATTTTGTTTACTGAGCTGGAAATGCAGAGGATGAGTTTATAAATCAATTAATACATTTAGAAATAAATAAATGCAGTATTTATGTGCAATAGGGAAACCATACTCAAATCTAATTAAAATGGAAAATTAAATATGTGCATTTACACTCATTTTAATTTATGAACCGAATCATTTGTTTATTTATTTTTGCTCAGGCAGTTTCATTGTTTCCTACATTAGACATTCATTTTATGAATTGATTAAATGGAAAATTAAATAAATACAGACACTTACTTTATGTACTGATGATTATTTATTTATTTATTCTTGATTACGGCCGTTTCAGTCTTCCATAATTTAGGACACTTTCTTTTATAAAACTTAAAGCAGAATTCTTTGGTCTAAATGTCTAAGTTTAAGGATCTTGTTTATTTGCATAAACGGAGAAAAGAAACTCTCAAAGTTCTGACGTCCTGTAACGACGCGTTTCCCTGTTCTCAGGACTGCAGCCTGGGGGACGACACGGTGCTGGACTCCATCAACCTGGCAGAACCGGACCAGTACCAGATGCCGGACCTCAGCGCCGAGGAGCAGGCCGTCGTCCTGGGGGTCTGGTGAGTGTCGCTTTGAGGCGTGTTGGCTTCTCATCCCTGTTAAATATGTTTTCATGGTGTCACTTGGTGTCTACACTTCATACTCATACTCTGTGCTGTATGCTCCCTGTGAACACTCTGTGTTCTATGTTTCTGTAAAGCTTCAGAAATCATCCTGCACATCAGTTTAGACCACGGGTCACCAACCACCAACTTTATTCTACTAATAAAACATTAAGTTCTTGCTAAGAACCTTCATTAGTAGAATCGGGTGTTTTATGGTTGGAACAAAAATCTGGACCCAGAGTAGCCCTCCAGGACCAGGGTTGGTGACCCCTGGTTTAGAGTGAATGAACCTCTCAGTTTACACACATCATTCATTCATCCATATCTAATCTAATGCTGCTGCTATTGGCACACACCAACAGAAAAGAATAGAAATTCTTTATTGTCATTACATAGCATAACGAGATTTTAAAAAGCTTCTTATTTGAAATGCTAAATATGAACCTAATCGTTTTTTAACATGCATAAAATAATAAAAGTCCAGATTAAAGGATATTTAATGTTAGTCTTGTTGTTGAAGGGGCCTTCTAGAGAAGAAGCCGTTCTGGAGTCTGAGGTGATGAATGTTGTTGAGGGTTCTGGTCCACACATTTGGAGTTTAACCAGCTGCAGACTGGAGGAGAATCACCCAATAAATGGGTAAAAAACCTTCAGTGAACCGTGTGTTGATGCGAGCTATAGTCTCAGAGTCCTTGCTGGGGGTTGTGGTGGTAAATAATGCAGGAAATGCATGAATCCACTCAGGTTTACGCGTCGCGGTGAGAAATGTTTGTCCAGCTGACTGAAAATCTGCATCTGGGATACAGAGAGATGGGAAAACTCCTCCTGATGCATGAATTTATTGGCCTGGAAAAATCGAATTCCTGTTAGTTCTGGTCCCTGTAGGCTGCAGATGTCTTTTTGTTCTCGCTCTGTCTCTGTGACTCTGATTTTTTTTAATAGACATATCAATCAACATCAATAACGAGGTTCTACAACTTCTCTATTCTCTCTGTTGGTGATATTAGCAGAGGAGTTCAGAGCATTTTACTGCAGGTTCTGACATAAATGTAAAATGAACTAAGTGCTAAGGCCCATTAGAATAAATTCATCCAAAGACTCTTATGTCTTTTCTTTTTAAAACACTTCAGTGACGCCCATAACTTTGCTTCTTCTGTCATGTGTATAAAAGGTTAATAAGGTCAAAGATTCCAAAAATATTGTTACGAAGTAATGGGTACATAAGATTTTTATGCATCTTTTCATTTTAACAAAGCAGCCTGTTTACAGTATTGGATGGAACCATTGTCCATCACCAGCATTTAGTCTGTTTCTCCTTTCAAGTCATTACAAAACCCCCAGAATGCCTCAGAACAGCCCATTATGTAACCAGCTGCATTACTACTGGTTAAATGGAAGCATAATTCATAATTCTTCTTATATATGACTTGAAGTCGTAGAGCGGGTGTTGGTGAAAGGTCAGTTTCACTCTACTCTCCCCTTCAGCTTTATGTATTAATAAGAGCCCATTAGATTTTTAGACTAGGCCCTAAAAAGGTGAAGGTCAGGAGGACCTGGGACCAGAGGTGTCCTTGGTCCTGTAAACTCTGTAAATGAGACCCAGTGTGGACTGGATGTGCTGGACAGCTCTAACATTAACATAAAGGTCAACCCGTTTGTTGGCCAATACAGAGGTGAAGGTAGCAGGAAACTCACACAACAACGTACAATAAGTATGAAACAGAACGGTTTCTCTCCTGGTTTAATTTGGCTGTGATGTGGCTCAGAGGATGCTGTTGGTACCTGGATGTGGACTCTGTCTTGACCAGGACTGTTTCTTCCGTCTTCCAGCACAGACTACCAGAAGAACAACCCTGTCCACAAACTCACAGAAGAGGAACTCCTGGCCTTCACCTCTGTAAGTCATAATTTCTATTATTTTATGTTCAGTTGTTGCTGCTTTTAATAAATTTGACCATATTGACATTGTTCCTGTGATTGATGGAATCAAGTCAGGGAAACACCACAATCAGGAGAAGTTTCTGGTTTGTAGTTGAAAGTTTTGTGTAATTGAACCCAGCAGAAACACAAGAGAGTGATAGTATCCTGTAGATACCAGCGTAGAACCAGCATCCCATAATAATCCTGGCAGCAGATAAATATATCCCTGTTTTAACTTTCTCCTGCTGTGCTTTCCAATGTTGTAGCTCCATTAATCTAATAAGTATTTCTCAGTTTCTGTGTTGGATTTGTGTCATTGTACCATTCAGCGCCAATGATGTCTGCTGTCATTCACCTTAAGAAAAGACATTTGCTGTTTTTTCTTTTTAATAATGAGCCTTGTTTGGGTTTATTGCTTCGGTGAAGGTGGTTACGTTTTAATCAGCGTTCGTCTGTTTCTCTGTCTTTTTGTTGGCAAATTATCTCAAACTTTTTTGGCAGATTTCTGTCAAATTTTACCAAATGTTGGGGATGACACCATGAGCAGATGATTAAATTTTGGTAATAATCCAGAAGAAATCCTGGGTTCTGTACCACTTAGAATTTTTTGTTGTTAACATTGCAGTAAATGGATCTTCAATCTAGTGGTGATATCTGGTACCTGCATAGAGCACTTTACACAAGAGACTCTAAAAAAGGCTTTTGCCATGTTTTACAGTCAAAAAAATATGGAAATTGACACTTTTCATTCCACAATAGTGTGAATATCCAATAAGTATGACGATAATGTTGGGTGGAAATCTCAATATATTTGATCTACGTACGAAATACATCATGTATTAATTGAAAACAGGACAGATGATTTAATTGTCAAATAAGTGATGATTCTGTATTTTACGGAACAGGTGACAACCCTAGTTTTCTATTGTTGCTGTGTTTTTCTGTTGGTTTGACAGTGCGTTGGGATCCTGTTTTTAAAAATACCAGGATAATACCAACATTTGCATGTAATAAGCTCTGTTTGAGTTGGATATTTAAAACGGTGCCAACGGTAAACCTGCAGTTCCTGTCCTATTTAAGATAAAAATCTCATGCAGTAAATCACTCAGAAGTTTCCCCACTTCGACCAGTACCACGAACCATAAATATCTGCAGCGTTTGCAGTATCAGTGTGAGGAATTACAGCATCAATATTAATATAACATTACCGCAGCTGTTATGCATCCACACTGAGAATCAAACTGCAGATTTTCTGATTTCTTGTGATAAATGTTTAATAGGAAAAAAGCTGCAAAAATAATTATAGCTACACAAGCCAGTAAGATTATAAATAAAACATTTATGGTAAAAACACAAAATAGCCAATGCTACAATCACAGCTTATTAAAGTTAATATATGATAAGTATATTAAAAAATGTGACATGCAAGTTTTCCATTAGCTATAGAATAAACTTAAGATAAATTATGGTGACACTAGCTTTAACGTGAGCCAAATTTCTTAAACATTAGTGTTGCAAATTTACCACAATTATCTTATTATAATGTATTTATAGTTTCAGCCAATGAGAATTGGATTTTAGACAAAATCACAAAAGTACAAGTAATGACCTGGTCCTTAAATGAATAGAACTGATTTCAGATGTTTGATGGAGGCCATGTTGGATTTCAGTATTATTAATTATTAATGATTTGTTGGCGTATCCTCTATAACTGACTGGGCTGATTCTCTGCTGTTTTTTTTACTTTTCTACCATTTCTGAAGCTGTGCAGAAGTGTCATTTATAAAACACTTTTGCCTTCCCCTGCAATATAAGTCAACAACCCCCAGTACTAAGCTAAACGCCATCAACCGTTAATAGTGTTGCAGCAGCAATCTGAGGACTACATCCGACCACGAGCCGCCGTTCGGATGATGAAACGACTCACCTAGAGGAGAACTGCGGGAAAAACCGAGCGTGGTGGGGAAAAACAAAACCATAAATCCCCGTTGACAACCCCAAATACCACCTCACTTTTTTATTAAAGCAGTTAGGGTTTCTTGACAAGCTTAAAACTGCTTGTCAGGGACTTCTCCCAGTGCCAGTGAAACATTATCTATCATGGAGAACTTTTTATAATGTCTCACTTGTTGTTAAGGCTCAGCTCGTCTCCTGTTTTATTTTTTTTCGTTCACTGTGGAGTAATTGTACTCCATCAGCAACTTCAGCATGTATTTGCTCACTGTCACAGCTCCATTTACTGTTTCTCCTCTCGTACACCTGAATTCAGCATAATAATAGTCTTCAGGAAGAGGTTGGTGCATGGAGAAGGAATCATTGCCTCCAGCAGATTTTCATCACATTTTCAGCCAATAGCACCATGAACAGATGGCTTCATTGGTAACGATCCAAAAGAAATCCTTTGAATATTGAGTTGTTTCTAACATTCTGGTAAATTGACCTTCAAACCTTCACAAGGTGTTTAGGAACACCTGCTGGTGATACCGTGCACCATCCAACCATGCAAAGAAGTGCGCTCTAAGGGCCTACAGTACGTTTACCAAGGCCAATGGTCATCTATCCTACATGCAAATGTGCAACTCAACCAATGTGTGTGGTCATATTACCAAAATTATTAAGGTTTTTTCCCACTATCAATAGCCACTAAAATAATTATGTGCGTTTTGTAAGTGGGCTCTGCCCCAGAATCCTATGGGTTTATCCTTGGCCAATTGGAAACTCATCAGACTTGGTGGTAAGTTGAAGGACCTACCACCGAGCTTGATGAACACCAGCCCAGTAAGAAGTCGCCTGCCAACGGGGAACGTGTTCGCTATGTCAGTCATTACAGCGCCCCGAGGAACACATGAAAGTGAACGCTTCAACGCGGTTTGAGAGGCCGTGTTTCACACCACTTCCTCCGGTTGGAATCTCTCTTCCCTTATTTTAAATGTCATCATTGAGGTGGTTTGGGTTTAGGTCTATGCCTCACATTTCAGATTCCACCAAAGTTGAGTTTTACATGAAAGATCAATGCAGATTTACATAATCTTTGCAGTTCCCAGTGTCTCCTTTATTAATGCTGTAAGTCCAACAACACTGACCTGTCACACAAAGGCCTCGAGCCCATTCACCGCTACATCTAGCACGCTAGGCTAACTATCTGCTATGCTTAATTCAAGACCAATGCTAAAGCTATAATTTGAAGGATTTATCATTTAATGCTGACCCCTCCTCCTCCTTCTTCTCTGCACCACAAATTAGACGAGAAAATTAAAGTGAAACTATATAAATATAATATATATCAAAAATACCAACCAGCAGCACAACCTGTTGGCTTTTATTGGTCAGCGTCTCTATGCAGGAGTGAGTCTCGCCTGATGATTCAGATGGAATCATGTTGTAGGAGCGTAGTTTTTACACCTTAAGGCGAACTTTAGGTCATCACCCAGCGCCTGAACCCGTTACCCTCAGCCACAGGTGAATGTCGGGGCGTCTTGTTGTGAGGAGCCGGTTCCTGATCAACGTTATTATCCAAACCCGGTGCCACATGAGAGGCGAGGAGGGCCGGGCACGTTCTGCCACAGCTGTTCTTTCCCATCGCCGTGACTTTGAAACCCAAGCCAGAATTGTCGAGCGTCGTAAGACAAGCCAGACGCCTTTTTTCTTTTTTTTTTTGAGCTTGTTTGGAGACGCTCCCTCACTCCAGAGACGTCATAGCTCGGTAATGGGATATCTCGCTTGGCCGGTTCAGAGAGGATCCTCTGAAAACACAGAGAGAGCTGGGACAGGAAATTAAAATAAAGAAACGGCAGATCTCTGGAGGCCAGACCCCAGGGCTGTGAAAGAATAAAAAATAAAAACTAGTTTGTCAGTGCATCTGTAGCAGCAGCAGGAAACAGCATTTGGTCACACATGGACATCATTGTTGGTACCTTTCAGTTAAAGTAAAATATTGCATTTACATACTGTTACTTACCTCAATGTGCTTTCCCAGGTTGGACAGTAGTTTTTTTATTATTATTTAGTATTTTATTATTTTTAATTAATACAGAACAGAACTCACAGCATTGGACCAATGGTTTATTTCCTGTTATTGACCTTTTTATCAGCAGCTGTGGACTCTCAGACACAGGTCCGGCCTTTACATCCCAAATATCATAGATGGATAAAAAAACCGGCCCCAATTGGATAAATTCCATCCATCACCATCTCACACCTACCCACATTCTTTGTGTCAGGTGATTAGACCTTTCATTCTTTTTACTTTGCACTGAGTTGAGTTTTCTTTCTTTCTCGGTCACTCAGGTTCACACCCTCAGTTCTAAATAATTATAATAAAAGTTGAAAGGAGTAATGGTCTAAGCTGCAAATAAATAACACAATAGTTCCAACAGTTCGACCACTTTTCCTTATAACATCAGCTGTTTAATGGCTGTTTCCCGATGTTTAAAACCTCGTAATATCGTGTCATTTGGTCATAATAGATCTTTACGAGCCAACAGGAATCACTGGCGCCGCTACAGACGATTACAGGGAAATTTAAACCCTCAGGTTTCAGGATATGCTGCGTACACCACTCACTGTTCAACACTGTGACGTCTCCACACACGTAAATGATATGGCTGTAGTCTATAGTCGGTTCTAATGCACACGGCTAACAGACACTAATGATGGGAATCATCCCATTCCCACCAATATTTGCCTTCGAAATGATTCACTTTGGGTTTATTTCGTGAGTCCTTTGTATGCAAAAGCAGATGATGTGAGTTTCAGTGAATCACAGTCTAAATTATACCTTGCTGATCAATTCTTTCAAGCAAACTGTAAAGACAGAAAACAGGTATTGAATGAAAGAATAACTGAGCTTACTGAGATCACATCCCTTTTTAAACCAAGAATACTCCATCTTTTATTTCACTAACAACGGTACTGTGCTGCTCAACAGCTTGTAATGAAAAAACTCATCACTGGTCTGATTGCATTTGATTTATCTACATGTATATTTATCTTTTGACTTTTTCTTATTATCAATGAACCATTTGTCATTTTTTGAACTGATGATTCAACCAGGAGATTTTCCTGCATTTGTTCCGAGTGATTAAAACGATCAGTCAAGTAAAACTTCTACAGGGGGTGTAGAAACACATTTGTTTAATGAGCTAGAAATAATAATGCCTGTGTCCTGGTTTCTGGCCAGTAATCCAGTAAATTTCTCTAAAAATCCGTATTTCCTCTGATGGTGCTTTCAGAATTAGACATTGAACATTTCTGTGGGTACAGCTTTGTCTTATTTCTGGTTCTGGTCCAGCTGTGAGCTCATCCTGAACATTGGTCCGTCAGCAGACGCCGTGTTGTCTGGTTGGGGTCGAGATGCCGGCCCTGTGAGCAGGCATCTTCCCAGCCTACATGTAGATCCAGGAATCTGCAGGCTGGTTAGATGGTTGTCACGTGGCCGGCCGTCTTCATCATTGGCCATTAGACTTTCCGTCAAGGCTTTTCACCCACACACCGTGTCTACCAATATAAAGCCGGTTATGTCATCTTCTGGAGGGGAAAGCTATACACATTCTCTTCACATCTCGTAGAGAAAAAAATAAAAGGTTCAGAGATGTCTGTGTAGATTCTCACTCATCCAGGTCATTGTAGTGTCAGAAGTTACTATAAGCATCAAGCTTCATTTCTGGCCTTGCCTCATAATCGATCTGCTTCATACCATCCTGCCTTGAGATCTCATCCCAGGAAGTTTAACTGCTCTCAACCAATCAAAGCAGGACTCGTTCTCTGGATCAGGTGAAACGTCTTCAAGCTGCAAGAAGAAGTCTGTTTGCTTACAAGTAACTCCTTTGACAAAAGGTTCAGAGGCTTCATAAGCGAAATTATTGGGTAGATTCAGCTGAACAAATGAGTTTTATATACACAAATAGAGCGGGGGCTAAACTGAGTTTGGTTGTGCTTTATTTAAGTATTGATTACAAAGTACTAATATTTTTTAATCATCACATGGTGAAACACACGGATAAAACAAGCACACAAGTGTGTGTATTTAAAAATAGAGCGGGGTAATGTCATCAATCAAACCATCAAAGTCCTCATCCTCTGTTTCTGATTCCAACAGCAGCTAAATCTCCATCAAACATGCCAGCTTCACTTTCTTCACCATCAGAGTCACTTTCCTCTAAATGATGCGTTATAATCCGCTGGAAGTTGCTGCGCTACCGTAGTCCTGGTCTGGATGGAGAAATGGCACCGAAATAAAAACACCAAGACGGAAATGTTCAATTTTCATTTCTTCTGCTGCTTTACTGCTTCTAGTCGAATGGTGACCGTCTGGTAATCCACTGATTCAGTCTCTGCTCTGTGATCCACTGATCCAGTCTTTGCTCTGTGATCCACTGATCCGGTCTTTGCTCTGTGATCCACTGATCCGGTCTTTGCTCTGTGATCCACTGATCCGGTCTTTGCTCTGTGATCCACTGATCTGGTCTTTGCTTTGTGATCCACTGAGAAACATCTGTTAAATGTGTTTTTCAATGTTAATTTAACAAGGATCAAAACATAGTAGAAGAAACTGGAAATAATTAATGAAAGGAAACAGTATTTTTCTCTGTTGTTGTACTGAAGGATTTAGATGTGTGGATATATAAATTATCCTGTCAACGGCATAATTATAACGGGATAAAATACACATCTAAAGCAGGGGAAATGGGAATTAAGACCTGGTTTTCGCTGTAGCTTTGGAGAATGAAAAACCCCCGGACGCTCTTTGAGAATTTACAGCCTCCTGCAGTTAACGACAAACTAATAGATTGTACATCATCTCTATACTCGCAGATTTCTGACTCGGCCTCGCCGTGTCTCCCCTGTCGCGTCCGGATGTGTTTATCCAGCTCCAGGTCTGGATGCCTCTCACGTCCGCTCTGTTCCGATCACCAAACCCAAATCACCTCAAAGCAAATTATTTCTCGCCCTGCCAAGCGGAGCCGCTACCAAACAAAACAGCGTCTCCTCTAAACCCAGTCACTTTGGGTATTGAATGCGTCCTTGTCTCTTAAAATCACAGAGACTCAAAGCTATGCAGACAGGCTGGATTCTGTAGACCTTTTTTTTCTTTATTTAGGTGCTTGGAGACTACTAAGCAGCTCTGCTCATTCATACGACTCTGGATAAACCTTGCTGAGTAATTAGATTAATTTTAAATTTAATACAAAAACTATGCAAACTGCTTCTAATGCATAACATGGGTCCAAAATGACCCTCATTCATTTCCTGTTATTTCATGCATGAAAGTGTTTCTGGCTTATGTGTCTGGAATACGTTTATTTTATCATTCTCGGTATTTATTGAAAGTCATTGCATATCTTGCCGTTTTATTATTACAAATTGTTATTTGAATTTGTCCTTGCTCACTTTGGAATTTGTACCTTTCACACTATTAGAATAATATAAAATAAAAAAAATACAATACTTTCCTACATAGGAAAGTATTGTTGATCATTTTTTTTTGTAATTCTAAATGATATTGAAAAGATATAGATCTAGAGAATAAATCACTTTTGACCCATATTGTGCATCTGAAGCTAATTGATAATTCCAGTCCAGTGTAACTTGTATAATAGTAAAGATCATATAAATGTTGCCTCTCCATTTATAATAGTGTCTGAATAATTATAACTATAATTATATATATGCTGGAGTTTCATTTTTTAATGGAATTTGGAAAAAAAATGATGTAATATCATCACAGATATCATATCTAGAAACTCTTAAAATACAGATAAGATGCTGATGAGCAACAGTTTTATTTGTCATTTATTGGATTTTCAGGGATTGGTTTTGTGTTGCTATTATAAAAGCAGTCCAGAAATCTGTTTATAGTACTATTCCCAATATTCACTTTGAGGTAAATCCAGCCCAAACTTTTTGAGTTATCCTACAACAAACAGATGGACAAACATTGGTGGAAACATAACGGTCTTGGTGGAGGTAATACGCATGTGATCAGACTCTGTATCAGTAGTCAGTCCATTGTTACAGGTTGTAGGCACATCCCTGAAAAATCTCCCCAATGTATTTAGTAATTTAAAGCAAACACAGACAACAATATGAGACATTTCTGAGCAGAACGCGGGCCAGCCTAATGCATGGCTTACCTTCAAACCAAGGACACTCTCCTTTCTGAAAGCTTCAAATTAGCGGTGAAGTCCAGTTGGCTGCCTTGTCCACATCCCAAACAAAGGCAGGTATTTACATTTAATACGGGTCAAAGACCTCTGGGAGGAGGCAGAAGTCAGGACAGAATTAATGACTGGCCGCTTACAGCCCTGGAGGGCTGTGGTTGAGTTTACAAATTGCTCTGTAAAGATAAGAGCTGTAGCCCTGCTGTTCCTGGAGGAGGCATGGGACCAGCAGCTGGACCAGTACTGGGAATGCTAATGCTTTCAATACAAGAAGAAGGATGAAAAATTATAAAAAAAAAAAAAAAAGGATTCATAGCCACGAATATGCAGTTGCAGGGTATCACCACCAGGTGGCCCTAAATTATGGCATCTATTTAATGGTCCATTTACTGCAATGTTAAAAAAAACAAGAAATTCAAAGCGATCTAGAAACCAGGATTTCGTTCAGATCATTACCACGATTTAATCATCTGTTCATGGTACCATTTACAACATTTGCTGAAAGTTTGACACGAATCTGACCAAAATTAGTTATCCTGCAAACGGATGAAAAAAAGACGAATAACCTCCTCAATAGGTAAAGACGGGTAAACATCAAACATATCACTGCTTGATAAACAGAACCAAGGATGCATCTGTACAAACCAATACTTTCTGTCAATGTAATTGTAGATGTGTACTAACATCACAAGGAAGTGGATGGACCACGTAGTGATTGTCAGCAGTTCTTTTCAGGGTACCAAATCGGTTCTACTTGACAGACCTTCTCCTGCATAGTCCTACTCACTGAACTGAAAACACAGCTGAAAGGTTCATGATCCAGCTTGTTAACTCATTTCCAACCTCCAGTTTTGATATCTTCTTGAAACCTGAGGCGCTTCAGGCTCTGGCTACAGTACACAGGAGGAAACCCTGCTAGAACTATATTAGAGGTTTGCAACTGCATTATGCGAGTTGTGTGTGTGTAAAAGCAGGGTAATAAATATCTTAATCACCATTAGGGACAAACATGAGCGTTAGATCATTGGATTTTTAATCAAGAGTAGCAGCAACAAGGTAGTTAAGAAATGTTTTGTGAGATTCAGACAGACAAACACAGGGTCTGCATGGATTACATGTCCATTGAGCTGGTCTCCATTCTGTCTCCATTAAATGACCATCTTTGACAATAGACATCCTGTCTGTTGACTCGTAATTGTCTATGCAAGACGATTACGAGTCCTGTTGCCTTGATTCGATTTGAAGGAGAACAATGACCTCGATGAATGAATGAGAACATTCAGACATATCATATTAGCAGAACTTGATGCTAAATTTACCCTCACATTGATCAGTGATGGTCATTAGCTCTTGTGTGGTTTATTCATCTGTTGCAAAAGGCTGTTTTCATTTTTTCATTATGTGTAATTACACATAAAGTTGTTTTCTCTCACTCATTGCAATGTTACGCATCACATTTTTTTCGCTCTTTCTGCTTGAGTTCATTGGTCACTGCTTATTTTACTGTGAATATGTTAAAGGCTGCATATTCCCGACATTGAATGAGGTAGTTTGACAGTAACCCAACTCATCTCATTGCTTTTTAAAAACATGCTTATTGCTCATTTATGTTAAGTTGCATTACAAACGCTGAGCACGCCTTCTCCTCTGATTTTAATTGCTCCGTGATTAATATTGCTGGAAGAATTACTGCATAATTAGGACAATTTACTGTTGCACTAATGACTCCGGCAAGACTCTCCGAGCATCCGTAAACATCATTAGCTTGTTCGTTTCATCCGAAACCGTGTATTACTCTCATTGCGCATCTCCACCGTCATCAATACACCCAATGTACCAAATGACTGTTGTGTTCTCATTAAAGTTGATTTTAAAAAGTTAGATTCATCCTCCCTGGTGTCTACCTGCCGCTGTATCTGCTGGGTATCCGTCTCCTCCCCGTCTCTATAATCAGCTCACCCAAAGCTGCCGCGGCCATTATACAGCAGATTATCACCACGGCACACAGATAAAGACTTTCAGCCTGTAATAGGTTCCAATAATTAGGTGTTCTCACTAAAGCCGGTGGCTCGACTCGCGCTGCAGAGCACAGACAGATGAGATCTTTGCTGCTGTGGATATAGACGAGAAGAAGCAGATAAGCCAGATCTTTGGGTTTAACATGTACTCTCCAGTGTCTCACAGTGTTTGTGATGCTTTTTTTTCTATCTCAAGGAGGAAATGGCATTTTTTCATTTTAAAAATTGTAGTAAGCAGCAGCAGCTTCTTAACTGAGATCTGCTTAGTCAGGAAAGAGAGTTTCCTTTTTCTGGGTGAAATCTGCTCCTCTATAGAAGCTGTCACACCAACAGCAGAGGGTTTGGTCCATTCGAACCAAAGGCAGACTAAGACCTCCAAAAAGAGGTCTTCTTGGTTCGCTTACCTCCACACCAAATGACAGAAATTACAGAAATAAACTGTCCTAATAACTCGAGGCACCGCTGGGTTTAAATGGAAAACTACTATGGAGCTTCCTGTGTTGCATCTTTACCTCCACTGAGGAGGTTTTGTTTTTTCTGGCGTTTATCTTGTTTTTTAGCAAGATAACTCGAAAAGTTCTGGACAGATTTCAGCCAAACTTTCAGTGAATGTTGGGAATAGTACCATGAACAGATGATTAAAATTTGGTGATGATCTGAATGAAATCCTGGTTTCTAGATCACTTTTTAGTTTTTTGCTGTTTTGGGGCCCCCTGGTGGTGATATCATACACCTGCACTAGCACAGGACAGAGGTGGGCAGTGGGGGGGGGTGGTTGCAGGATTTTGTTCCAACCAAGCAGGTACAACACATCTGATTCTACTAATAAACATCCATTGCAAGCGCTCTATTGGTTGATTAGTAGAATCAGGTGTTACTGCTTGGTTGGAACAAAAACCTGGACCACACCGGCCCTCCAGGACCAGGACTGCCCAGCCCTGGTCTAGGACAACATCATTGACGTTAGACCCTGGTAACGACAGGGTGGTGGTTCAACCTAGGATAAAACTTTTTCCAATTCAAGCTTCCCCGTGTCTACTTTATCTTTTCCTGTTCTACGATCCATGTTTATCAGTTATAATTTACAAATAATCGACATTTTGCAGCATGATTTTTGGCCTCATGATACTCATTTTACTCCAAAGGCGTCAAACTAATTTTCTTCCCATGCTTCATTATGGTTTCCCCCAAAGGGCAGATTGTAAAGATCATATAAATGTTGCCTCTCCATTTGTAATAGTGCCTGAATAATTATAACTATAATTATATATATGCTGGAGTTTCATTTTTTAATGGAATTTGAAAAAAATGATGTAATATCATCACAGATATCATATCTAGAAACTCTTAAAATATAGATAAGATGCTGATGAGCAACAGTTTTATTTGTCATTTATTGGATTTTCAGGGATTGGTTTTGTGTTGCTATGGGGTTACTATGTAATGACAGATGTATTTCAACAAAGGAAAATAAGGAACAATGGGAACTTGAGAATAGATTTTAGAGTTAAGGGAAGTGGCTGAACGCACCTGCTTGTTTCTATTAGGTTTATTCATAGATTAGGAGTTTTTTACATGAGGTCTGACTTGTGTTGAATCCCCAGAATCAGTCGCGTCGCCGCTCCTTCCGTACGTTGAGAGATTGACGCTGTCTTCCTGTCTTTCTGCTGCAGTGCATCCTGTCTCAGCCTAAGTTCTGGGCCGTCGAGGTCACGGCTCTTTGTCTCCGAGCCAAACTGGAGAGAGGAAAAACCCGATGCATCGAGAGAGCCATGATGCAGACCCAGGTAAAGACAAAGACCACGCTTTTAACTCATGCCTAGCCAAGTGTTCTAACCCAAAATGGTTCATTATAGAGTTAATTTTGAGATGAACTGTCTGTTTCACACTGACTCACTTGCAGAATAATGCATCTAGAACGTTCTATTTCTAATGTTTGATGGAGAATTTGGGCTCAGCTCCTGATGTTTCACAGCTCGGCCAACGCCCCCGAGAAGGAATCCTGTCAACTTTATTTTCTACAATTTTATTTATAGTATATACTTGATATGATGATAATCGGCAGTCTGGAGGTTTTTTTCTAGAAAAAGTGCTTGAATTTGAGTATTTCTGCTGGACATGATGATGGAGAGCCTCAGATACCTGTCCAGATGTTGGGCAACCATCATGAATCAGGCAGTGAAAACATTCTTTGGATGTTTCTTCACTTTCTACACCTGTCTGATGATACCTTCTCCCCTATGTGTGTGTGTGTGTGTGTGTGTGTGTGTGTGTGAAGAGAGCAGGTGGATGCACTTATCTGTACCAGACACAATATCTGTGTTTGCCAGTCTATAAATGTGTACAGGGATCTATAAAAGAACATATTTGACACTCTCTGCTCTGTTTTTATGGTTTAGTTTGTGCAGCAGAGAACGTCTTTCGCTGTGTTTCTGTCTCCTTGTCAGTTGAATGTTGTGCAAACTGTTGAAATCTTGGGAAAAAAAAGTGTGTTTCTAGCAAATGTGGAGTTTATAAAACTAGATTCCAATCACAACCATCAGAAAATGGCGTATAGGTTATGTGATGCATGTTATGCATGGCTGTAATAGGAAGTAGAGGTTGCTAACCAATCAGCTATGAGACGAGAGCTGCAACGATTAATTGATTAATCATCAACTGATAATCGATAGGAGTCATTTTTTATTCTACAATGTCTAAATTCTCTGGTTCCAGCTTCTGTTCTCTGATTATTTCCTGGTTTCTTTATTTTTCTATAATAGTAAACTGATGATCTTTAGGTTGTGGACAAAAAAAGACATTTTAGGTTCAATCTGCAGCTTTGACAAACACTGATCAACATTTTTACACCATTTAACCAAACAAATAATTGATTGATTGTTGTAACCAGCTTATTGTGTCTTAAATTGTTTTATTGTTTATTCGTATACCGATTAAAATGACCTTTTTTCAGGAATTTGTATGTCTGACATTAAAACAAATGTTATGGCTAATCTTAAAATATGTATAAAATTACCTGAGAAGTGAAGTAACTGAATCATCTATTGTATAGCAACATGTCATTTTACTCAATATTACTGAAAAGCAGTAACAACCTACCATATGGTGACGCTATGGATGGAGGGTAAAGGTGGAGGAGAAGGTTCCTGAACAGCAGAGAGCAGCAGGTAACAGACGTTACTGTGCTTCACGCTGCTTTGTGTTAGTGTTTTAACAGCGGATTGTGTCCATTAATAGTGAATTATTGCCTCTATCTACTGGAACTCTGCTTGGTGTTTCTGCATTGATGAATTCCTGAGGGACAATCAACAATCTCTAAATGCATCCACACAAGAAATTCCCATTTGAAATGGCTAAATTGACACAGAATTTATATTAAATGATTGGTGAATAAGAGGCTAGGACACAAAGGACACAAAGCCCAAAAGTCTGGTTTCAGGAGCACAGAGCTGCAGTTATCTGTGAAGGAACGACCAAATCGTGCAAATCGTATATTTCGCATCTATTATCTTTATCGTGTTAATACTCACCCCTTTAGTTTATTGTCAGTGCAGCAGTTTCTAAATGTTATTCTGGTTGCTTGTGCTGTTAGATGTAGTTCCAGTAAACGCGGCGTCATCCGCACATGTGTGGATGTTTGAGCCTTTACTTCACACAAAGCCTGGACCAGCGGGTCCATTGACGGAGCTAAGAGCTGCAGCAGGACTGGGATCAAGCTGCATGAGTCATTGAGGAACAAACCCATTAATCCAGCACAGCTCCACATCTTACTTTGGATGTTGATCAATAACATCCTTGAAAGAAGGAACACAGGCGGCATTATGGGCTTGTGAAGAAGCTATTAGACTCAAACTGGCTGTGGGTTGGGTCCGGTTGTAAGTCCTCAATGCGATTTCCTTAGATGTGGTTGTGCTTTCCCAGAAACAAACGAAATATCATCTATGCACCAAAGAATCTTTGCTGTGGTTGAGCTTCTGTGTTTAAAATATTTAACATTAAGAAATCAGATTGTGTAATTACATTAGTAAGAAAGCTACCAAACAGGAATAGATGCTTCACTACATGTACTTTTACCTCTGGAGAGGATCCAGAATAATGGTGTCCAAATCACATTCAAAACCCACTTAGACACAAACGATCGATTGGAACCACTGCACTTAGTTCAGTTTGGTTTTATTGGTGTGAAAGCATCAGTTGCACTTTGGTTGCATTAAATCAAGTGGACCTAGACCTCCATAAAGTTCCATTTGACTATGCACCAAATGATGAACTTCGGTTCGGTTCCTCTGGTGAGATTGTTGGTGTCTCCAGAGCATCCACTGGTACAGCCACAACAATAATACACAGAGATCAGATCAAGTAGCAATGAACCAACATTTTGCTCCATAAAGAGTCAATCGATGCCTATTTCTACCAGAAGATAAAAGTTGATGAAACCTCATTCAAACCAATTTTGGTTTGCTTGCTGGTGTAAAAATGGACCCTGCTGGTGTCTAAATGTTCATTGGTGAACATTTTACAATAATCAATAAAATAACCAAAAAATAGTATTGGTGTCACCAATTGAGGCACCAGACCCATCAGCCATTTGTAGTCTCTTGAATAAATTACCAGACCTCATCTGATCCAACTCGTGAATTAAACAAAGAAAGAGGTGATGGATTTCTTCCTTTATGCATCTCCTGTTGGCACCTCGTTCCTGTCAGGACTGGACCTTGGCTTTAGAAAAGTTACTCATGTTTTAACTCTCAGATGTGTGTAACTTTGGATAAAAGCTTCTTTTTTGCTGCTATAGAAGGAGACAAACAGCTGTCAAACATTTTATTTTATGCTTACAAACCCCATGCATGGTGAATGGCATGTAGTGATGGTCCACCAGCCAGGATCGGACCTGGGGACTCGGCTGTGGGATAGTTAAGAGTTAGGTTCTTTGTCTCAGTGAATATTCCCTGTCATCAGACATTTAGTACCTGCTGACCCCAGTCAATACTCAGGTTGAACACAGATACATCAGACATGAGCAGCAGCGGTCGACAGGAGGCTGTTATTGTGAGTTCCATAATCACATCTCAGCAGACGAAAGTGAGTTTCAAAGTTATTGCCTTGGCGGAGGAGGTCATTTCTGATGTAGTTTGTCTTTCTTGATGGATAGATTGGGGAATGCTGTTCTAAAGTGTTGGGAGGCTACAAGTGTGAAAGCATTGTCACCTCTTTACTTAAAACTGCTCCTGGTGTTAAAATCCCCAGGTCAGACGACCTTTGTTCTGTATTGTTTGTAGGTTAGTGAGGGATGATTGATTGATTCTGGTCTACAATGAGTTGCAATAGTCAAGGCGGGTGGAAATGAATATGTGGATGATGGTTTCTAGATTTTTGAATAAGAGGAATGGCTGAAGTTTATCAACGTGAGTTGAGAATCAAACATGTGGTTTCATTAAGGTGGATAGGTCGCCAACACTGTTGGATATCAGGTTGTCAGAGGAGCCAAAACAATTGATTTTCTATTTTACTGTTCTTCATTTGAAAGGAATTTGCTGCCATGCATGACTTTGAGAGATTTTGATATCAAGATAGAGCTGGGTGTCATCGGCATAGCGGTGGAAGGAAATTTCATGTTTTTAATGCACTCTGAGTACCTTTCTAGTTTTGTGATGTGATATGATTGAAACTGCTATTAAACAAAATCACTGAGGTTTGTTCAAAATGTATCACAACTTCTTCTTTCATTTGGTGTTTTTCTTCTAGGCAATAGTCGATCACTTTGAGGACCAGAACTGTCCCGTTACCGAGCGGCTGAAGGTCTTCTACTGCTGCCCTGCCCCTCCCAGATGGGTGGTCCAGGTATGAAACCATTCACATGTTTGTCTAACTGCAACACATATCACACACCACATATTTTAATCTAAAAAGTATACAAAAGCTACCCATTTACTAGATGATATACCTTATTTAACCTTTTTATGACATTTTTATGTGCCAATACACAGCATACAATAAATACTATTGATCATTGTATTGACTGACATCCCTTCATCTAAATACTTTAGTGAGCCTTTACCATATAAAGGCATATAAAAATGAAATCTAATGATGTACATTTACATTCTGTACATTTTCTTTGTTGTCAATATGCACTTTAAATATCTAAATTTACATTTTTTACCACCACTTCTATTGAGGCCTAATAATAGCTGGTATATTCTTGATTATATCCCATACTCCACATGCATATATCCTGATATACATATGGAGTTTACAACTTTAAAACATACAGTACATATTTTAAAGCAATGATTGATTGAGAAAAGTACTGGGCTAACTTTAATGATACTTGGTGTAAAATTGGCCACAGACAAACCATCGTGAATCTCACTAATGAAATATGCAGAATTTTAGTATTAAATACGTAATTGAGTCGCCAGAGAAGGTGAACTTGGTGCAACCGTAAAATAGATGCTGATGATTTCTGGAGAAATATATTTGTCACGGTAAGGTTAGATTGAGCCTTTTATTTCATTTTTACCTCGACTTTGAGGATGAGGACGAACCACTCGTCTCATTTTTCCCCCCAAAAAAACCATTAGTGCAGCAGAGAGTCATTTTTAAGCCAATCTCTAAATCTTGTTTGCGGTGCACCAGGTGAAGCAGACGTGACGTGTAAAAGTCTCTCGGGGGGGCTGTAGAAAACCTGCATTAATAAGACTTCTGTGGCACATTTACTGAACCACAAAGCATCACAACAACATCACGCCGTGTAACACCAGGAGAGGAAAGGAGCTGTAAGTGGAATTAGCAGTAATAGAAAGATTTAGACTTGTCCGGGAGATTGAAGGCGGCGGTGGTGGTGGTGGTGGTGGTGGTGGGGGGGGTGGGGGTGCATCATTCAGCCGCCGCATTGTAACTGATAACAGCAATAAAGCTGGAAGTGAGGAGTCAGGATTGCTGCCTGGGGACTAGGAGCTGGGATGAGGGGGAGGCCTGTGATGCATTTTCTGCAGCTGCATCCAACACAGCTCTGATGGCCTTTTTATTATAGAGTGTGTGTGTGTGTGTGTGTGTGTGTGTGTGTGTGTGTGTGTGTGTGTGTGTGTGTGTGTGTGTGTGTGTGTGTGTGTGTGTGTGTGTGTGTGTGTGTGTGTGTGTGTGTGTGTGTGTGTGTGTGTGTGTGTGTGTGTGTGTGTGTGTGTGTGTGTGTGTGTGTGTGTGTGTGTGTGTCTTTCATTTTCATGGTGCACCTATTTTATTTTTAACACCTTTTGCACCAAGGACATTTTTATTAGTTGCATACTGTCATTTTGGCACATTTCACACACACACATCACCTACAGTGTATTTTACATTACTGTGGATTATTGTCTACAGCAGTGGTTCTTGACCCGTAAAATAAAAAATAAAATAAAGAAATAGAAAATAAAGTCTCGCTCTAACCCTCCTCTGTTGCATCTCTACCAGTTTAGTTATTTTGATTCGTATATTGATCATTCTGTCCATAAAATGTCACAAAATTGTGAAAAACGTCTTTTAAAATTCAGTTAAAATAAAATGAATGATAGTAATAAAGTAGACTCATTATATAGTGAAATACATGTTTTATTTGGTAGAAATGTTTAACTATTGATGATGCTCATTTATGTCAAAAGTCCATGAGCAAAAGGGACTGGTCATGTGACCTCAAAAATTGTATGTCCTTCAAAATAAAAGCCCCCCTTTTCACACCTAACTGTAAAAACATAGATTTTTATATCACAGCTTTTTTTAGGAAAATAAAGAAAAAAAATAATTGTGTCTATATGGAAACACTGATCAACATTTTACACCATTTTATGGACCAAATAACTAGTTTAATAATTGTTTCACTAATCAACAGAATAATTAACCATCAGAATAGTCAGTTTATAAAGCTATTAAATCATTTATAATTTATATGAGCTGCAACAAGTAGTTGATTAATCAAGTTAAAAACTCAAAGATCACGTCTGAAGAGATGAAACCAGCTGTTTTATACTATTTTTGCTTTCGCTTTTCGATGATTCGCTTAATAAAAAAAAATTATCTGTCGATCAGATGATCAATGAATCAACTAAACACGCCACTCTAGCAAAACTTATTCTGTCAGATTTCATTATCTACAAAAACTTAACTAAAATTAGAAGAATACTTGAAATACATATATATTGTGTGTGTCTAAGATTTTTTTTTCTACCTTCCAGGCAGCAACTCGTATCCATTAATTTCATTATGTTATGAAAACTTAAATTGCACTGATTTTAAATATAAATCATTGACATCACAGTGAAGACTTTATGATTTATGGACATAAAGGTTATGTCAAATAATACTAATGTAAAATACACGTCATTTTGTACTTGTTAAGACCAAATGATTTCACTGTTGATATGTTCATTGTAGCCTCAGCTATTCAATATATATGGTGCTAATTAGCACGTTAGCATGTTAGCGCCCCACTAGTCTGTAGATATGTGACTTTAAGCTCTGATCACAATGTGTTGTGGACCACAGACAGCGAGGAGCTTAATAATAGCAGGTGTTAATCCAGACGGGGCGTGGGGGGTCCAGATAGCGGGCCGCGGCGGCTCCGGGTCACATGGTTAATCCAGCGTTTGTCGTGGTCTCCTGCAGAAACAGCTGGCCAGCCTCCTCACCGACCTGGGCTGCACCAGCTCGGCGCTGCTCATGTACGAGAAGCTGCAGCTGTGGGAGGACGCGGTGATCTGCTACGAGAGGCTGGGCCAGCACGGCAAGGTACGCACACACACACACACACACACTCACACACACTTTAACACACACTCCATATAGTTGGCTGTAAGCCCTCTAACAGCCTGCTGTGTTAAAGCTGATTAACGGTTTAAAAGTGCCGTGTCATGCAAATTGCAGTTTTTGCATTTTTTCTTCTAAAGGTTCCAAGGTTCTACTGTTGATAAAACATCAAACTAATTTTGGTTGGTTTGCATGTGTGAAAGTCGACCACTCTGTCTATATGCTGCATCAATGCATGATTTAAACAAAACAATCAAACACCCTTAAAAACTGGCATGCACTTGGTGATAATCATTACATTACATTAGATGCCTCCATTCCTATGAAGTGTCCTTTAAAGGAACCTTAGTTTGATTGTTTGGTTCTACCAGGCAATTAAATGTTAGTTCAATGGTAATGCTAATTAGCACGTAGACTCCAACGTGGTCCACTTTCACTATTTAAACAAACCTTTTCTGACTAAATATGGAGCCTCTTTATTGGCCTTTTGGGGCAGAATATTCAATTCCAAAATGCATCACGGCTGCATCTGGAGATGACCTGACCTCTAGGTCTAGGTCCACTGAGATTTATTAACTGATGCTTTTACACCAACGAAAATGAACCGAACTGACTGTTGGTTGGAACGAACTGTTTGGTGCAAACCAACAGATGTTGGTGTGAAAACAGCCTAAAAGCTGCAGTCTAGATAAGTGTGTTTAGCATAAAGTGCATGTACTGTTCTGTCATCAGGAGACGATACCAGTTGTACTTGAAGGACTTCACAGCTACTGGTGTTTGCATACGAAACACACACTGTGCATGTGTGTGTGGTGTTATTCCATTACAGCCTCTTTGTGTCTCCATCCACCAGGTGATTTTGGCTGAACATGAAAGCTCCCTGTTGGCCTCTGATCTAAAACAAAAAAAAAAAAAACAGGGCTGCAGCGACCCCGTCAATAGTCCCGTGTTCTGCAGTCACCAGGGTTCAGAATAACACGGAGATCCATTTGTCTGCAGTGGTTTTGGTCTGAGTCCAACATGGCTCTGCTTGTCTGGACCAGACTTTCTGAGCTCCTACTCCAGCGGATTCTGAGTCCGCTTCATGATTTCTAAGATCCCTGATTCTGGAAAAAATACATTAAAATGACTTAAACATTGATATCTGGGTCTTAAAATGTAATTTAACCCTTGCACCCTCGGGTTTTATTTGCTTAAGTGTCTGTGTTTTTGGTTAATAACATTATATTAAGTCATCTACTGTCTAATCATAACTGTTGCATACATTCACAAGTAGACTCTACTCTACTGTGGTGTATTATATGGTATAATATACGAAAACATATGACTCTATATATGAGTATATATATAAAATAAATAAAGTAGACTTATTTTTTATTTGGTAAATTTTAACAATTGATGATGCTCATTTATGTCAAAGGGTCATGTGACCTCAAAAATTGTATGTCCTTCAAAATAAAAGTCACCCTTTCACACCTAACTGTAAAATCATGGATTTCTACACAGCTTTTTTTAGGAAAATAGAAAAAAAAATTCTTTTAGAAAAAATCCCACAGTGATCCAAGCGCTACAGAAGCTTCGTCATATTTCCTCGTCTTAGCTTTGGGAGACTTTCGTTTGTCTCTTTATCTCCGTCTCTCTCCGCCTGTCTTCTCATCCCTGTTAAATATGTTTTCATGGTGTCACTTGGTGTCTACACTTCATACTCATACTCTGTGCTGTATGCTCCCTGTGAACACTCTGCTGCCCCCTAATGGAGTGGAGGTGCAACTGCACTTTATTCTAGGACGGTAAAAAAAAATCGAAATAAAAAAATTTAAAACGCATGTTCCGCAAGGTCAAACACGCCCCCCTTGACGGAGCCTCATGCCCTATCCCATTCATCTGATGTTATTGATGTTATTTCCCCCCCAGGCGGAGGAGATTGTCCGCAGGGAGCTTGCCCAGAAGGAGACCCACACCATGTACTGCCTGCTGGGCGACATCCTGAACGAGCAGCAGTACTACGACGTGGCGTGGGAGCTGTCGGGGCGACGCAGCGCCCGGGCCATGAGGTCCAAGGCCCTGCTGCACCTCCGCAGGAAGGAGTTCCAGCAGAGCGTGGACTGCTTCGAGAAGTCGCTCAGCATCAACCACATCCAGGTGGGAAAACACTGTGGTGTCGAGACTATACAGTTACAAACATGTGCATTTTGTTGGCATATGGAAAACAATCAATTTTAGCATATTAGAAAAAAAAATATAACATCAAAACTGAATTAAAGGTAAAAAAAAAACAATAATAATTAAGGTCTGTCTGTTCTAAATAGTAGATGTATTAACAAATGTAGTATAAAAAAGTATAATACAAAGTTTTTACACTTGGGGTCAGGATAGTTTGATGCTATGTAAGTCAACCATAGGATTCAATTCCATTAGGATTCAATTAGGAATTTTACATATTTGCATATTCAGTTTACAAATCTATTTTAGCATATTAGAAAAAAAATATTACCTCTGAATTGAATTAAATGTAAAAAATATATATATATAATAAACTTTAATTATTAGATAGTGAAGTTAATTTTTTAATGATGATGCTCATTTATGCAAAATGTGCATGAGCTAATGGGAATGGTCATGTGACCTCATAAATTGTATGTCCTTCAAAATGAAAGCCCTCCTTTTCACACCTAACTGTAAAAACATAGATTTAATATCAGTCATTTTTAGGAAAATAAAGATAAAATAATTGTGTCTTTATGGAATCACTATGAAATAGATGTTAAGGAGAAAGTGTCTAAATTCTATTCGCTAATTATTTTCTGTCTGGACAAAAAAAGACATTTTACACAATTTTATGAGCCATACAACTAATTGATTACTTGTTTCAATAATCAATAGGTTAATTGTTTTTCAGAAATCAACCTGGAGGTTGATAGAAGCTGATGAGGCTTTTATATCAGGGTGTCTTCAATTTAAATCATTTATGTCCTATTGAATGTTCTTTCTCTTGTTTATTGAAATGTCTGCATAGATTAAATACTAAATAGTGTGTGTGTGTGTGTGTGTGCGTGTGCGTGTGTGTGTGTAGCTCGGTGTGTGGTTTTCTCTGGGTTGTACCTACTTTGCTCTGGAAGGCTATGAAGGAGCAGCCCGAGCGTTCCAGAGGTGTGTGGGACTGGAGCCAGATGTGAGTACTGAAATGTAAATAACATGTAGACAGTAAATGATTCTAATAATATTAATAATGTGAAGTTTGTTGTTCAAGAACCACACTGTCCATGCATCAAAGATAGATGTTCTATTATTATTCTCTATTACCCTCTCTCAGAATGCAGAAGCCTGGAACAACCTCTCCACCGCTTACATTCGCCTCCATAAGAAGTGAGTACGAGTACAGGACTGAATACGTAGAAATTTGTTTCATAAAACACTCGAACACATAAAGGATAATGAATGAGTAGTTGTGTGTTAACACACCTTAGCCAGCTGCTAACACACGCTAGCCAGTTATCGACACACGCTGTAGCCAGCTGCTAACACGCGCTAGCCAGCTGCTCAAATGTGCTAGCCAGTTATCGACACACGCTAGCCAGCTGCTAACACGCGCTAGCCAGCTGCTAACACGCGCTAGCCAGCTGCTAACACGCGCTAGCCAGCTACTAACACGTGTTAGACAGCTGCTCAAATGCGCTAGACAGTTATCGACCCACGCTAGCCAGCTGCTAACATGCGCTAGCCAGCTGCTAACATGTGCTAGCCAGCTGCTCAAATGCGCTAGCCAGTTATCGACACACGCTATCCAGCTGCTAACATGTGCTAGCCAGCTGCTAACATGTGCTAGCCAGCGGCTAACATGCGCTAGCCAGCTGCTAACACGTGCTGGCCCGCTAGCTGCCAACATGCGCTGGTTAGCTACCTGCTAACATGTGCTAGCTAGGTAGCTGCTAACATGTGCTGGCCAGTTATCAACACATGCTAACCAGCTGCTTATAAACACTGGCCAGAAGTTAGCAGACTAGCTCTTTTAGCTAGCTGAAAACCCTTTCGACTAACCTTTGCCTTTTTTTAAAATGCTGATTCAAAAATATTCATCAGGTCTCTCCATACGTACATTTTGACATGAAATGTCAATGGTGTAACTGAAAAAAGAATGATAAATCGTACATATTTAATCCACCTAGAATATAAAACGAGTTGAAGAATGTGTTGTACATATATATGGGTCAGTGAAGAAAGTCAAAAACTATTTGAAATACAGTTTTAAGAAGCCTCTTGAAGGTCCATATGTACAAAAAATTTAAAAACAAATTTACAAAAAATGTTCTTGACACTAAATGTCACCAATATGACACCAAGTTCACCACATGCCAGTTTTGTCATTTTCCCATCAACTATAATTACCTATTAATGGTTATTGATTGATTTGCCCCCCCCAGGGAGCGGGCCTTCCACACCCTCCAGGAAGCGCTGAGGTGTAACTACGACCACTGGCAGATTTGGGAGAACTTTATCACTGTGAGCGTCGACATCGGTGAATTCTCAGAAAGTGTGAAGTCGTATCATCGTCTGATGGAGCTCAGAGAAAACTACAAGGACGTGCAGGTACATTCAGCTTTAAATTAGAATTTAAATTATGATTGATTATGTGTCAAACTGCAAAACAGATGATTCATCTTCAAAATAAATCTAAAATAATCAGAACCGGACTCATAAATCTTTCTTTTGTAATCACTAACACACTAGTCAGTAGATAACACATATTAGCCAACTGCTAACATGCTAGCCATGCTAAAACTCGCTAGCTATGGTAACATGCATTAGCCATGCTAACATGCACTAGCCATGCTACCACACGCTAGTTAACTGCGTACATGCGCTAGCTCGCCAGCAGCTAGTATGTGCTAGTTGGTTACTAACATGCGCTAGCCTAGCTGCTAACATGCATTTGCCAGGTGTTAGCAGGCTAGCTCTTTTAGCTAGCTGAGGGGCTAATCGGCTAACTTTTGCCTTTTGAGATGACAACTATGAAGCTTCCTAACCATAAAATACAGGAATAAAACGGTTCAACCAAACTAAAACCTGCTCCCACATCCCAGCATCATGTTTGTCAAAAGTTACGTTAATTTTTAACTTTTTTTCATGTCAGTCACATATGCAGAATCATTTACAACCAGAAGGAAAAAAGCCGTTAATCACGACTCGGTAATTGTTCTCCCACCGATGCATGCTAACTAGAAAATTAACCGCTGACTTTGAGTAAATGAATCCAAACAGTCGGCGGCGGCGTTTTTCAGGATTATTAATTCTCTGCTGCAGCCTCACGAATAATTTAAGACATGTAATGAACGGCTTGGAATCATTATGGAAATTTAAGAATGATTCCGACATGTTTTCCTCCTTTTGGCTGTTTGTGTCGTGGGCGTTTTTCATTTATTTTCTGTTATTTTGGTCATTAATGCCGGTGGTGTTGCAGTCGCTCTCATCAATTCCGCGGCGTCGTGCAGCAGCAGCTCGAGTTGAAAAGGTCGACGGCGTTACCGTGCACCTCAAACAGGCCCCGCTCCCGTCCCCTGCTCCTATTGTTTTACCTTTAAATGCATTAGCGTCCTCCACCACACTAATGCATGTGCTGATCCACATAAATCACAGACGGCCGGTGCCGTTCGGTCCGAAAAACGTGAGCGGAATACCACTGTTCCTGGGGAAATAAATGAATAACAGCGTCTCATGTGGCCCCGCAGACGCTGGAGATTATGATTCTGCATCTAAGGGGAAAGTTAAGGAGAAATAACCCAACTTCATTGGATGTTTGTCCAATAATTGATGGATAGTCAAAAATCCGATTGTTCTATTGTTCTCATTAAATATTAAAGTCCTGTAGGTGTTCTGTGGTGTGTGTATATATATATATATATATATATGTATGTGTGTGTATATATACACTTTTTATAGGTGCTTTACAAAGAATTTAAACATTTACACAAGTTATTATAATCTATTGTCCATTTATGGATGATTATGATAAATTGTTAATATTTTGCACCACAGGAAAAAAAATGTATATTTTACATAAAAATGATAAATTTCTCATGATTTATTCTTGTGTAGCTTTAATAAACAAACCACATCCTCCACAAACCTGTCAAATAACACATGAAAGTCTCTTTACTTCATCGTGTGTGTCCTGTAATACGTTTTAGACTGAATGGCGTTTTTTTGGGGGGTTTTTTCGATAATGTCGCCGACCACCAGGAATTTTTTTTTTCTCATGGAATGTGACAGCAGAGCTTTGACTGGATGATGGATTTCAAAAGGAGCCGCTGGTCACATGGTTGAGTTTAGTGTCTCGTGGGTTGAATGGAACACACACACACACACACACACCTTCTTATCCATTGTTGTGATCTAGAACTAAACTTCAAAGTGAGCCTCATAGAAAATTCCATAAAATTTAACGAAACAGCAAAATCTCACGGTAAATAAATAAATAGATAAACTGTGTGTACAGGAAGGGGATGCTATGCAGAGCCTTGATATTTTCAATCACATCAGGCGGTAAATTCATTGAATTTGAGCCCAACACAGACTGTTTATCTCGTGTGAACGCACCACACATAAAACACTTCTAAATCGCACGAGGTCTGATAAGTCGTCCCGGCCGTGAAAACAGCTGCAGCATTCATCAAGACCTGACGACGTTATCAGGGTTATCTGGGCCTGAGCTCATAAACCCGAGACAAGGGGCTTAAAGTGTTTAATAGGCAGGGAGGGACCAATGAAATAAATACAGGAAGATCCAGAGCTATCTGGAGGACGAACCTGTTAATGCATGCAGAACGTTTTGTGAAGGAAACGCCATGGGATCCATTCACGATGGTTCAAATGTTAACTCTACTATGTAAACTCATTTTAAAATGAATACCAACCAATGGTGTAATAATAACCAAAAAATGCTCCATTTATATTTATTATATACACTTAAGCCCAAAATTATTCATACCCCATCAAATACAAGGGATTTATTGATTTTTTTTACTTAAAAATTACTATCAAGTGTATATATATATATATATATATATATAAAGAAAGATTTCCCTCACAAAGCATGCCCTGCCAGGAAGAAGAAAAAAGTACTTATTTATTACTATTAACTTTTCAGATTAATAAATGTCTTTAATTTAACCTTTATTTGCCCATGCAAATAATTTAAGTATGATCCACAAATTCACAAATATTCACAGTACTTTTGAAAAGGAAGAAAAACAATTTAAAAATAAAATATAGATGTAATAATATAGTTTAATATAGATGCAGCAGAGGGAGAGAAGTCAGAAGAATATAAAACAGTGTCCTCAGCATAGAGGTGAATGTGGAATTATCCACCAGTGGAGTAGGTTGACCAAAATGTCAAGTGCATCGTATATTTACTATGAAATGCAAAGAAAAAATACTTATTTATTACCATTAACTTTGTAGATTAATACATGTCTTTAATTTAACCTTTATTTGCTAATGCAAATAAATTAAGTACAATCTACAAATTCACAAATATTCACAGTACATTTGAAAAGGAAGAAGCAGATATTTTCATGTATGGATGAAGATCAGTTATCATCAACTCTGACAGTAATTATTTCACTAATTTAACCTAATTTTATCTAATTTATGGTAATTAGTCCTTCGTGAGTGCTTTATGCAGAGCGGTTTTCTTGTTTACACAAGTATATAAGAAAAAAACATGCAAATAAAAGTGAAACCAGGTCCCTGATTCTGGTGCCAGGTGTGACCACAGGTATTAGTGTTTTTTACTCACGACATCGTTGTTGCGTCAACATCAATCGATAATTGTGGCACGATGGTTTAAATACAATAAAGCAGAAAAGTGAGCAAACGGTGGTGATAATTTTCAGTCTGATGCCGACACGATTACGAGCACATGAGTTTGAACAATTAAAACCACATTTCAACCATGAACACATTCACTCTCCCTCCTGGTTCATTAGAGCCATCCTGCTATTTAATAAATACTCATTCAAATCAGTATTCAAATCCATGACGTCTCTTATAAATCTATGGTGTAGGTACCATTTACATGTCCATCTTTCTACAGATTCTCCAGATCCTGGTGAAGGCGGTGGTGGAGAACCTGAACGACCGCCACGGCGTGGCGGCCCGGTCTCTGGAGTCCAAAGTGAAGGAGCTGCTGGGCCGGGTCAGTTCTCGCCACAGCAGCGACGCCGAGGTCTGGCGTCAGTACGCCCGGCTGTACGGCGACGGCCTCAGCTCCAGCCCCGAGGACAACGACAAGGTCGGCGCCACGTCTGGTTCCTTACCTTACCATCGTCTCAGATTTATCTCATGTGGTGTTTGAAGAACTCGACTCCTTGTGGGGTTTTTTCAGGCGCTGCAGTTCCTGTCCAAGGCTCATCGCTGCGAGGTCCAGGCTGGAGGCTGGGATAAGGAACCTGCTCTGTTCAAGGAGGTGATCAACAGAGCCATCAAGTTGGGTGAAGGTGAGGAGAAAACAACACGACCCAACACGATCCATTTAAATACATGATCAGAATCACACATCACCTAGGTCATTTAATTAATTTACAAAAAACACTAGAACCCTTTCTAAGTCCCCTAGAACCCTTCACTCTAAGTGGTGGACCACTGCTTTGTTCTATCTCTTCTAATTGCCTCGGGTGACCTTTGACCTCTCCTCAAACACAGCTCTCAGGCAAGATTTTCTCTTTTACTTTGGTCCATGACCAGACAGCTCTGGGTTCCTGGAACATAAATTGAGCTTTAAAACCCAGGAAACCTTGTTGTGGATCAACACTCATCATCAGTGATAGATGGGTCTCCAGACCCCGTGACCCCCCCCCTGGCTACGTGAGAGTCATTGCAGGTTCTTTGAGGGACAGGAAGCTTGAAGAAGGGTGTTAAGGTGTTAATGCCCAGATGTTTTCATCACACACAGCTCTGAATTAAACATTAGAGAAGTGAACAGATGGAATGGTCTGTGTGTCAGATGATCTACTATTAAGATTATTATGTGAGATAAGACAAGAATATGTAGATTATGGACTAAATTAAAACAAATGCAGAACATGTCTGACTGGAACAGTTTCTACCAGTCCAGCACAAATAAGCACAAGTCTGACAATAAACTAGAAAAATCACTCTGAAAGTCCAGAGAATATTTTAACCCAACGCTGTTGTCCTCTCTTAGTGTTTCTAGTTATGCAGGTACCGGATTCCACCACCAGGGGGCATCAAACGACTGTTACAGGTCCATTTACTGCAATGTTACTAAACGGCAAAAAAATCTGTATGATCCAGAAACTAGAAATTCTTATAGATCATTACCGAAATTGAATCATCTGTTCATGGTACCATTCCCAACATTTGATGAAAATTTGATGAAAATCTGTCCCAAACTTTTATTTGTATTTCAACAAACAAATGAAGCTTACAAACCTAGGGAGACAACATTTAATAAAGAGATCCCTAAAAGCTAGAAACAACCCTGCTAGGATTTCCACCAAAATGTAACCTACATTTTGAGCATTATTTTCTATATTTATTTGTATTATAGCTTTTGAAACAACAGATATGGACGCATTTTACTCCAACGACAGTGGTGGTCACAAAAAGTACATTTTCCATGGTGTGTGTTATTTCCACACAGAAATATTTACACTAACTACCAAATTTTTTACTATTTCTCCAGATGATGAACCGTGTTTAATTAACAATCCTCAGATTCTGATGAGTTGCTTGTAACGTCCTCACTGTTCATAATTTTCCTCTCACTTGTCTGATTGTTAGCAAGATATCTCAAGAAGTTTTGGACAGATTTTTGTAAAATTTTCAGTAAATGTAAGGAATGGTAGCATGAAAGGACGATTAAATTTTGGTAATGATTCGGAAGGAATCCTGGTTTCTGGATGACTTTGAATTGTTAACATTGACCTTGAGATGCTGTGTTTGGTGCCACCTGGTGGTGAGACCTGGTCCCTGACCCAAATTTGCTCTTGTTTCTGGGTCTATTCGGTTATTATAGGACAATAATGTTGGAGTAGACCTGTGCTCAGAGTGTTTTTTCTTGTTATCTGGGCAGTAAATTCCTCCATCTCATGAGTTTATTGAGTTCACAGAGATCACTGGGCAGGAATTGGTGTTTTCAAACAGAAATAGAAACCCAACACTAAAGTAATCACCTTTCCATTATCCTGTAAAGTGATTGGGAGACGGATCACTGCCTCTCAGCTCTGTGGAAAGAGTGTTTTGTGTAATTTTTACAGAATCATAAACCCTGTAAATACAGAGGATGTGGATGTGTGTTTAAATCGTTATAGGGGGAAAATTGCCTAATTTAAAACAGTAAAAATAATACTTTTTGGAAACTATGGCCATTACATGGGCTTGTAACAGGCCAGTGACGCAATAAAAAATCATTGCCAATAATGTAGTAAATTATCACGTTATTATATTATAGATTCAGGTCTTTTATTGTGTTACTGGACAGTTATTATGTTATTGGCTGCATCAATCCTGCTGGTTTCATGGATCCTAAAACCAGGTAAATATCTAAAAAAGGAATATTTGGTTGTAATATTTAGGATTTCCATTATTATATAGAATCTTTATGGGGAGTGTTTAGGTTATTAAGGTGTTGAAGTGATGTTTTGTAAAGTGGTGAATCTAGTAAATACGTGTACATGTCGGGATAAGTTCAGGCAAAAGCAGCAAAAATAATAACAAGATACGGGTATAAAAAACACAAAAAACGATTAAAATAAACTGATGCTCATGTAATTTTAATAATAATCTGCGTTCAACACAAAATTTGATATTTGTGAAATTGATTTTGGATTCTACAAAAAATGTTTGAGGCAGTTTTATGGTGAAACGCTGCAAAAAACTTAAAATTCAGGTGAAAATATCCTAATTCAATGTTGAGTAAAATTATTTTTTCCACTGGCAGATAATTAAGTTTATTTCAAGTTAAGATAAATTGGTCATAAATTACTAGATGGGGTATCTAAACAACAGAAACTAACTAAAATTCTAAACTATTTACACACAAATTAGAGAATTGCATTAAATTTCTATTTTAAAACATAAAGGAAGCAAGATTTTTCACTACTGAAAAAACATGAATCTTAACAGATGAAAACATCTTCTTTTTGGTGTAATTAATCCAATATTATGTGGAATTATCTTATTCCACTGGCAGATTCTTTTAATTCTTATGATAATTTGAGTAAATTTAATCTCCTTTTTGTCTTCTTTACCACAATCAAAAATACGTTTGTTTAATTTGCCAGAGGAATAAGATAATTCTCCTCATTATTGGACTAATTGTACCAAAACTAGAGTTTTATTCGTGTTTTCACCCACATGAAGTCGCCTGGATGTTCAATAATTATCATGAAGTTAAACTTCAATGTAGTTTGTCCCTCGTCTAAATCATAAATGCTTTTAAATCTGCTCTTTTTAACTCTTACATGAAGGTTTCTGGCTCCACTGACCCTGGCTGGGGGGGGTGGGGGCTCCATGAATCCCAGATTGACCTTTACAGTCTGATCAGGAAGGAGACAGGAAACAGCTTCTTCTCATTCCAATGTGGAGCTGTAGCAGGAAGATGCTGTTAATGTAATATACTAAGGTTTTATTTAGATATGAGGGTGTAAAACCTGCTGAACTCTGCAACTCCTTCACGTAATACTTCAGATAGCCCGACTGGACTTTTTATTTAGCCATCACATAAGAAAAAAATGATGACAGCAGCTGTAAAATGTCAGAAATCTGTCATCAAACCTTTATGGGGAGCAAATATTGACTTATTTAGACATTAGTGTTCCACATGCTCTGTTAACCACTTCTATATATCTGTACAACCACAAAGGTTATTGGACCTAAACCTGGTGTCAGATAAAAATCTAAAAAGTCAGAATCAATTTATGTTGTTGAAATATATATATTCACCACAACTCAATATATCTGCTATTCACTTAAATATCCTATTCAACTTTCCTGTTTTAAATGTATATGTGTGTATGTATATATATATATGTATATATATATAAAATCAAATATGTGGTTTACTACCAATAGAAATACTTCATTTAAAACTTAAAACAAGACCAAACTGACCCAAATCAGAAAATAAAGCTGTGAAGTTCGATAATCAATAAGATCAGCGTTTAAAAATCTATTATTTACCATAAAATGCTGTAAATCACTGAGGATCATTAAGAACATGAAGAATATTTTCTGTAAGATGTTTATTATAAAGGATCCAATTAAATAATCCCACAAACAGCTCCAATCTAAATAAATCTCTAAATAGTGGTTAGTTGCAGCTACTACTGATATTATATTAAACTATTTTATTATTGTATTGATGATGTGGATATTGATGATATATATTGATGCTGGAACAGGAACATTGGGTTTTACTGCAGATAAAATACTTTTATTTAGAGGTTTTCATCAATACAAATCAATGATGCATCAGGTTTTTTGGTGTTTTAATATGTGACGTCTATAACTAATGAGACGTGTGTGTGATTTAGAGTCTTTTATTGAGTTCTAACTCTGGTTATTCAGCGCTTCCTTCACTGCTGAGCCTTTTATGGCAAAAATGTGAGTCGTGTTTGACTGGAAATAGCGTCGGTGCAGAGAGGACGACGGTAACGCGTTGAAATGTGAAGGCGTGAATGTCCAGGCTGTGATATGATGTAACTTCAGTCTGATCCGTGCAACACTCCACCCTGAAGTTTAATGGGTTCGTCCTTGGTCGAGTCTACACCCACCACCATGTGTCAGGGATATAGGCCCAGCAGTTCTTACCCTTATTAAAAAAAAAATATATATATATATATATATAGTTAATTAATTAATGTTTTTAGTTCTTGAACAGCTAAATTGTTTTAGACTTTGGTAATCATTTACTTTAGTGTAGGAAGATATAGAATAAAGAAATTATCTCATTAAATCCTAAAAAAATTTATTTAGTGTTGAAACTTAATAAGACTTAATGTCTCATCACTGATTAAATGGATACCTGTTCAGGATAAATAAGCTAATTTCTTGCATGAACGAGATAAAAATATAATTTTTCAGGACTTTTGTAAAGTTTTGAAAGGAATAAAAATAACATCATAAATAAGAATTCCTGCAGGTACCAGGTTTCACCACCAGGTGGCGCCTGTTTGCAGCTCCATTTACGGCAATGTTACTGAAATAGAAAATTCAAGGTGATCCAGAAACCAGGATTTTATCCGGAGCTTTACAAAAATGTAATCATTTATTCACGGAACCATTCACAACTTTTACTGAAAATTTTAGGAAAATCCAGGATTTTTTTTTTTAAATGATCGAGTTGTCTCTCCAGTGAACCAGTGAAAACATAACCGTACATAACATAATAATTGTGTGTGTGTGTGTGTGTGTGTGTGTGTGTGTGTGTGTGTCAGTGGCCGTCACCTGCAGCCAGAACAAGAACCCAGCAGAAGCTCTCCAGGTTCTGTCCTCGACCCGCCTCAGCCTCAGGAGTCTGGCCACCAGAGCCAAGGTCAGAACCCACCAATCACAGGACGCCTCCCCTGTGACATCACTGCTGCCTTTTACCGCCCTTCGCTCGCATCTCGAGTGTGAACGTTGACAAGTCGACTGGTTTCAAGTTCTCAGAAACTGAATAATTAATTTTATATATGAGAATAATCCTACAAAAAAAACTCGTATTAATAATTTAGCTTTTTTAAAGTTAGAAGAAATCGGTCTTTATTAGATCAGTGTATAGAACCACAAATGATGGAACCAGCTAAACTTCTCCACTAATCACACATCAAACTGCATTAAAATCTGTACAAACTGAGGTTTTTCTATTGAAAAAATGAAAAACAGAAATATTATCAGCTGAAAATATGAGACATATGTATTTGGTGAAATGAATCTAATATGTAGAATTACCTTATTTATGGCTTATTTTTTTTCTTGAATTTAGTTAATTTAATCTTTTTATAAGAAATTATTACTCTTATTTTCTACTATTAATTTATCCTTATTTAGGTTTTGTTTTCTTATTTAGGTCAATTTGACCTCGTTTTAAGGAAAAAATATTTTCTTAAAGGATTGAATAACTTAGAATATAGAACTAGTCAAGAACATGTTTTTTATTTTTTTTTTAGATTTAAACTCTTATCTTTATCTTTTCCAAGTTTTTCTGGTTACACCACCGACAGACATTTTTGTCTCCTATCCATTATTTAACGTAACGTCTAACACCTGATGACTAAATTAACTTTGCATCTGGTTCTGTCTCGTTTTCCTGGTCCAGCAAACTCACACCAACGTGGCCTCGGGTCAGATCCACCAGGATCTGCAGGACGGCCTCGCCGCGCTGGAGCAGCTCATCACGGAGCTGCAGGATCTGGGCGGGAAGCTCCGGGACCAGAACCCGTGAGGGTCCAGGGGGACCAGGTGGACCCGCCCGCCCCCCACCATGACGTCTGGTTCAGGGAAACGACACGACTGATGAAACGAGGCTTAAATCTGCAGCTTCTGCTGTAAAATCCCTGAAATGGACTGAATTCCAGTTTTATATCTGTTCACAGCGACTGTAAATCCAACAATAAAATGTTTGTGTTTTAAATGTTGGCTTTGTAATCATCAATTAGAGAAGAAGTGAAGATTTTTTTGGTGTAGGGTTTCCATCCAAATATATTAAAATTTTAGGGCAGATCTTGTGAAATGCATAGAAAGAAAATCTAAAAATGATGAGGTTTTTTTCAATTGTTGCAAGAGGAAGATTCCATCCAACGTTTTTCTTTGCCGTTTTCCATCGAGAATCTGATCAGTTTTTGCTTCTTTTATTAAATGTTGAAATGTTTCTGTTTCTTCCTTCATTGCCGTTTCTTGAAACTGTGACGTCAAATCTATGTCAGGATTTATTCTCTTGCTAGAAGCTGCATTTTGCTTATGTCGGTATGTCAACAAACGTTTCATGTGGATTTTATTTGTTTCTTCCAAGTATTTATTTGCATTTTTTTCCAAAATGCAAATAAAAAAAAGGTGGATGGAAAAAAGTACAAACTTTAAAACAAGGCAAAGCAATATTGCATTAAACAAACACATTTAAAGTCACAGTACAAAAAAAAATCAATAACATGTAAGTAGTAAAAGATTTTTGAGTTCAAAAAATTAAAAATTTTGATATTGAGATTTGAAAGGTATGTTTTCATATAAATCTTCGTTTTTACAGCTTTATTTAATTTCTTTTTTTTAACTTATGTGTTTTGACCATAGTTTTGCATGTGGTTGTGGTGAAGGGGGCGTGGCCTCACACGGAGGGGATGTGGCTTCACATGAAGGGGCGTGGCCTCACACTGAGGGGGTGTGGCTTCACATGTAGGGGGTGTGGCCATGATGATTTCTAGACTAACAAGTGATTATTTAAAGGACAAAATTCTTTAATTTATTGTACCTCGATACTTAACCTCCATACTTAAACTCATTTATTCTTTTATTCACTACCATATATATATATATATATATATATATATATATATATTTAAAAAAGGTTTCTCATAATCCACTCATGATACTAACTATGGTTTCATATTTTTTCCCCAAAAGTGGCATGAATCCCATCCTGGGAAAAATAGCTGCAGGGATGTTTTTGTTCAGATTTGCATGAAAACATCATTTATTCAAACAACAAAAATGTAATATTATTTAATTATAGAATAAAATAATAAAAAATATTTTTTTTTCAAGTTCCAATATCAAAACATGAAATTTTTACTTTCAAATCACTTTTTTTCAATAAATACAAACTTATGACCCAAACAAAAACATACACTCACATTCTCTAATGATTTTGTAGTAAAATTGATATTAAATGTTTTATTTTTTAATGATTAATGTTTTTTCTTGTATTTTAATGTATGTTCAAGCCACTTTCTCTCACCTTAAATTCTAAATTACATTGACATTCTCCCTTTTTTCTACTTAAACTCCTGCCAGACATCATTAGTTTACCTGCTGCTGAATACGGTGTAATATAGTATATGTAATATTACTGCATTAGAGGTGACTATGGATTTATTTTTCTATATTTTAGACTATTTTCCTGTCATAAGCTTTCCTCTGTGCAGATCTGAACACGTTTTAAAGCAGCTTTTAGAATCCAGAGATCACGCTGTGATGCTTGAAGGGATCATACACTCATCCACACACACACACACACACACACGTTTTTCTCTCTCCCAGCAGGAACATGACCTTGACGTTGCTCATTGCTTCTTTCTTTCTTTTCTTTTTTTATCTCCTATGAGGGAGTCTGTGTTTTATTTTGCTGGGTTCATTTAATCGCAGCACACGGCCCTGGCTTTGATGGAAAAGCCCTTTTGTAAGTCGCTGATAAGGATGAAAAGGCCTTGTTACAGATAGGGAAACCACGAGCGCTGTTTATGATGCTACCGTTCCAGCTCCAAGCGCCTGCTATCACACGGCTGGCAACGCCACAATAATGTTAAAACACGGAAAACCCAACAGGAGATAACTGCTACCAAAACCACCTTTTAGGGATGTTTGCAGTCCACGATTCAGCCTCGAGTGATGGAACAAAATAGAAAAGAAACAAGGGCCTTTCTCAAGCTGTAATTCATTTATCTATAGCAGATGGACATCAATTTAATTCCATCACCGTATTTTCATGACTATAAGGTGCACATTAAAGTCTTCTATTTCCTTCTAAATGTTGGTGCTCCCTATGTCTGTATGTAGGGGAAGTGTGGGCATGGATTGTAGATAAAATAACGGGGATGTGCGTTATGCAGAACATCGTTGTTTTAACAACCTGAAAATGGTAAAGAGACACGCTGATAAAGCACAGTTTAAACTGAAGGAAATCAGCTACACAGCTGAGTTTAAGACATAAGACAGGTGGTACGAGTTGGAGGAAAGACTGGATCAGTGGATCACAGAGCAGAGACTGGATCGGTGGATCACAGAGCAGAGACTGGATCGGTGGATCACAGAGCAGAGACTGGATCAGTGGATCACAGAGCAAAGACTGGATCGGTGGATCACAGAGCAGAGACTGGATCGGTGGATCACAGAGCAGAGACTGGATCAGTGGATCACAGAGCAGAGACTGGATTAGTGGATCACAGAGCAAAGACTGGATCAGTGGATCACAGAGCAAAGACTGGATCAGTGGATCACTGAGCAGAGACTGGATCAGTGGATCACAGAGCAAAGACTGGATCAGTGGATCACAGAGCAAAGACTGGATCAGTGGATCACAGAGCAGAGACTGGATCAGTGGATCACAGAGCAAAGAGTGGATCAGTGGATCACAGAGCAAAGACTGGATCAGTGGATCACAGTGCAGAGACTGGATCAGTGGATCACAGAGCAAAGACTGGATCAGTGGATCACAGAGCAGAGACTGGATCACTGGCATGTTTGATGGAGATTTAGCTGCTGTTGAAAACTCCCTAAAAACCCTATCATGCTCACAGATAAAACATCAAGTCATGAATTGCTGTAACGACGCTGTGAATTCTCCAAAAAAAAGGTTGTTTCTGCGATAAACCATGAGAGGGAAGATCTGCTGCCCACTCATTACCCAGAAGGCTCTGTGTCAACGCCAGCGAACACAGGTCTGCTTGTTCGGCCCAGGACTCGCTCTCCCACAATTCCCGGTGTTCCGTAGCCATGAAGCCATGATGTCACCCGCTCGAAAAAACTCCCATTATGTCATGTTTTTTTTTGTTAACAGGAGAGAGGCTATTTTGGTTTGGACAGATTCTCATGTGAGGGTTGATTCATGGCCTGTGTGAGTGTGTGTGTGTGTGTGTGTGTGTGTGTGTTTCTTTTATTAAATGTTTTTATTGGAATTGCTTTCCACAGAGAATCACTTCCTGACAGGTCTGAATGCCCTCAAGCTTTATTCTGACGTAGATACATGTGACAGGCCTCCTCTGTTCACTTTTTAATGTTGATGATGCACATGATTATTAAACAAGAGGCTCTTGATGCAGTCGTGTTTATGGTTTAAACGTGGCCTGGAAGATGTGATAAAACATGGGCGCTCATCAGATCTTGTGCAAAGAACTTAAATATTAAGTCTATAGCAGTAGAGAACAGCTAATGTTGATGAAGAACAGAAGGGGGGGTGCGTTAGACCTCAGGGAACATTTTTTATTTTCCTTCAAAAAAGTGCAGTTGCACCTCCACTCCATTAGGGGGCAGCAGAGTGTTCACAGGGAGCATACAGCACAGAGTATGAGTATGAAATGTAGACACCAAGTGACACCATGAAAACATATTTAACAGAGATGAGAAGACAGACGGAGAGAGACGGAGATAAAGAGACAAACGAAAGTCTCCCAAACGCAAATACAATAAAGAAGGTTCCCCACTAATGCAGCTATGCACCAACATTTGGTTGGTTGAATGTATGAACAGCTGTTGATCTCTCGCTCTCATTTTTTTTGTTGTGTGCATGAGAATGACCATTTTTTTTTCAATTTAAATAAGATGCAGAATCAATTTGTGGCACTCAGTTTTATTTCTGTAGACACAGATTGGTCTTTGTATGGGAAACACTCACTGTCATTTATAGAGAACAACATGTGAAGTTCAAACCAAATTGCAATTACTCCCTATTGCCAGTAGAGGGCGATGTGACTATATGAGTCAATAGGGATGTGCATGTGTGTTCAAGATGGGTCACCTATGAAGCATGAGAACTGTAGTAAGTTTGGTTAAATGCTGAAGTGATAAAATACCAGGAACTAGGACTAGTTTGTTCAAATGCGATGTGTGACAAAGGAGAAAAATCTATTTTCTGCTATGAGATTTTTGCCAGGTTGCGTGAAAAACTTCCTGTTTAATGGTGAGATGTTGAAATGAACTGCGTCATCACTGCAGCCTGAAATAATAGAGGAAGAAGCTGTAGATAAGTTTTATCTCCAAGAATGTCTGAACATGAGTGTGAGCCAGTTCGAGGGAAGACGTGTATGATGAAATCCCTTAAGCTGGTTCGTTTTCAAAGATGATGCGGTCATATGAGTCAAGATGATTTCTGGGGTAAATTTCCTTTGTGTTTCAATAGACAATAAATCCAACATTTTGTTGCTTGATGGTGAAATTTGGGCAAAAAGGGGCATACTTTAAAACAAATAAGGTGGAAGAATAAAGAGTCCTTACCGATCCAATAGGGTCTAATTAGTAACGTAGGCTGGTTCTAAACCATTAAGAGCCTCGTAAACAAGTAAATTCACATTAAAATCTGTCCTAAAAGACACTGGGAGCCAGTTCAGGTTAACTCACACTGGATGTTATACGCTCTCTCTCTTGTTCTCGTTAAATCCTGGCAGCAGAGTTCTGAAATAATTGTAGTTCAGACCGATGAAAAGAGAATTACAGCAAACTCGTCTACGTGAAACGAACACATGATGGTTTTAAGCATCTTCTGGGGATATAAGCGGCCATAAATTTTTAATATTTCTTAAATGAAAGAAAGCTGCTTCTTTATGATGGATTTAAAATGTAAATCTTTAGGGTAATGCCTCGGAATTCTCGGGTTTTTAGTGAGAATTCTGTGTTTTTAGACAAATTCTGTTTTTGTCACCGTAACATTTCAGAAAGTTGGTCAGCATCCAGTTGTTTACCGCAGCCAAACCAGCTGTTAAACAATGAAGGGTTTGGTCACCACTTGGGTGCAATGAAACTTTTGGGGCCTGAGCCTCCAAACAGTGGGCGAAGCCTTGTTGTATCTGCAAGGATTCTCCTGCGTTCTCTGTTTTTCTCAAAAAGATGGCCATCTGCCCCCCCCCCCAAAAAAAGCCCCAAATGCCAAAAATGTGATATTTTCATGCTAGAAACTAGTCCTATGGTTTATATCAACTTCACCAACTTAAACTAGCTCGCAGTCATCCGTAGACATTGGAGATGAAAAGTTATTTTTCTACGGTTTACTTGCTATAACTTTATTCAATTTTCCCCAACGTTCTCATGCTTCATTAGTGACGATGCAGTGAATTTCCATATAAATCAAGGTTCATGTTTGTGATCTTTTGGACAAGTGTTAAAAATGTAGTGAGGGAACCATTTACGCTTAACAAGTGATCGGCCACCTTGACAGAACTTGGTCTGGGAACCATCTGTTTAGCCATTTATTGGCCACTATAAATGCATCTGTATTTAACTCATAGCCAATCATGTCAACCGTACCCAATGACGTACTCAGTAATAAAAATAGTTCAGTGAGATCATTAAATTATATTAAGTCACCGGTAATGAAAATCCTGAGGGTAAGAAATTAACAGGAAATAAGGATTGGGCTCATGAGGATGGTAAAAAAAATATATATACAGGAGACTAAAGGATCTTTGCAGCAAAATCTAAGTAAAAGTACCTGAAGATTATAAAAACATTGACAGATGGCACCAGGTAAATGGTGCAGCCTGGTGCTGGTGGCTGGGATGCTTCGTTTATGGCACCCAGAGCCAAAACCCCCTTAACAGTACCGTGGATATCAATGGAATAGTGTATGTATTTGTACTGCATGCATCAGTAGTTGTAGTAGTTTTTTTAGTACCACCCTGCTGTTAGGAAGAAGTGTGAAGATCCTCTGTGTGAAAGCACAGGTCCATTGTTCCAGGACAGAAGACGAGAAGAGGCTCTATGGTTCGGGGAGGGGAGATGACAGATTCTGAGGTTGTTTGAGTTTCAGCTCATTAATTGCTAGCTAATAGCTTCATGAGTTTCCTTAATGAGAAAATCCCAACTATTAGACAGAAAATTCACTGCCATTAGAAACAGCTGAAAAAGCTGATATATATTTAGACAGCTTTTCTCGTAATAACCTCAATCATCTCAATCATCAACCTGTGCCCAGTAGCCTGCTTAAGGAGTTCTCGCCAACTATAGACATAAATCTCTCTAAGATCATCGAGAAATCGGTTCAACCCTTATGCCTTTCTACATAACTATGGTTCATATGAGAATTCTCAGCTAGAATTCAGAGTGGATCATAGCACAGACATGAATTTAATTAATCTGCTCGGACAAAAGATTTGTTCTGTTAGGTCTTGGTGCTGTATTTGACCATCAGAACAGCATTAAGAGGGTCCGGATCCTTTGGATCCAATTCAGCTTGGTCACATTAACGATGAATCCTGAAGACCTGAGTACTGCTGTATGTTTCTGAAGGTGAATGGTTGATTAGATGCTAATGTCCATAACACAGACACCTGAGGAAAAGCTTGTGTTCTGGGTTGAAAGACCTTATAGACCATAGATAAGCCAACCATTTGTTGTCTGTCATTGTCTAACCTGGCTGACAAGAGTCGGTCTAGGTTGTTCATTTGTTTGTATTGAAGGCACGCTGTATGAAAACCCAGATCTGTTTATTGGGTGCTGCTAATGTCTTTCGTATGCAGTTCATAGCCAATCATATCAAACCTACCCAATACTGGATGGTGATGAAATAGCTAAAAGTTGCTCACAAAATAAACTCTTAACTAACTTAAATAACTTGATCCTGTGTTTCTTCTTCTTGTTGCACCCTCCCCAGCTCTGTGATGTGGAATGAAGAACCCAGTGTAGTCATTAGTATGCTGGGTATACACATTAATTGAGCATGAGTACTTTAACTAAAAAGATTGAAATGATTAAAATTGGCGAAGTGATTTTTTGCTCACACCTTTTAAAACTCAAACATGCTGTGAATATAACTCTATTTTACTTTAAATGTATATTTCGTAAATATGTGTTGCTTCCTATATACTATTTATTTAGACACACACAAGTAAAGGGTTTATAAACCCTATGTGAATGTTAGTCTGGTTTTGCATTGAGTAACGTTCCTCTTTTCCAACATTAGCCCTTCCTTTTTCTTCTATTTCTACTTGTTCTCTTTCAAACTAGTTGTGGTTCTATCGACCTGTCAAACGAATTTTAGGCAAAACTTTGAAATCTCACAAAAAAAGAAAATATGAATTTGAAATGCGTTTCCATCTGGTTTGGAGTGAATGACCCAGATTCAACTATGCAAAGCGTAGCTTCATCTGGAGGTGTAGGCTGTAATTAACATGGTAGAAGAAGTAGAGGGTGAGAGTCCAGAACCAACGCCAGTCGTCTATGAGAGAAAAATGGAGAGAGGTCTTCAGGAATCTGTTTCAATTGGATACATTGTAAGAGTTCTTTCAAGTCAGCTTGGTTGGCGCGGACAGTGGAAACAGCGGGTCACAAGTTAAATGTTTGCTGCACCAGAACCAGTTCAACAAATTGGTCGCATCAAGACAAAAATAAAATGGCTCAAGGGAGCGTAGAATCTTTTAGGTGAATTTGAGGACATTTTTAAAAATTTCCAGGAACCTTTTCTAATGTGATACTTAAAAATGTGTAGATGGAAACTACTACTGACGTCAGATATTTTGGAGAACATGGAGATACTGAGGTTTGCAGTGGTGTGGTGATTATGAATATAAAGACGAGTAAGTTAGCTAATTTAGAAAGCGAGTTAGCTTAACTCAGTACTGTTCAATTATTTTCTGTCACCCCCTTAAAAAAAGAAAACATCTACACTTCATACTCATACTCTGTGCTGTATGCTCCCTATGCACACTGCGAATGAGAGCACCACTGCCCCCTTATGTAGTGGAGGTGCAATTGCACTTTATTCTAGGACGTCCAAAAATAAAATAAAATAAAAGAGCATGTTTCCTGAGGTCAAACGCAACCCCCCTTGATGGAGCCTTGTGGCCCCCCAGGGGTGCATGCCCCACTATTTGAGAACCACTGGTCGCCATGTAAATGCTTAACAGTCTATTGACTCCAGTTTTTTGCTTTCCTCGGGTCACTCTGCTTCTGTGGTTCATAACTCACTGTTCTCCAGGGTTTTAAGCTGCTGCAGGACTTGAAGGCTCTTTTCTATTTTTACCCAGTAGTCGAACGAAAAGACCATATCTGGTAACTTGCATAGCAAAAATACATAGACAGTTTTGAAATAATACATTCACATTACATTTTTCTGGAAAAGCTATACTTGTCTGTGCCCGTCTAAATGCACTACGCATCTTTATTTTTAAAGATAGCTTTGAATAAAAATTTTACATATTCAACCTTTAACCTATAATCACAGGCTCCAATCAGCAGGAAACCATTGGCTGGGAGTTAAACCCACTGCAGCCTTTGATGCTAATCCCAACATCCAGTCATCACTTCCCCATCCCTGCCAGCAAACACTTCACATCCAGGTTGTTCTCATAAATCCTCCTGATGGAGTGTACACCAGGAAAAAACTACAGGTGATCTACTGTATATGTTCTCTCACTCCTGGGTGTTTAATGTCGTTTGGCTTGTCTTTCCAGACATTTACGTTTGCCCTGAAGCAGTCCCTGTGCTGATGACCCAGCTTTTAAAACACTGCATCATCCGTGATTATACATCATGCTTGCAGCCCCTCCTCACACTCCTGCCATGTCTTTTTCCCACAAGTTTGGCAAACGGCTGCTGTGCCTCCACCCTTCACAGTTTCTGCAGGGCTCTGCTTACCATCACCCTTCATGGGCTCAAAGTGGACGGCGGGGTCGGCCGCCCAGATCCGCCTCGCATGTATGTGACCATCAAACAAACAAAAACACTCACTTTTCATTCGGATCCTGTTCTGATTCTCACGCAACTAAAACGAGCGCACATTACATCGATGATCACATCCATTAAGAGATGTCAGAAAACCAGCAATGGTGGTGAAACGTAGCTCATGTGGAATCCATTAACAGTTTAGCTATGCTACACCCACAGTTGTGCCCACTTTGTGGTGAGTGTGGTGATGGAAAGTGGCAAAAGATCCAAGATGCAGAGAGTTGACATTTTGGTTGCAGAGGTTCTCTGTGGTTTGCGAAAGAAGCATGTGGTGGGATTAAAGGTGGCAAGCAGCTGTTAACTGTTAAACAACGCAGGGATAAAACTGTGTGTAGGATACGTGCGAAAAGTCAGGGTGTGCGCTAAACCTAAAATTAATTTAAGTAAATCTGATATATTCGTTTATAGCAGTGGTTCTCAAGTAGTGGGGTGTCGAGGGGGTGCATTTGACCTCAGGGAACATACTAATTAAATTTTTTAACATCCTAGAATAAAGTGCAATTGCACCTCTGCTGCACTAGGGGGCAGTGGCACTCTTGGCAGAGTGTGTGCAGGGAGCATACAGCACAGAGTATGAGTATGAAGTATAGACACCAAGTGTAGCAGACCCTCAAGTGACACCACCTGGGCTCCATGGGGGGCAACAGAAAATAATTGCAGCACTGGTTTATCGTCATTTTGACTGTAATTACACACCTTACCTGTAGATGGCTAGGTAGCACCTAGGTGTGACGTACAGTAGAGGAGATCCAGTACATTACATTCCACTTGTCTGGAGGCTACTTGAGGTTAAGTAAAGTCCAGCTCCCCCTGTTCCAAGCCCGCCTTTGTGTCTGTGTATTTCACCATACTGCAGGAAACTTTATAAATCACAGCCTGGAAATGTGTGCATGTAGATCATATCCTGTCTCCTACACACCCACATCCAAGCATTAACCATGAACCATAAACAGACAATGTGTTCATTTCACCACATCAGTCATCCTCTCTCTCTCTCTCTCTAGAGACGTCTGGCCAATCAGTAACAAGAGACAGCGTCTCAGTAGTTACAGACCAAAAAACAGAGTTTTGCCGTCTTATTTCTCGGTTTTTGGACGTCTCAGCTCTATTCTCTCTAAGTTCCTACTGCACATTGCAACAGGACAGTTCCTATCAAGCAGTGGTATGTAATATCTATTCAATTCAATTCAATTTATTTGTATAGCCCAGAATCACAAATCACTTATTTGCTCCAATGGGCTTCACATTTTGTACAAAGCAACACAACATCCCCTGTCCTTAGACCCTCACATCTACAAGGTAAAACTCTAAAAAACAGAAGAACCTCAGGAAGAGAAACAGAGGAGGGATCCCTCTTCAGGACGGACAGGCTGCACAAAAAGTACAGTAATGGATCATCAGTAGTGGATCATCAGCATAAAAAGAAGCTCAGAGCATCTCATGAGGACCAGACTAACCTATCGCAGCATAACTATGACTAGCTATAACTATACGCTTTATCAACAGGAACATTTTAACCTGTTCTTAAATATAGGAAGACGATTCCACAGGAGAGGAGCCTGATAGTTGAAGGCTCTGCCTCCTGTTTTAATTTTAGAAATTCTGGAACCTCCAATAAAATGCATATTGGGAGCGTAAAGTTCTGGATGGTGATATGGGACTAAGAGATCCCTAAGGTAGGATGGAGCCTGACCATTCAGAGCTTCGTAGGTCTACATGAGGGTTAAACAATGGTGAAGAGGCTGTCTTCACAAATGGCGCCATGTTTGAAATCGTGTGTTTCCCTGCATGGTTCCAGCATTTCATCTACACGTTACTGCAGTTGTAGGCACCTGAAACCCGAGTTTTTTTTGTCCAGGGTGAATTTGTTCTCAAAAAGTCCAGAATGAGCTAATACTAGCTATAATGTCTCCTTATTTTATTTGAATATAGGTCTAATAGTCATTTATCAGTCAGGTTTAACTGAATATGGCTATTTGTTTCTGGCTAAGAAAGGCTATTTAATTTAAGTTTAATGCCTGTGGAACTGTAGCTTTAAGCAGCTTCTTCAGGTCATTGACTTAAGTAGAAAAACTCCAGAACACACGTGGTTTTCTTGCCGTGTCCCGTGTTGTTTTGGAAAGAAAGGAGTAAAGATTTTTAGGGGTTTTTGTTTTTTTCCCAGCGTTACCTGGACTTTGAGTGAGTTTTTAAGGACAACAGGAAGATTTGCTAGTCAGCATTTGCCAGTACAATCTTCATCCATCACAACAGTTGCATCAACCCAGCAGTGAGCAGGGAGCGCCTGACACCAGCACAGAGGAAACTCCCTCGTACAGTCAATACCTCAATTAATCACCATTTCTAACACGGAGGATTAGTGGTGAGGATCCTCCCACGCAGAGCTCAACGTCTCAGTGAGGAGGAGGACAGGAGGCCTACGCTCTGCCATCTGGTACGAGCAGCGGATGACGAGGATCCAGACCAGACTTTAAAGGTCAGGATCACACACCACACACTAACTCAGCAGGCGAGAACGTCAAGATGAAGTTCTCAAGTTCTCGCCACAAACCATTCAACGCCAAGACAAGACTAAGTCTCTGAGTGATGCATGCACAACATCAGCTGGCTGCAAACAGATTCCACTTTAAAAGGGGTCAGAGGTCATCGACTAAAGGCCCATTCATACCCTACGTTAAAGATGGATATATAGAGTATTTCACATCATTTCATTCGTACTTTGATGCAAAACTGGAGAGTGAACGATGATGGATGAATCGGAGCAGTCCCACCAGAAAAAGTGAGGGTGCTGTTGAGTTCATCGTCCAAAATGCACAACAAAGTCATGAAGGAGATTATCTATCAGAGCTTTGAACAATGGCGGGATTTGAGGAGTCATTAGCGGCGCTGGTCCGCGCAATTATATCCTCCTATTTACGATGCAGGGTGTCCTTGGCACAGGGATAAGCAGCGGGTATGCAGGAGATCTGATGGGATCTGGTGCAAAACAGATGTAATTTAGACATGTAGGGTATGGATGGGTCTTAAGAGGAAGTGAATTCTCATACCAAGCATCAAAACCCAGCTGAGGTTATCCTGAGGAAGCCCAGTGTGATGCACTGCAAAGACAAGAAGACGTTGGTTCCATAACACGACTCAGACTGGTTCAGTTTAGTAAACTCATTCAAGCTTTGAAATACGTCCTCAGGGACGAGATGTGTTTCTGTTGAAATGCTCAGGTGCTTATGAACATAGAAAGTCAGCACAGAAACGACCAAGTGCTGATATATCAGGACTTAAATATCTTCACTGTTTGTTGGTTCAAGTCCTGAGAACGTTCTCACATTTATATCACATAATATTCTTGGTGAATGTCTCTGATGAAATGCTGCCTCTGTGTGGCTGTTTCACTCTGATCTTTCATAACTTTATCTCTACTTTATTTCATGTCAGCAGTTTAAGCACTTATGAGATAACTGGGAGTTCAGTGTTGCTGCAAAACCCGAAAAATCACTGTCAGCAGAGCAAGGTTATTACTAACAAAAATAACATAAAACAAAAACTATAAATAAAAAAAAATCTAGACAAGTTTTTTTGTGGATGTTTATTTATTTATTTATTTATTTATTTATTTTACAAAAAAAATAAAAAAAAGTCAATTACAGCACTTTTACCATAGAAAATAATTACTGTAACTTTCTGCATAATCTAAAAACTTTCTGATAATTAATCAATGATAAAGTAAACACCTAATATTGTAAATACAGTTGAAATCACAGTATTTAATTGTGTCTATTATTTTTTATTTTAAAGTAAAGCACAGTAATGAAAAAGTAAAGTTATTCTACCATAGAGAATAATCACAGTAACTTTCAGGATAATTGCTCCAATTATTTACTATAAATTTTAAGGTAACTTTTTTTAATTAATCACCTAATACTGTAAATACAACTTAGATCACACTACTTAATTTCAACAGTTTTTAAGTTTTTTTTATTTATACACACTAGTGTAAACAGACGTACAGTACTTGTACTGTAGAGAATAATTACAGCAACTTTCTGGATAATTGCTGTAATTTGAAGGTTTTTACTTTCAATCAGTGTAAAGATAAAGTGATTATCCTCAGTTATTAAACTGGGATGGTTGTTTTTTTATTTTTATTTTACAGTAAAGACACTAATGTAGAAGTACAGCACTTCTGCCATAGAGAATAATCACAGAAACTTTCTGGGTAATCTAGAAACTTTATTAATACACCCTGCATCCTAAGTCTGCATTAGCTGTGTATGTGTACATGTGTGTATGTGCGTATATATATGTAAATATGTGTGTATGTGTATGTATGTATGTATATATGCTTTGCTTATGCATACTTTTTTCTTGCTATTTATTAGTATTTTTCTCCATTCTATGTCCATAATACATACTGTGTATGTGGATCAACAAATTCTACAAATTTTGTACATAGTGTTGTGTATTTTTATTTTTTATAGCTTTTATTTTCTTTAGCTTTTTTCTTTATTCTGTACGCTGCAGTAACAGACAAATGTCCCCGTTGTGGGATCAATAAAGTCATATCGTATCTTATCTCAATAAGTGGTGTCACTATAAATTTTAAAGTCATTTTTTAAATTAATTACCTAATACTGTAAATACAACTTAGATCACATTTAAGTTTTTAACAGTATTTAAGTTTTTTATTATACACACTAGTGTAAACAGACGTACAGTACTTGTACTGTAGAGAATAATTACAGCAACTTTCTGTGTAATCGCTGTAATTTGAAGGTTTTTACGGCGTGAAGATGAAGGATAATCACAGACGAGCGATTATCAGCAGATATTCACAAACTGGAGGTTTTTACTCATTTCAACTGGAAGTGAGTGTCAGCTTACAGGAGCCTGTGTGTGTGTGTGTGTGTGTGTGTGTGTGTGTGTGTGTGTGGTATTTTATGGAATGGGTAGGGGGTCTCCTGACACCTTTGAGGCCTCCCAGCAAAAAAAAAATAAAAAAATAAAAACTTGACTTGTTGAGGTCGCGCGCGCCGGTGACTCCCCCTGTGACGTCACGTCTGGGGGCAGGCCGCGGGCCGCCGCTTTCACCCCCAGCAGAGAAACTTTCCTGGAGTTCGAGCAGCGGTTCGCGGGTCTGCTCAGTGGAGCCGAAGCTCGCGAGGAGACGAGAGAAGAACCGCGGCGACAGACGCACGAGCCGCTAAGACCCGACGCACGCGCGCGCACACACACACACACACACACACCGGCGCACGCGGGGACTATGCTCAGGAATACCGCAGCTTTTCTCAACAAGTGAAAGGAGTTTTTTCCGCGGACCCCCCCACCCCGACGCGTCCCCCCTCCCGCAGCATGGCGCTGACCCGCTGCGGCCTGCTGCTCTCCGTGGGCTGGCTGCTGCTGTCCCCGGGCTGGCTGCTGCTGTCCCCGGGCTGCGTGTCCGCGGAGCCGCGGAGCTCCGGCGGCTTCAGGCGGCTCTACGCGCTGCAGCCCGGGCCGGGGGCGGCGGCCGCGGGGGCGGACGGGCCGCTGCGCCCCGGCTCCATCTTCAACGTGGAGCTCACCGCAGGCTTCGGGGGCCACGTCCGGACCCGCAGGATGGGCAACCCGGCGGCCCCGGCCCCGGCCCCGGTCCGCGGCCACCAGGAGCAGAAGCAGCTCGTGATGAAGTCCGGGTAAGAAAAGCGAAGTGAGGGTGTCACAGCAGGAACCGAACCGGGAGGAACTCTGCAGAACCACAGCTGGATCCAGCAGCCAGTCCACAATGGACGGAACCTCCACAGTAGTTCTGATGCTAGATTTGATTGATCCAAATGATTTATTCAACCCCAGGAGGAAAATAATTTCTCATCACAACATCTTTAACTCTAGTTAGAAAAAAGTGAGAAAAAGTAGACAAGAAATATAAATGTAATACCACAAAACCTGCTACTGGATAGTCTAAAAAAGTTTAAAAACTACTTTTATATTGTAGGTAGATTAGATAATAAACTCTTTATCATTCTTTATCAGGTAAATCATTAATAATTTCTGTAAAAAAACAACAACTTTCAAATGACATGAAACCAACATATACAGAAAATGTACATTTCATGAGACCATGAAAGCTGCTTAAAACTGTATTTGTAGAAGTTTTTGACTTTCTAACCATGAATCACCACTGACCCATATATTATCATTATTAATTATTATTATATACAAGTACAAACATAAACAGGATTAATTGCACTGGATCAAATAATAATGCATTGGACGTACAGCAGTAAATTAAATGAATGTTAATTTATGTTAAAGCAACAAATCTGTCTTTTTTTGGATGTATCTGCAGAGGGAAACTTTTAGAACAGACATTCTGAAAATGACAACATTCATTGTTCATTCATCCATTAGGAATGTCCTGAAGGTGGTCCCCAGACCACACGTTGAGAACCACTGTTGTTACTCTGCTTCATCTTAAAGGCACAGAGCTGGTTTCATCCTGGGAATAAAAGTTAAAAAGTCCTCGTGTCGGTCAGAAACCACACAACCCGCTTCGTTATCAGCTGCTGATGACAGAGGCCGTTTGCGTCGCTCCCACTGGTTCGCTCAAACGCCGCTTGACCCGTTAAATGAACCGTGTTTGTTTCAGGATTTAATTAGTGATGTCTAATTGCATTAGTTGGATGCCCAGTGCAGTTATTCAGTAAACACTCGTCCCGGTTCCGTCTCGTTCGGCTGCATCATGGGAGGTCACCAGGTTCAGTTTCACCCAGCGGGAAGGTGTTAGTCTGCAAAGTCGGGTCAGAACAGGAAAGGTGCAGAGGTCTCCGCCGCTGCAGGTGACTGTGGTTGATGCAGCTCGATGGGAGAGTTTGCTGCTGCTGCTTAATTCTGTCTGTGCTCCAAACCTCAGACTAATGTCATGGGACCCGGATAAATCAGGATTTAAAAACCCTAAACTTTGACTTTGACCAATTTCCCTTCATCCTAATGGAGCTGCTTTGATCAGTGGATTTTGTAGCTGCACTGATTTTTTTTTCTGTAAAATTGAATTTTATTGACTTTGACCCATGATGTGACGGTACTGACAATTCAGGAACTGTCATCGCTTATTTGCTTTTTTCACTTTTATCGAACGTTCTTCTCAACAGAAGAGCAATGTCTGCAGCAGAGAGGTTTGAGATAATGCAGTGAACCTACGTCTGGTTCAGTGATTCTCAATTATTTCCTGTCCCCCCCCCATGGAAGAAGAAACCCCCCCCACGTGACTATAAATAGAACCATTGTCTATAAATTGTTATAAGTACCTCTGCATAACACTGTATCCTTATTAACATATAAGAGAATAAAAAAGAAAGAAATATGGACCAACTTACAACAAAGAATAGCTTTATTAACTAACAGAAAAGATTTAAAGTGCATCTGGAATTAAAAAATAAAATTAAATCCTTAATTTAACATTTTCTGACTGACCATGTCAAACCACATGATACTGAAAAATAAAACTACATAAATGGTCTTATCAGTGATTGTGGTGTCACTTGGTGTCTACACTTCATACTCATACTCTGTGCTGTATGCTCCCTGTGAACACTCTGCTGCCCCCTAATGGAGTGGAGGAAAGCATGTTCCCTGAGGTCTAACGTGTGATATTCATTTTTATGTTTTGTTTTACAGTATTTCAAATAAAAGGGGCCATGCTGTGTATTTTTATAATCACATACAGATTTTAAAAAATACAGATTTGAAGAGTTAGTCACTAAAACATTTCATTTAATATCGGAATTTCAGGTATCCTTGATATTGTTACCATAGAAACCATGACAATACAATAGAGAGATGAATCCTATTAACATACAACAAATAAATTGCAATTAAGATTCCAACCCACCCAACCTGTGAACACTCTGCTGCCCCCTAATGGAGTGGAGGTGCAACTGCACTGTATTCTAGGATGTTCAAAAAATAAAAAAATAAAAAAGCATGTTCCCTGAGGTCTAACATGCCCTCTTGACGGATATTTGAGAACCACTGATCTGGTTAAATATATGTACATTAGACCATAAATTGATCATGTTAATGCTTTTAAAATTTCAAATAAAACCCAGGAAAAAAGCATGAAATGGGACCTTTAATCTGTTTACACAAGACATTGACTGTATTATGTCCCTTCACATCCCTGTCATTGTGTGTCACTAACAGCCCTCATCAAACACACTGTACAGGCCGTCATGCTGCAAAGAGGTCCTGGACAGAAAGAAAAAGACCAGATCACAAACGTATAAAACGCTGCCGTTCACGCTGAATTAGACGCAGCAGTGGAGCATTGAGAGCATTAGTCACAGCGAGGGGTCATTAGGCCGGTAGAACACCCACCGCGTTGTAATGGAGCGCTTTATCCACTTTTTATTGATTTTTCACAAAAACAAAAACACACGTAAAACAAACGTAAAACATCCACAAGTGAGCAAAGTTTTGTACTTTATATAAAGTTATTTATGCATTTGTACCTCACTGAATGTCAGACGGGACTGGTCATGTGACCTTGTAAATTGTATGTCCTTCAAAATAAAAGCCTCCTTTTCACACCTAAATGTAAAAGCATTGATTGTATATCAGAACCTTTTAGAACAATGTAGATTAATTAGAGTAAAGTCATTGTTTCTGTATGGAAACACTATGCAATATAAGTTTAATCAATTTATCATTATCACTGTTGTCACTGCAACTGACAACTACTCTGTATCAGGATCAATTAATCGATTAGTCATTGCATTATTAATTTATTATTTATTTTATAGATGCATCTCAGTGAATTATAATAAGTACAGAACAGAAGTATTGACACCAATGAACAATCAATGAACTGGAAGGAATCGTCTTGGTCATTGCCATCACTGTACCATTTCTTTTGTGATGATTGTGACTTTTCTCTGAGGAAAATGGTTGTAAATCTTGGAGATTGTTATAATTCCAGTCTCTGAGTCTGCATATCTATATATTTATTTGTTGTGTCGAAGCATCGGTAAAAGTCTTGATGTTCACGGCCATTTGTGTCTGTCATAGTTTGGAAGTCCTTCAGTGATGTAATAAAGTACAGCAGGCATTACCATACCTGAAATCTGTCATTATCATCACTGTCATAAGCTCGATAAGATCAAATCACTATGTTAATGAGTAAAACCAGTGACTGAATCTTCTATTGTCAACCTGGAGAAGACAATATAATCACATATAATACAGTCAGCTGGTGTCGTGATATCAACAGAGACATAACTACAAGCTAAAACCTACCACTGGACAATAGGCATGCATTCTGGTATTCAGGTGTAAATCCTGGTTAATTCAATGCTTTCATCCGTCTGTACTTATATATGCATCCATCCCTAAGCTGTTTAAGAGTTTCGTGTTGTCTTCACCTGCAGACTTCCCAAACCAAACTTCAGCAATAAAGCTTAGTTTTGTGAAGCTCACGTTGGCTCCCAATGGCCACCAGACGTACTCACCTCAGCAAACTCGGGTCTTATGAAAATTCCTGCCATCCCTGGTCAAATTTAGCACCACAAGGCCAGACCACAGCGTCATGAGCTCCGTGTTTGTGACAACATCCAAGTCTGGAAAACATCCGGCGTGCAGCTTTGTGCCAAAGTCCGTTAACTACGGCAAACATTCAGATGACGTCGTGGTTTGCCTCTCAAACCCCTAAAGCTCGGAGACAAGGATCTGAAGTCGGTGTTGGACCAGGACACAGAGGTTTAGTGTTCAGGCCTTTAAAAAAACCTGCTCAGAAGAGAAAAATAGAAATAGGGCAACATAACAACACGTAACTCAATTTACAGAATGAGACATGAGGGAGACTTACATACTGGCTAATCGAATCAATAGAAACTACCTCACACAAAGAAACCCTGACCCCCCCACCACCCTCACCAGGAAGGACACCTCAATATGAATGAAGAAAACAATCCAGTCACATGACAATTACACCTGTGTAAAACGGGTATGATACAGGTGTGATAACGTGATGGGTGGTTGTGTAAAACCTGCGACCACACATCCGACTGACTTTTAGGATTTACCGAGACACGAGAAAGCGAATGAATGTTGAAACCTAACGGAGACATCGAGTCACGTCAAGCACGCCTCGTTAACTCTGAAATCTAATCTCTATTGGCCGTGAAAGACGTTTGGGGTCAGTGATCATCATGGTTGCTTGGCTGGGAAAGTCAAAAAGGTTTTAAAATACAGTCATAAAAACATTCATCAGGTCTCCAGAAACGTACATCTTGTGTTCTACTGATATTATATTAAACTATTTTATTATTGTATTGATGATGTGGATATTGATGATATATATTGATGCTGTAACAGGAACTTTGGGTTTTACTGCAGATATAAATACTGTTTTTAGGTTTTCTATGTGATTTATGAACAGGTTAAAGGTAAAAACTCAACGCAGACACCTTAACTCATAATTGTGGCGTGTGCTCTTCATGCATGTCCTGTTGTGTGTTTGCAGGGTGAATGTCTGTGGAGGGCAGTGCTGCTATGGATGGAGTAACGCTCAGGGATCACAGCGGTGCACGAAGCGTAAGTCTAGACCTTCCCATAATACGACTCCACTTTACACAAAAATAATCATTGTATTTCCATTGCATGACGAGACTGAAATTTAGTGCATCGTGCCCCCAGTGTCTTTTTATAGTAACTGCAAACATTAATTGACTAATCACCTGCAATTACATTAATCTGCAACTATTCTGATAATTGTTTGATTCATTTTTAAGCAGAAACGACCAAATTGTTTTAATTTTAAATCTTTATTCTTCTATTATAGTAAAGTGATGATCTGTCGGCTGTTGACTGTTTGTCTCAACACAAAATGACAAAATTCAAGATTCTATTTTATGGATTTTTGTCAAATTTTCATTGAATGTTGGGAATGGTACCATGAACAGATGATTAAGTTTTGGTAACATAATGTAATCTCTAAAGAAAATTGATTTTAGTTTATTTCCACCATTTTCTTTTTAAGAAAATGTCTGGTTTGTGACCAGTGGAATAAGATATTTTGACTTAATATTGGACTAATTGTACCATAAACAAGATATTTCCACCTGTTTCAGATTTCATTTTTGTCGGTGTAAATATTTAGACTAATCAAACAGCTTCAACAGAATACAGACAGACATTTGGGTGTATAAAGTGGTCCAGAAGGAACCGAATCTGTGTTTGATTCATTGGCCTGACTAACAGAGCAAAGATTGTATAATTAAGCAAAAGCCAAAATGTGTGTTTGTGTTAGTTCAGCCCTGCTTTCCACTTTCCGTACCAACACTCGCCATCCAGAAACTATACATTCTGAAGTATTCTGATGATAATTAGTATCTCAGAGTATCTTGGGCTGCACCAATATAGCGTGAACAAAGCGCTGGATTAAAGTGATGATAACGATTAACACAAAGAAAACACAGGAAGCTGTGTTTGGTTGGCCATGTGATTCTCGTTAGAGTTCCTATTGTTGTCCATGATGAAAAAAATAAAACAGGTATTTTCCTACAAACACTTGGGTGTAGTGATAAACCATCTGTTATCCTGCAAAGACCACATTGACTTTGTCTCCAGAAAAGACAAAACAAGGAATTTGTTTTTTTCTGCTGCCTTGGGTCTTTTGGGGCGAGTTGATGAATTCCTCTTTTGTTTTCACTCTTTTGTATTTTCGTGTGTGTATATATATATTTATATATATATAAATTGTGTGAGTGTGCAGAGACAGAAAGAGAGGCTGTGATGCAAGAAAATACTCAGACTTGAGCTGACAATAACGTATTATCAGCACAATCCTCATTCTGGGGGGGGGGGGGGGGGGGGTGGCATCCATTGGATCAAATATAAAATTGTTTTGGCAGAGCAGAAGTGGGCTTATTATGCCTCAAATACCCACTACCCCCCCTGTTCTTTTTCATAACACGTCTCTTGGAACGCTGATGAACACGTCCCTGTAAGAAAAAGAAACAGTGCTATTGTTCTATACATATTTGTTTCCCTGGCCTGAAAACCTCAAAGTGTCTCCATATATAAAATTACAGTTTGCATAGCATGACAATAGACAGCAGGCATTCTGATGTGGAAACAGCTGATTGCTGTACTGTATTTAGGTTCTAATCATGTGCATGGTCACTTGCATACTGGTACAATTAATGGAATGAAACCATTGTTGCCTCTGTGTTTGTTAGTCTGTTTGTCAGCAAAATACCTCAAAATCCTTTGGCCAGATTTTTTTCAAATTTTCAGTGAATGCTGGGAATGGTACAATGAACAGATGATTACATTTTGGTAAAGATCCGGAAGAAATCCTGGTTTCTGGATCCTTTTGAATTTTTTTTGTTGTTTGGCACCTTTTTTCTGCCGTTTGGGGCCACCTGGTGGAGATATCTGGCACCTGCACAGCTTGTTTTTCTTGCTTTTCTAAAAAAGGACTTTGACTAAACCTATGACTTTGCTTGGGGTAGGTATTAACGGTTGAGGCTGTAACTTGCATACATAGTTTTTGATATTCATTGATGTATGAGAATTATTACTATGCAGTCAGGAAGCTGCAGGTATCCACTTTATTTTCGAGTAATCTATGACCATGTTCTACATCCCACTATAGTATGAGTTGGAACCACAATATGCTGGAGGAGGTGGAGCTTTGTGCACCTTCTCTTTTGCTTTTCTAGTTAATAGAAATAATTACACCTCAACATGTTCACTTTCAAATGGTAGCAAACCATTCGAAAGCAAACCATAAAATATTGGAGACTAAATGGGATCAAAGTAAAAATCTTGGACTGAATGAGTGAAAATCCAATGATGCTGGTGATTTAATTAGAAAAACAATGAATCTGTCCCTTTTTCTGCATTGGTGAGAGTAAGAATCAAAGATGCCGTCAAGGCTTGATAATGGCGTCACCAGGGTGTTAGTATTGTCCTCTGTGTAGTGCACATAGGTTTTATCACCACTCAACTTTTGGCACATTCAAGAATGTTCCTTTCAAACTGGCTGAACTTGGCTGTCAAACATCTCGCTGCAACATGAAACTATTCTGCAATTGCACCTCCACTCCTTAGGGGGCAGTAGTGCTCTCATTGGCAGAGTATATTCAGGGAGCATACAGCACAGAGTATGAGTATGAAGTGTAGACACCAAGTGCAGCAGACAGCACAAAGAAATTAAAGACATTACACCACAATCACTGATAAGACCATTTTATGTAGTTTTATTTTTCAGTATCATATGGTTTGACATGGTCAGTCAGAACATGTTTAATTAAGGATTTAATTTTATTGTTTATTTCAGATGCACTTTAAATCTTTTCTGTTACAGTTAATAAAGCTATTCTTTGTTGTAAGTTGCATATATAGATTTATTTATTATTTTTTTTTTTGCCATTTTTGGTTTCCATAGTAATTCATAAGGGATGATGACCTATAAGTTGGTTACTGCTGAGAAATCAGACTCAGAATACACACCCTCCAACATTGTCATCATGAAACAGCTGTGCCAGATTTGTTAATTACAGAATGATGAGAGGTGGGATGGAGTTTGGACGGAGTTTAACGGCAGCCTACACTTTCTCCAGTTCTCCATGCACACACACATAATTATTGACTGTTCCCTTTACTTTGAATCTTATGGCTTAGAGCAGAACACAAAGACGTTTCCAAGTGGTTCCAGGAAAACATACGTTTAACTCATAACGTACAAACATTTCATGATTGCAAAAATAATCCTGCAGTAGCTCTCAGTGCGTTCAAAATGCATACGTTAAGCTGGAATCAAGACAAACATGCGTTTCATGAATGAGGCCCAGTGTCTGGACCCCGTTACTGCCGAGTCATGACAAGACTGTTATTATACCGTCCGACTGGCAGGAGCACGTGTCTCAGAGTGGAAGAGAAACAGATTTGAAATGGATTATATGTCTTGGCCTGGGCCTATAGTCCTGATCGTTTTCTTATTTGCGGTGTCTCGCCAACTTGTTATTTAAGGAGTAAACAGCCTTTCTCCAGCGTTGTGCCCATCTGTCGAAGGACTTTGTGTTCCCTGGAGAGCAACCGGAGCCCCCCCCCCATTTGTATTCAGTAGATTGCTGTAGGACTCAACTGGTGGGTCCATTGTCAGGATGTATGTATTGAGTTAAAAAGAAAGCACAATTCCCATGATGCAGAGTGTGTGCAAGTTGTCATGACAGTAAATATCCAACACTAACGTTACATTATGCTGCAGAACTGCCAACGTCTTCGCATTTGGTGTGGCGGGCACACATTCTGACCTTCCTTTTTCACGCTTGCATACGATTTCTTGTTTTAAGGCTGTTCCATGCACATATTTGGCTCTTATGTTTCAAGTTGTCCCTGAAGTTTATTCTGCTGCTCAGCCACAGACCTTTCACCCATTGAGCGGAATAGGTAAAACTAATGCCCGATTATATCTTATTTAAGCATTAGTTGGATGGGGAATAGACCTGGTGTGTAGTGAAACATCATAAGGAGTATGACCTTTCAGCAAATAATGCTGCAACTCCTGATGGTGGGTTAGGAAGTTGACTGGTTGGCAGTGTCCATGTGAATAAAGAGTGTAGAACACAGCAGCATCATTATACTCTAATATTATACTTTAATGCAATATAGACTGGTCGAGGTGTGATTAGGGAAAGTTGATTGAGGTGGAGGGAAATTGGAACAGGCAGGTCTGCATGGTGGTGGCTCCAGAATGTGTAAGACTCCTGTCGTATTTGTAAATGCACAGACTACATTAAGTGTATTTTATTACGCTGAGGGCTGAGGCCTCAGTGTGTTGTGTGTGGCAAAGTCCTGGCGCGTGAAAGCATGACGGCGTTCAGAAAAGAAACACTCTGCTACCTGTAATTCAAGAAACATCTGTCTTTTTAATTTGATTCACGGCGTGTCTGCCTTTTTATTTAACTCAATTTCTGCCTTTCTAATTTCATATTTCACACAGGAAATTTTTATTTCTATTGCTGCAATACTTCTCGTGGAATAACATCAAATTTGAGTTAACGACTAAGGAAAAATGTGGTTCCTGGGTCCAGAGCAGTGGAGAACTGTTGCTGTAGGAGGTTTGTCACCTTCTTCCACACATTTACCAAACACCAGAATCAAAATAAGGACAATTGGTACCATTTTATGGTCAACCCTTTTCTACATCCACTGAGCCCTTGAAGACCTGTGGGTGGAGAGATTCCTTTAGTTTACACAGGCACAGAATCAGTGGAACCTTCTGGACAATGACCAGTAGGGACATTCCTCTGGTTTTGGGTTCATGGTGTCATCCAGTTCCTGGAGATACAGAATGGAATGAACAGAGGTGTATTTTTGTATATACACCTCCCACTAAGACAGAGTTTCTCAATTATTTCCTGTCCCCCCCCCATGAAAGAAGAAAACACCCCCCCCACGTGACTATAAATAGAACCATTGTCTATAAATTGTTATAAGTACCTCTGCATAACACTGTGTCCTTATTAACGTATAAGAGAATGAAAAAGAAAGAAATATGGACCAACTTACAACAAAGAATAGCTTTATTAACTAACAGAAAAGATTTAAAGTGCATCTGAAATTAAAAATAAAATTAAATCCTTAATTAAACATTTTTGACTGACCATGTCAAACCATATGATACTGAAAAATAAAACTACATAAACGGTCTTATCAGTGATTGTGGTGTAATGTCTTTAATGTCTTTGTCTCCAACATTTCAGACTCAGTAACACACCGCTCTTTCACAGTGAACCAAGCGCTACAGACGCTTCGTCATATTTCCTCGTCTTAGCTTTGGGAGACTTTCGTTTGTCTCTTTATCTCGTCTCTCTCCGCCTGTCTTCTCATCTCTGTTAAATATGTTTTCATGGTGTCACTTGGTGTCTACACTTCATACTCATACTCTGTGCTGTATGCTCCCTGTGAACACTCTGCTGCCCCCTAATGGAGTGGAGGAAAGCATGTTCCCTGAGGTCTAACGTGTGATATTCATTTTTATGTTTTGTTTTACAGTATTTCAAATAAAAAATGGAACATGCTGTATATTTTTATTATCACATACAGATTTTAAAAAATACAGATTTTAAGAGTTAGTCACTAAAACATTTAATTTAATATCGGCATTTCTGGTATCCTTGATATTGTTACCATAGAAACCATGACAATACAATAGAGAGATAAAACCTATTAACATACAACAAATAAATTGCAATTAAGATCCCAACCCACCCAACACCATTGTCCTACACGATGCAGATACCAGGTTTTACCACCACAGAACCGAGTTGAAGGTCCATTTACAGCAATGTTACTAAACAGAACATTTAAAGTGATCCAGAAACCAGGGTTTCTTCTGGATCATTACCAACATTCAATCATCTCTTCATGGCACCATTCCCAACATTCGCTGAAAGTTTGACGTAAATCCGTCTGGACTTTAAGAGTTATCTTGCTAACAATCAGCCAGTGAAAATGTAACCTGCTTGGTAGAAGTAATGAATGAATGAAACTATTAACAAGCAAACATGAACGATGTGAACCCTTTACTGCGTATCAGCCTAAAGCCATTAAAAAATGATCTGATTAGTGACTCAATGATCCATCGCATCCCTAATTTGTAGGAATCTGTGTCAAGATGAGCAAGCGTTTTATTCTAATCCCACGACTTGTGTCTGATGCTCTAACTGCGACTTCTGAATTGTCCTTAATTCTTCTTTTTAATTCTTCTTAACTTCTTTTGTTGCATCACTGAGGTTCTAAGACGTTGGTCATTTGGCTTTCTTTATTAATTCATCTTTATCCTCACTAACGAGTTTTAGTTAGTAACTCCAATTTATTAATTCTATTACATTTCAATTAGGTTGGTTGTTTTACACACTTGTGTGTTCTGTCACACACTGAAAAAAGGAAATGGTTTAACTTATTTTAATTGAAATGTTTTAATTGACATCACCTAAATGAACAAGTTGGAAGCTCTTCAACTATTAATTTAACTTCATTGAACAAAATTAAATTGAGTTGTAGTTCCTCCAACTTCTTCATTTAGTTTCAATTAGGTTAATTAATTCTGTTTATACCAATTAAAACAATTCACTTAGGTTGTTTTTCATTGAACATGAGAAACACTGAAGAGAACGAACAGCAGTCAAACCCGTAACCTCCTGTTATTAATAGTGTCCAGTTAGAAATGTTCCCTGTCCAAATAAGACAGAAAAGGACATGGATGCATGTTGGTCGTTGGGTTTATTTGGGTTTGCTTCTTTTCTTAGTAGCGCTGGTCAACATGTGACTGCTCTGACTCAGGAGGAATAATCAGGAGACATTCCTGGATGAAGTCAAATCTGGGCCAATTATTGAATTGTGGGATAGAATCGCTCTTTGTCGCGTCCGCCCAAAGTGACGACGTCACCGCTGCAAGTTGCACACAAAACATCTCTGTAGCTTTGGTGCATTCGCTCAGTTTCCTCTAATACAGGATCCTATCAGCAGATGTTACAGATGCAGGACTCGTCTTAGTTAGAGGAAGGCATCTGTAGGATTTTGATGCTGATTTTTCTTGTTTTTATTCGTTAAAAAGGTCAAAATTCCATCTCTCATATCTATTAGGTGTGTGTGTGTGTGTGTGTGTGTGTGTGTGTGTGTGTGTGTAACACACCACCCATTTCCTTCCATGTGGGAACACCTGGCAGTTTGCTGACTCAGGTATTTTGCCCCCCCCCCCCCCGGTGCCTAGGCTCATTATAGCGTTCATCTTCATCTTCATCATCATCATCAGTATGGCAGCAGGCTGAGTGCAGCTGTTGAAAGTGAAAGTGGCGACGCTGTAAACGTCCGTGGTGACGGCTCCGTCGAGTCGAGTCTGGACCATGTCGACTCTCACCTCGACCAGACGCCGAGTCTGTGTCCAGAAATGAGAGGAAGTGATGTCCCGAACAGGGGGGGCGGCTTTTTTGCTTTATTTTGAAAGGGAAAAACGCTCCTTTGGCAATAAAAGGCTTCACTTGTTTAAAAATAAATAAATAAATAAGGTACGAGGCTTCTTTATTTGTCATTTGTGCATAGACAAGTGATCTAAACACATTGGAATTAGTGCAGTCAGCCAATGAAAAGAGTAGAAAAATACACTATAATGAATAAAAGTACTAAACACAGACAGTAATAAATTGGACATTAATGTTTTTGGCGTTGCAGCTTTTACAAGTTATACATGGTGGGGGAAATGCAGAGAATGTTTGTAGAAGTCATCTCGTGCAGATATTCAAAACACGAACAGTGGAAATGAGATACTGAGGAATGGAAAGAAAACATCCAAGTACAGAAGTCGATAAGGAAGAGGCCGGTATCGTTGCATGAATCGTCTTTTCCTGAGGAAACACCTCGAATGACGAATCGTCGCAGACGAGATTGTGAAAAGCCATTTTCATTTCACTTCAATTATTCAGTCTGACCTTGTGTTCGTGTTAGCCGGTTCCTGTTGGGAAGGTTATTAATTTATCGTCATTTCCCTGGAAGTCGCAGCGGCTGCTACGACCGTTCAGCTTTTCAAAAAGGAAATATCTCTGAGATATCTGATGCAATTCAATTATTACTCGAGATTGAGTTTCCATAACTCTCTTAAACAACTTCCTTACCTGCTTAAAACTACCAAACAGACTTTGGTGATTGGAGTCTTGAATACGTCAACGATTAACAAAATTATTTTGATTACAGTCGTATTTTTATGTAGTTCCAGATTGACCATTGACTTCCATCAAACCCCACATCTATGGTAGCCCCACTACTATTACAGTATTCAACCACGTTTTGTGTAATGTCAGCATTTCGTTTTGAATTTATTTTTCCTGTAATTTACTAGATTCAACCATTAACACAATTTAGGTGGATGCATGAATTTTGTGTATTTTTGCCTGTTTTATTAATGAGCAACGTGAATACTGTGTGTATGTGTGTGTGTCCAGGCCTTTAAGATTAATGATGATGATGTGATAATGATGGTGACTCTCCATCTAATAAGTTTTACATAAAAGGATAACCCCCATCATGCCATGTGCAAACTATATCTAAAGTCTGATGAAAAGTCAACTTTACTATTTCTCTTGCTTTTTTTTCGTAGTGATGACGACACTGTTGAGTCCAGTCAACGTAGATTTAGTTCATCACCGTGAATAACTGGGGTGTTTTATACGATGGTGTATTGGTACCGTCATGGCTGGCCGGTGAGGAGATGATGCTTCTCCCACCAGGAGGATGAACTCCGGTCTTATCGGAGCTGATCAGCGGAGACTCGGATGATGTGGAATTCAATACCTCATGCATCTCGTCTCTCCACCGCTGGCTACCTGCTTCTGAATGCGGCGAACATCTGTCCCAAGGTCAAACAGCCTCTCGCAGTTCTTCCTCCCTCCACCTCTCGCTTTGGAATTTTTAAGCTCTCGCAAAAACAAGGCGGCAACACAAAGAAAATCATTATTCTGCTCGATCCCCTGCTTCTCACCTTGGGTTCCCACCACACTGAAGTATTTTTAACTCCTGCAGACCCCTCGCAGACCTCAGTGGGCGGATCCAGAGAGGCGAGAGGCATCACCACGACCGATTTATTTCCCTAACGGGTGAATTCCCGTCGCCCTCGCTGCAGAACACAGCCCCTATGTTGCCGGGGAGAGGAAAGCGTTCCCAGAACAGATGGCGGCCTCAGCTCCAGGCCACGGAGGGGTGGAGGGAAATGAAAACTATTTACGCTAGCCGGGGAAAAGAAAGCACAAAAGCTTTTGCCCAAAAGTGGAAAATTAACTGTGGGGAGACAGCAGTGATGTAATCTTTGCGGTAAGCGCTCTATGGGAGAGCGCTGTTGGGGGTGTAACTCCACTGATATTAGATTTTGAAATGAGACGACATTATTTCCAATGAAATCGTAGAGAAGACTCAACCAAACCCTGCGTCTGTCACATTCCAAACAAGAGTGATTTCTTCAAGTCTTTTTCCTTTCTTAAAGCGATGTTTAGTTTCAGGGTGTTTGAGCCTTTCTGGACCAGTAAAAGAATGAGTGAGTCAGAGGTCAGAGGCAACAAGTCAAAACCAGAGATGCAAATCAGCTCATTTCAGCCTGTTTTGTCGGTGTGAGATTTACTCACCTTGACAGAGCTGATCATGAATCATCCAGGACCTTTGACCCAACCGAGACTAGGTTAAGTTTTAGGGAAAACACAAAAAAACTTTATTATATTTATGAATCATTTAAACCAACAAGGCCTTGACAGTGGATTATGAGTCACGTATGTCACATTAAAGAATGAAGTGACTTTAGTCCAATTCCTGAACATTATAGTGTGACTTTATTCAACTTTAAACCTGGATTAAACTGTCCTTTCATTCTATAGTGAAAACTCTAAAGTTAAATTGAACAAATGTCAGTTTGTCCCTTTTTCATCACTTTCCCAGGTTCGTAACTCATCAACATCCAGTTTTGACTTTTAGAACCTGAGATGTGTAGAATTTACAATGAAGTGATGACACATGTTTAATGATGAAGATCCTATACTAAATTATTTCTTAAGTATGTGTGTCTCACCAGTAGAAATTGATTCTAGAATCATGTTTAGAGCTTCTTCTTGATTCGTGAAGCAGACGCCATTATTCGAAGGCTTGTTAACTAAAAAACTGTGACTTGGTAAAGTAAAAAAGTTCATTGTCATATAGAACATAAAGAGTTTGATCCTTTAACTCAGGATTGAGGTGTTTTTACCAGACGTGGCAGCATCATCAAGAGACGATTTAGGACAAAAACTCACTTTAGACAATATGACGACGATGTGATGGTGTTCATAATGATTTTAAAGATCCAGATACAGATAATTTCAATTCTTAAATCTAAACAAGTCTTCAAAGATGCAACATCATCTTTTTAGAAACCAATCATTACTAGTTCTGTATACATTTTACAGCCATGTATGATGAGTAGATGTGTACAACCTTCACCAGATCTGATGTTTAATAGAAGGCATGAGAGGAAAAAAAACACACCTGCTGGTCTCGAGGAATTTGGACGACCACAGGGAGAGGTACAGTGTCTTTTTGTTGTGCCAACAGATGTCTTTCATCAACCATTCAGTTCTCCCTTCGTTAATCATTTACACAAAACCTCAAACCTCTCTAATTAGACGAGCGAGCTCGGCGAGGTGGTGACGCAGCCCCGGAGAACCCAGGGAGAGCGGGGAAGGTCCTGGCCTCTTTCTGAGTAATTCCTCCTGCAGGCTACGCACACACAGTGAAATGCATTCAGCAGAGCGTCTCGTTTGAAGGTAGCCGTGTGTGTGTGTGTGTCTGTGTTTTTCTTCTGTCTCTGTGAGGACCGAGTTTGAATTTTTGGGCCCTTTTGGAGAGTGAAAAAAAAAAATCGCGCCTTATTGCTTCAGCCAGTGATTTGTAGTAGTTATATCCATGCTGATGGATAGTCCGAGAAAGGTCCAGGCATGTGTGGGTGTGTTAGATGTGTTATCTGCAATCAATTTTCTTTGTATGGTTTCTGCAAACATATTTTTGCATGTAGGTACACGTGTGTGTGTTGCAGCACCGTATGTAAACCCCCTGCCATGTTGTCTGAGGCAGGCTTTGATGATGAATGGATGCCCCTATGATCTCCTGCAGAGAGCAAAGCCCTGTGTAATTACAGGCTTGCTGGTCCCTTCAGCCCCTCTCAGACATGCAGCGCTTTACGTTAATCTGATGGCTCTTCAACATGTCGATGTCTGAAAATGGTCACTGGAGATGCTCGGCTCATGTTGTTTTACACTGATGATCGGTTTATTAGTGTTTTCCCTTTAGCTAAAGCTGTGACGACAGTGAGGCCTCTTCAGCAAGTCCCTAACTTAACTAACTTACCAAGAAGCCACCAATCGCACACCATGCCACCCTGTAGGAATGTTAGCTTCCTGTTGATATTCATCCTGTGATGGTGCAACGTGTGCAGCAGATAGCTCTAATTACATTGGGAAAAACCATAGCTCGCAAGTGTAAATGTTGGCCTGTTCAACTGCGTAGTATGAGACTTGGATCTAATTGGCTGACGTGTGGATGATTCCGCCCCCCCAGCATGGCTCGGCTTTGGGTGGACTGGCGTGGTCTTCATCGGGCGGCCAGGAACCCCCATGTCGTCAGCTCCAAGGCCGCCTGCAGCTCCATGAGGACTGCCCTTGGAAATCTAAAGTGGCTGATGAGCCAGTTGTCATCATGTGCCAGTAGATTCTCTCTGTCTGTGAACACTCACTGTCTGCTCATTGCACCATTTGTGTAAAACTACTAAAGAAGCCATTGTTTTTTTGATGGTATTTTCTGCAGCTTTCTGCGCATGCTTCCATTCATCATCATCATGTTGTTCATCAGTGTTAATTGTTGTGTCTCTGATGTGCAGAGCACTCTTGAGGAGTCATCTTTTTCCCAGCATTACCTCTAGGTGTCGCCAAAGCATCAATATCTGCAGAAACGTGAGTACGCCGGCCATGACGTAGGCGGGAGGCACCGCACGCTTCCACGGTCATTTCACTATTGGTGCGTCTGAACGGAAACTCTTTGCATAGGCTGGCTCTTTGCCTGGTTTAAGAAGAGCAATCATTTTACAGATTTTCTTTCGTGGATGTTTTTCCATCAACATGCATTTATTCGTCAGCACAAGGATCCATTTCCGTGTCAGTGGTCCAGAGTGCTTTATCTCTTCGAAGGGGAATTTATCCACATCACGTCTGCTCCCAGGAGATAGTCTCCTTCCCTCTTGTGTGTTGTCCTGTGTGTGTTCCCTATTTTCTTTTGTTGAGTGTCTTGTTTCAGATCTAATTGTTCCTTCCCTCCCTGCCCATCCAATTACCTGCCTACCCATGTCGCATTTTCACTTGTGAAGTGGAAATTACTAAATCTGTTGTGTTCAAGTGATTATGTTGTTTGTCGTAGCGAAGTGAAACAAGCGGAACTTAATGGGTGCTCTACTCTTTTGTCTTGGTTGTTTGGTGGTAGATTTTCCATTGAACAGCAACAGGTGTGTAACTTGGTTGGTTGGTAGTAGTGGTATACCATTGCTGCGTTGGGGTTGTTGGGTCATCGCTGATTTTTACACCAGGTTTTGCCATTCCTGCTGGTGGAGTCCTTCACCAGATTAGTAATATTTGCAGCATTCGTTGATTTATTGGTGTTGCTGAATGATCTGAGCAGAGAGATTTGGGGTGTATTGAATGTGGCAGCCTCTCATGATGTTATTTCACACCGTTACACCACAAAATGTCATAGTTCCTTGGATTCGCTGGGAGACGGGTGATTTAATTCTTGAGATCTTCTTGGAAGCTGGTCTTGAGGTGATTGTAGCATTGACTTTAATGCTGATGGTATAACGTTGGGTACTTACCAGCGGTTCCAGGACTAACTTCTTGTCATATTTCAGCGATTTCTTAGCTGGCAAACACAATAACAGGGTTGTAGTCTACTCACCATCCCCCACTGCTGACGGACTGATCAGGTTAAGTTGCTTCCATTACATCTTCATCACTCCCCACTGTGTGCTGTGGCTGCTGAAATCTCCAATTACAATCTTTGCTTTTCCAGTTGATGGCATCTCAGGCATTTCCGTTTGTCAGGAGTTTAGAGTTCAATGTTATTTTTATCGCTTTTTTCTATTGATTCAGGGATTTTTCTATTTTTTACCAGTACCAGGACATTAGTATGTGGCCATACCTTCCACACATGGTTGTGGACTTCTAGGTCCATGGTAAGTTTCCTGTAGGTGCATATAATCTAATGAGTAAAAAGACGATAAGTGGTTAGTTTTCATGCATGTTTTAACTTTTCAAGATTATAATATATTAAAGACATATGAAAGTATATAAGTTTGATCTGTGTATGTATTATGGTTAATGGCTGCCTCTCAATCACCCCTGTTGGCATGTTCACCATTTTTACTGGATGTTAATTCATCAGAGCAACAAGCTGAGCAAACGTTAACTGGGGTAACATCAAGGGCTGATTGCTTTTGGAGAAGAGGAGACATCTGCAGGCAGTAAAAAACCTTGTCTGGATGTTGAACTATTGGAGACAGAAGCTAAACTAATTATAACAACGGCTCGGCTCGCCACCACAACTGGACTTCCGATGTTCGCTGAACGCTGCCTGAGAAACACATGATTCCGAACCAGAAACTGCCTCATTTATTGTTTTGGAGAGAAAGTCCTCGGAGGATAAATCGGCTCAATGGTCATTATTTAACGCCTGAGGATGGAAACGCTTTGCTTTTTTTGTTCATACATGTAAATGACAGCAGCACATTATGCATTAGGGCTTGATGAAGGTGAATATAGATCAGCTGGTAGAGTAATTATTAAATACTAATACTCTGCAGTCACATTATTGCTCAGCTGAGCCAATTACAGCAGAGAATAAACTCATCAAATGGAAATAGCTTCTCCAGGAAGTAAAGTCTGTGTGTGGAAATGAATGGTTGACGGTGGTGTGAAGAACGATGACGTATTCTAACCAGTTATTCTAACAGTTAAGTTTCTTTTTACAAACCTTCTAAGATCATTGTGTTACAGAGGTTTGTACCAACAATGGTGTCGAATAAGCTGTATTAATAGAATACGTAACGCTATTAGCTTAACATCTTTTAGGAGAGAAAGGAATGCTAGGCCTACAGTATGTAAGTTTATCCTAATAAAGCCTGTTTGAGGAGACAGGATGTGTCTAGTGTCTTTTCCAGATTGTTGAGCTAATGGGTACAAGATTTGTGTGTGTGTGTGTGTGTGTGTGTGTGTGTGTGTGTGTGTTGACTTGTATAGACGCTGATGGTCTCCGAGGAGGCCAACGATAGCGGTGAAAGGACGTCTTTAACCAGCCTTCGTGATAAATGACTGAAAATTGCTGCCAGCTGAGATTACATCATACGTGCAGCGTTTAGGATGTGTCGGAATTTGTATGGTGTGTAAAGTGTGTGCTTGTGTGCACATACGTTTGACGCAATGGGACATTTAGGAGTTTGTGCTACACGTATAAACGGCCACCTGCCAACATGTCTGATCTGTAATAATTCTGAGTATCATTAGTTTGTCCATGAAGGTCCTCCAGTCGTCCAGGTCGTCTTATTCTTGTGGAGTTGCAGGAAAAGGAAAAACTGGACTTCTCAGCTTGTTTGAAGACGTTTTGCGTCTCATCCAAAAGAGGCTTCTTCAGTTCAGGAACCCACTCAGGGTTTAAATTCCTGAGTTTCTGGCATTGGTCTCAGAACTGAAGAAGCCTCTTGGATTAGAGGAAAACATCTTCAAACAAGCTGAGAAGTCCAGCTTCCTTTTTATTCATCAATATTGTTTAAGGTAGGGATATTTAGAAAACAAGAATGGGCTGGAAAATAGAATTTTTGAATGCTATCTACCTATTAGATAAGATATACCTAATTCATCCCACAATGAGTGGGTTATAAAGGAAAAATGAAATGTGCGGATATAAGAATAAAATGCTTGATATAAAAGTATATGTAAAGGTGTAAATGACAATGATATAAATGATGTAAGAATTCTAATGAAAAGTGAACATTTATATTAAAAAGTATTGCAAGTAAGTGACGACAATGATTATAACATGAATAAGTACTCATATTAATGAGGAGCAGCTGGACATAAGAACAACACATTAAACCAGTGTTTTAAAGCTGCCATTTGACACAATGGGACATTTAAGGTTTGTGCTACACATAGAAACTACCCAGCAACCTGTCTAATGGTTATTATTAGTACAGACTGCAGTTGGACTCTGTATGTTGTAAATATTTTTGAATAGGTAGGAATGTTAGAAGAAAGAAGGTGGGAATGCTGGGAAGTTTACTCTTTTGGATGCTACGCTCCACTCGTATTAATGAGGAGTGGCTAGAACACATGCAGCTGGACATAACAACACATCTGTAAAGCGGCGTTTAAAGCGGTCACGGTCTGGTTGTTTGGTCTGCACCGGTTCCATCCACAGCCTAAACAAACCCAACTGGCCAATGCACCAGAGTTCCCTTGAAGCCAGTGATGATGTTTGACAGCGAATTCCTAACAGTAGCGTTGAGAAAGGTGAAAACCTGAGTGCGGTATATCCATAGCTGCATCTCCTTCCCTGTGTTTTCGTTCGTGTGACCTCTCACCATCATCACTCACTCTCCCATCTGTCTCTCCTTCTTTTTCTTCTCCTCTGTCTGGCTTCCCGCGCCGTAGCCAACTGCTTCCCTCAGTGCCAGAACGGAGGAATGTGCCTCAGGCCTCAGCTCTGCGTCTGCAAGCCCGGCTCGAGCGGGAAGGCCTGCGAACAGAAGACGGCGCCCGCGCACCCTTTCCCGGCGCCGCCCGGCAGGGGGGCCACCAACACCGGCCACACCACGGGACACCACGTGAACGTGGTGCCCCAGCGGCCCATACCTCAGCAGGTGGTGCCCCCCGGAGGCCACGCCCCCGCCCCGGCCCCGCCCCCCGCCAACAGCATGGGCCAGATGAAGCTGACGGTGAAGCCGGCCCCCCAGCTCGTACGGCCGCATTACATCCAGCAGCACATCCAGCAGCAGTGAGTATCCCGCTTCTCTTGGCGTTACAACTTTTCAAGTTTACCTCAGTCCTCGAACCTCGAGGACCTCCGGGCGTTAATCAAGCATTACAGAAAAAACACCACTCGCCACAGACATTTCTTATTTTGACTTGCGTTCCTAGAGAAAAACAACTGTCATAATAAATGAATAATCGATTTGTTTTTTTAGCAATGTGGCAATATTGGAGATTCTTTCATAATTGATTGATGTGCGTTCCAGGCGATCGGTCGTTAGCATGAGGAGACGCTCAGATGCAAGCAGCCTGGTTTCAATTAAAATAAAATGAATAAAACAAAACAACAGCATTGTGGCTGAAGAGTTTACACTTGTGTGCATTGGGTACAGATCTCACTGTCCTGAAGGTCAATGAAATGTTGTGGAATCATGTGTTCCATACTCAACCAAACCTTTTTTTACTAGGTGCTGTGTCCCATAGATTAATCGTCAGCTTTATATTCACCCAATGGGAACCCGGGAAAAAAGATGTTTCTCTAACCCTGTATTCGCTAAACATGACGTGGACTGACTGGGGTTCATTGTAAACTCACAGTTACACAGCTTTACCGTCATTAGCAGACACTTGAAATTATATAAAACATCGTAAATAATGATTGGGAACAGAACCCTCGCTAGGATGGGATGTGTTGGGAGAAATTTATTACCATGTTGTTTGGAGGGTTTTGCTGAACCACTTGTGAACATTGTTGGAAAGAATATGTCACAGGAGCCAGGTGAATTATAATATTACAGATAACATACCGTCAGATACAGTAAATGCAATGCAAGTCACCACAAAGTCAACCTGGCAATAAAAAAAGAGAATTATCAATCTTACAGCATTGCCAATAAATCATCAATGCGTACAGCATAATATGGAGCCATAAATGTCCCAAACTGTCCAATATAATATTTTTGTGAGCAAACTGTAATATATAACAAAGTACAGCTGCAGATATGTGGAGCATCTGTTGGCGTTTAACTGAGTTTACCATCCAGACGACGCCTGTCATACTCAAGCACTGAAGCCTTCTCCTGCTTCTTCACTGGGACTATTTTAGCATATTAGGAGCGGTGCCAAGTATAAAAACCAGTCCTCTCCATCAGCCTCTTAATCCTATTTATATGATCAAGTGTAATGCTATTACTTTGGCAGCATACCACGGCGTAAAGCAGCCACTGACCGCGGCGCTTTGACCGATAACATCAAACAGTTCGCCTCAAAACAGGCTTTCACGACCTTATTTGGATCGCGTGTATTGTTATATTTACTGTCACATTAAATACAGCGCTGCCAACTGCCAGATGCCGACTAAAGTGCCTCAGTGATCCCTATCCTCATGGTATCTTACATAAAACTAGTGCAGTGCCCATAGAAATGATGTTTTCCTATGGAGAGGTAGATGGATTCACTGCTCTGATAACCACAGTATGTGTAGTAAATGGTGAAATGATAATAAATCTTTAGTTTTAATATTCACAACAACTTATCCATCCATAAAACGATAGTGTCTGGATTTCCTGAGGGTCAGTGAACACATCTTGGAGTTTCAGCATTTAGTTTATATAAAGAAGAAAAGACGGCAGCACGTGAAGTTTTCTCAGGAAGTTTGTAGTTTTGTGGTTTAAATGGTGATAAAATGGTGGGATGTAATCGTCATGGTGATCCAGAGCTGGAACACTGGAACTAAAGCTGCTGCAGGGTAGTGGTGGAATACGCTAGTGGATGGGTAAAATATATTATATATAAAGAAATGCTTCAGCTAGGACTCTAACATGGGTTTGCTGCTTATGAGGCGAGAACACTACCCCCTACACCACCATGGACTTTAAGCTTCAATGATAATAATGATAATAAAAATGTTTTGATTATTCATCAGGATAAACATCATTGTGCAATGCACAAACTATAGCTGAAGGTTTAGGTTGATCTGACAAATAGAAAGATATGTGAGTCACAGACTGATAGGCGCCTCTTGCTTCATACGTTAGATGCTAACATGTTATATTAACATGTCAAATCACAGTGACACAACCCACGGAGAGAATCGGCACCTGACTTTGCAGTTCTCCTCCACTCTACTGGTAGTTTTAGCCTCTTTAAGCTCTTTTTATGGTGAGATGACTTCCCAGTTTCATCCCTCTTGATTCATCAACACAGGTCTCCAGCAGCAGCAGCAGCTAAAATAGTGAAATGTCAGATGTTGTGTTCATAGCTAGTTTCTGCTTGCCCACGTGTTGCCAGAAAACAAGTTTGTGCAGGTCTAATCGTACTGGGGAGAAGAAGCTGATGTGCTTGTGTCTGAGCCTCGATGGTTCAGACCAATCAGTGTCTCCTGATCACTCGGGTCATCATTGACGGTGATTATTTTTTAAAATTTTTGCTAAGCGTCATTTTACCTAAAAACTCATCAATGCTCAACATGGTAATGCAACCAGGTACGCTTGGTGTTCACACCGTGTAATACAATAAGCTTCCACCACATTCAACCATGATAAATAGACATAAAGTAAGAGAAGGAGTTTCTAGTTGGTTTATTCTGAAATTCTCAGTGAGTGAAATGGAAAAATCTTTGTTTGGTTCTGGTTACTATCCCATTACATCTCACACCTTTTTTTGTCTAGTTTTAGTTATCTTTATCTGTAATTTGTTGGACTTTATTGGATGATGTTTGAAGTTTGAAATGTAAATCCTCAGGGAGAATTCTCTTTACTGCAGCGAGGACTAATGGGGATCTGTAATAAATAAATATTAATAAAAAGGAGAAATGGTTTATTTAATCACTAAGTACTTTGTGAAGCGCTGCCCTTTTCCAAACAGTTTCCAAGGGCAGTTTGTCAGATACGTCTCTGCAATAAAACATCTGGCACATCAGATAAGACGAATGGTGCTGCTATCGTTTTTTTTTCTTTAAAAATTCTTAACTGTCCACAAATGATGATGACGGATGTCATGCGATAACACGTGAAGTCGTGTTTACAGTCTGTGCTTTGTCAAGAACTGAGCTTGTAAGGGCAAAAAAAAGAAAACACATGGTGAGTAAAAAGACAATAAGTGTATTTTATCAAACCACTAACATGCATACATGTAGAAACTCTGGCCTATTTTACACAACCACAGGCACTTAATTTTATTTATTGCATAATACACAAATTACACAAAAGGCATAATGAACTTCAGCAATGACTCAGTATTTCAACATCAGGAATATTAATCATTTTATGTTAGATTTGTTTTTGCTAGTGACAAACTATTTAGTTTATATAGTTATTTTCTGAGGTAAATATTATTGTTGATGTTCTAGAAACAATAGTTAGTGCCATATTTAAAACTATAAAATCACTCCTAAAGAGTGCAGACCTGATTAGTATAGGACCAGGCTATGCAGGTGCAGGGCTTCACCACCAGGGGGCGAGGCAGCGACAAGACGAGCAAATCAAAAGCTTTTTAAACAAAAAACGTCCGTCGAGTCTCTTAAAATGTGCATTTAATGTACATGTTGGTTTTGTTTCAGTGGAAAGTTCATTTGGTACCTTTTTTTTTACATTTATCACACAAAACAAATTTGTGATTTGACATAAAATCTCAATGGTGTAACCCAAAAAAATTCTAAATATTTAATCCAACGAGAATATAAAATAATAATTGATAATGAGTTTTATTTTTTTAAATTAAAGTAAGTAAACTAATTGATACTAATTTTTTAGCATTACATCTACATTACATTACATGACATTTGTCAAATTATCCCTGACTCAAAACGACCTGTTCACAGCTCCATTTACCAAAACAGAAAATTCAAAGTGATCCAGAAACCAGAATTTCTTCTGGGTGATTATGAAAATGTAATCATCTGTTCACGGTACCATTCCCAACATTATCTGAAAAATTTACGAACATCCTGCCAAAAAGTTTTAAATTATCTTGCTAATAAACAGACAGACAAAAAATGCTAAAATCATAACCGCCTTGGCGACGGTAACAGAAATATATATTCTAATCCTGTTCTGAATGTATTGGATGAAGAACCAGACTGTTAAAACTATCGATGAGTAGTAGTATCGATAAAATCCTAACGGTTATTCCCTTAATCACATCCAGATGTTTGTTCGCTTAAAAGTTTGTCAGTTCGGGGGATTTAGTTTCTGGGATCTTGGCCTTCCACGTTCAGTTTAATGTCTGCATGGAAAATCCAGTATAAGGAATCCGTCCTCACCAATGTGTTTTCGCTTCACACCGTTTTTCATAGTATTACGGATGGAGTCCAGACGAGGTGATTTCTGTCAAACATCACCACGAGCTGGTACGAAGGTTCCTCACACAGACGGCGTGTTTAGTAGCACGCAAGTAGCGAACGCCATCTACGCGGCTTCCTGATCCAAGCTGGGGGGAATATTCAGTGAATAAAAACACGGATCCCTCGGTGTGAAGGTTATTGCGGTTTGAACACCCTCATTATCGCCATCCGTCAGCGTGATAATCGGTAGGCTTTCTCCGTTAGCTGAAACGCGGCTAACTCCCGCTGTGGTTAGCCGTGGGTTTGTTTTGCCTGTCACAGCAGCAGACGACTGGAGAATGTGCAGTCGCGTCGGACGCAGCGAAAAACGGGCCCCGACACCTTGTCAGGTCCAATCGGCGAATACGGAATCAGACGGATACGTCGGCCCGCCAGTGTTCGGCCCATGACGTTTTAAAAATGTTAATCAATACGTTTTATTTGCTGTGTTTTACATGCACTCTAAAAAACGTCAAGAGTTTTTTTTTTTTTTTTGTGCTACCCAGGCGTCGGTAATAGCTACCAGATCCGTGTCCTCGAAAGCTGCTCTCAATTTGCAGGAGGGGTTCATCTCTCGCGAGGAGCTCTTCTCAGCAGCTGAGCTGTTCTGTCAATTGATAGGAAAGAAAAAAAAATAGGGCAATAAACCCCAGGTAAGTAAGTTCTCGTCAGATCAGGTGGATGGGCATCTGTAGCGGAACTGAGATCATATCTGAAAACATGATCTGGTGGATGTGAATCACACGCAATCATCTGTCCAGACTCTCGGTGTAATTCCGAGGCCTTAATCTTATCTATGCGCTCACATCTATGCGTAGAGATAAGATTGCACATTTCATTTTCCTCCGCTCAGGATAGCGTTATGGAAATACTGAAACCTAAAAGTATTACTGGAATTCCAGAATGACAGACTCCATCACATGCCCATTAGGATAAATCTGAAAATGTTGTTTTCCATGTTGTTCTTCCATTCTTCCACCATTGAAGTCATCATGAAAATGTGCTTCTCACAGTAGATTTGTGTTTCAAATAATGATTGTGGTAACTCCAGATTCTCTCTGTGGTTGCTTATTTTGTCCTTTAGCGTTCATGGTTGTCTTGATTAGTAATTGTGCGTTTGATTCTGCTATATGATCACAATGGAAAAAGTAGGTTAAGGAAAACACTTGTTATTAAATATTATTAAATATTATTAAATATCGATCAAATTCATTGGATCTGTCTATTGATCCAAGTCAGTTGTTTCGAATCAGAATGGCTTACTGTATATTCTCTAATAGAGGCCCAGGCCTTTATTAGAACAAGGTCTCTATTTCTATTTGAGCAAAACAGACCACCAAGAGATTTTGTGTCCCATAAAATAAACCCATAAAATAAGCTTTAAAACAGCCACCTCCACTTTTTCCACTGAATTTTCAGCCATTCTTCACAAATTTAAAGGTTTCAAACCCCCCTGGTTTCCCAAAACACAATAAAATTTTTTGGTATCTATCATAATACTTATCGACTCCCATGAACCCTAACCCTAACCATCAGCACAAAAATTTACTCAACCATTGTCGTGGTACATTTTCAGCTTGGATTAGGTAACTATTGTTGTCTTGGTAAAAAAAAAAATCATTGAAAATAGGAAACAAGCTGTAAAAGTCACTCACTTTATGACCCGTTGGCTACACCACACCCTCCGCTACGAGGCATGTAGTTCATTCTTCATCAATCATGCAACTTGACAGGCAACATAATTCACACGGCCGCTAGAGGTTATTTGACGGTTAAACGTGCATTGGTCATGTTTAGGCATTTGAACAAATGGCTGACGTTGGCGTTGATGAATACGCTCCCAGTACTGGACTCTGGTCTGGAAGAGCGAGAAGAATTTGAAGAATTTTAATGTTTTTTTTACTGACAACGACGTATTAAGTAAATTGATTTTCCTTTAATTTGGGAAAAAAAAATCGCAATAACCCTCTATAGCATAGATTTATTATCTTCATTTTTCTATAAAGCTGTGATATAAAATCTTTTTTTATGGTAAGGTGTGAAAAGGGGGCTTTTATTTTGAAGAACATACAATTTATGAGGTCACATGACCAGTCCCTTTTGCTCATATAGATTTGACATGTGAGCATCATTGTCTCGCAAATTTTTAGTAGAAAATTTTCGAAAAAAACAAAAATTAAAATCACTATCTAACGGTAAGTTAACTTGTTAGATTTCTTGCCAAATGGCATCAATATGCAGATATGAAAAATTCCTAATGGACCATTGACGAATCTATGCACAAAACTATCCTGACTCACTATATATAACAGTCAAAACAGAAGAAGATTAGAAGCAGGTCAGCTGGTACAGCTGATTGTCTAGATAACATCTGAATCCTTGAGGATTTAAACTCTTATATGTATCAGGAATAGATCCCAGTTTCTTTTCATTTAAAGTGTAGTTTGGATCAAAACTAGTTTCCAAATGAATCTGGTGTGGTCATGTCAGAGTCAGTTTTATTGGGGCAGCTGTAGATTGGCTTTTCAGAAAAAAGGGCGACCTGGTTGTGCAATGGGTTGCGCTGCAGGCTTGAGTCCTTTCTGCCTGGAGTTTCATGTTCTCCCCATGTCTGCTTGGGTTCTCTCCAGGTTCTCCAGCTTCCTCACACAGTTACAAACATGCTGAGTTGACTGGAGACTCAACATTTCCTGTAGTTATGAGTGTATGAGACTGGAGACCTGTCTGGTCTGGGGTGTCTACCTGCCTCCCACCTGTAAGGGGCGAGGACTGGCAGGTATGCAGGGATAGAAAATGACTGAATACATGAATGAACATTGTGTAGGGGGGAAACGTCTAGACTGTTCTCTTCGTTTTACAGAAATCCGAAATTCCCCTTATGAGCAAGTACAGGAAATTCTTCCGTTTAATGGGAAGAAACTCCGAACAAAGCGTGGCACTCAGTGGGCGGCCTTCTGCCTCAACGGGAGAGAAGAGGAACTTTCTAAACTTTGCAGACCCTAAAATAGTGAAACTATGGTTTATTACACAGAACTTTAGTTTAAGTATAGTGAAACCTGTACTGGAATGGCTTCACCTTGACCCCATTTTGACACTATTCTTATTTATTTGAGCATTTGTCAAGTGTTGTCAGGTAACGTGGCAAGTAAAAAGAAAAATAAGCACAAAAGGGCAAAGACTAATATCCAGGTGTGTGTTTTTTTGGCCTGTCAGCAGCAGGATGAGCGATTGTATTGAGATATCAGTGGCACTTTGCTGGAATTCCCATTCGGTTTCCGTGTGCTTACGAGACGGGGACGTTATGAAGAGTGCGTTCCAGTCTATGAATCATGGATGGCAGGTTAATGCTATTGTAATGGCTGTCGCTGGGGTTCAGCTGCGAGGGTCAAGTGTTCCAGCTGAATGTATATCAGCTCTAACCCTCCCAGAAAAAAAATGAGATTAACTCAGAGAAAAAGTACACTTGAGGTTTGATAAAGACTTGCAGATAGAGAAAGCCCATTATTTTACAAAGGGGTGTCAGCTGTGACCCGGGTCAACATTCAGATTCTATAGCCTGCTAGCTTCTAGCTCTATAATGAATGTTTGAATGTAGTTGAACTTGATATTCAACGATATTAACTCTGCGTTTAGGGTTGTAGCCTCCATTGTGCACAGTCTGGTAAATTCTAACTCTAAATAAATGAATTCAAACTGAACTTTTATGTCCTGTCCTACATTTCTGTTTGACAAAATGAATATGACAACGCATAAAGAATTCAGAAATTCAAATTCAGCTCGAGTTCAATTTGAACAATACGGAACGCACAGTAAATCAAGCGGTTCACAAACAGTGGCCAGTAGTGAAGTTATAATTCAGTCATTAGGTGCAGGAATCGCTGCCAAATCTCCTGAAACGTTTCCTCTCCAGGAGATATATTACTCCAAATCTTCTCCAGATGTAAGTTTCCTTTGCCACAACCTGCTCAGATTTACTGGATTCTACTTATTTTATTTGAATTTTATTTCATAGGGACATTGCAGTTTAACCAATACAGAGCATGAAAGTCTTTTACTCATTTATGGTCAACTTTTGTTCAATTTTAGGCTTCACATGTGTAGTATACTTCAAATATTCAGCTTTATCATAAACTATAGTACGATATGCACGGACAATAAAATAAAGGGACCTCATCTTTGTTGTAAAAGATTGTATCTCTGGTAATTAGTTGATTTCAGTTGGTTACGTTTCCAAACGTCGTCTTTATGGGGAAGCTGATGTGGCATTTCCATTCACCGTGATCCTAGCTACTCTGTTGACGTCTCTTTGTCTAGTATAGTATAAAAACTATTAGTGCCGTCAAAGCAATGTGTTAATTTTGATTAATTATCTATAGAAAATAATGAATGCAGATTAATTGCAGTCTATGACGCCTGTTTGTGTCTTCGACTGGTCCCTGATCAGCAGATGGTTGCAGCTTGCTGCAGAATTGTGTGTGTTGACGGTGTTTTATGAGTGAAACACACCCTCTGTGGGACAATTAAAAGGTTCCTCTTTAGCTTTCTTCTTCAGGAAGGCAGAAAATGACCATTTTATATCCACATCATATTTGCTTCCGGTGCCAACATGAGGCCTCACACTGTTCAGCAGCTTCGTCCGTCCGTTGGTTTTCTTTTATGCCACTTTTCACCCCAGGCCTATTTTCTCAGCATATTGAGAATTACATTCCCAGACTTAATGCAGTATATCTCCACAACTACAGGGGTTATCTGGGTGATCCTGGGATCAAAATAAAGCTAGCACCTGTGAGATGGTTGTAGAAGCATCAGAATCAATTTAAATCAATAAAGCATGACATTGTTGGGATTGAAAGTAAATAGCCTTATATATAGAATATATAGAGTTTTTTTTATTGTCTAGACTGTTGATGCAGTTGGGAAAAACAGAAATAAATAATGCTATCAGCACTTTTCTAGGAATTTTATTATGTGACAGTGATGCCACCAGACAGACTTTTTGTACAGTGGTAATTTTCAGTTCCTGAATTTAGATGTGAGGTTCCTGGTGGTAGATTGGTGTCAAACAAAAGGAAAAATCATGTGCATAAACAGCTGATCTGCCTCAGTTGCCATGTAGTGTCTGATGAATTCAAAACAATGTTTGGTTTCTGCCTTTTTTAAAAATTGTCTTTACTTGTTTTATAAAGTTGAGTTGTGGATCTAACAACATCATCAAGTTTTATGGATTCTAGATCAGTCATCTTATACAACCCCTCAGCCATTCTGATCTTCTGGTAAATACGCTTCAACGTTGGGTTAAACATAAATAAGGCCAGTTGTTCTTTTGGGTTACTTTGCACAACTTTTTGCACTTGTGAAAGTTGGTTCTGGCTGCAGTCATCCATCCATCCATCCATTTTCTGTACCTGCTTATTCCTCATTAGGGTCGCAGGGGTCTGCTGGAGCCTATCCCAGCGCGTTACGGCGAGAGGCAGGGATACACCCCAGATGGTCGCCAGCCAATCGTGGGGCACACACACCATTCACTCACACACTCACACCTACGGGCAATTTTTTTTTTTTTTTTTTAGAGTTGCCAATTAACCTGAGCATGTTTTTGGACTGTGGGAGGAAGCCGGAGTACCCGGTGAAAACCCACGCAGACACGGGGAGAACATGCAAACTCCACACAGAAAGGTCCCAGACCCAGGACCAAGGAGGTCTTGAACCTGCGACCTTCTTGCTGTGAGGTGGCTGCAGTCATATCCATGGATATTTCACAATACAATTGTCCAGTTTGGTTAAATTTCCCCTTACAGTACATCCGTTGTTCATAGAGATAGTTCCTTGGAGAATACTCACTCTAACAGACATTAGATCGGTCCAGGATGATATGGCACCAGGGTGTTGCTCTGGGAACTTAGGAAAAGGCATTAACGCATATCGGGGGCAACCTGCCAACAACTGTTCCTGATCACTGGAATGACGCGTCTGTCGATGCTATCAAAGCTAACAGAAACTTTGCCGGCGGTAGCCATGGTAACAAACACGGCCACAAGCCGCCGCCGGGGAAACGGAGGAAACATCGAACATGATCCTGTAAATTGTTGCTGGTCCACAGACGGCCTTGTTCCTCTCAAACACGACGTTGCCGATGCAGCGAGACGTGGCTGGACACCAGCATAAAGGCCTCCGGGCTACTGCTTCCTGGTGTGTTTGCTCTGAGCCAATCGTACGGAAGCCTCTCAGCAGGAAAGGTGGGGGAGTCTGGTTTTATATTAACCAAAGATGGTGTACTGATTCAATTACTGTCTCTGTCTTGCGCTCCAGAGCTAAAGTTTGACTGTAAAATGCATAATTTTCTGCCTCCCGGGGGACTTATAACTTGCCTCAGTTACTTTGGCCGTGGTTTGTATTCCTCCAAACACAAGAGCTAAGGATGCCTGCTAGCAGTTAGCCGCTCAGACGGTGGGGCGGGGAACTCAAACTCAGAGACTGTGTGTGTGAGTGAATTATTTTTTTCACTCATTTCACATGAGTGAATTTACAAGATAATTGTGGGTTTTGAAGGGGATCGATTGAACAGAATATTATGGAGTCCTTCTGGAGACAAAATTCAGGGGGGAATATAAAAAAATTTGGCTATGAGAATAATATGTAGGAATGGAAACATTTCTATCTCTGCTAAGGAGGTTATGTTTCCGCATCTGTCTGTGTTTCAGCAAGATATGGCTGGATTTTTATAAATTTTTTAGCGAATGTTGGGAATGGCACTATGAACTGATGATTCAATTTTGGTAATGATCGGCAGGAAATCCAGAGTTCTGGATCACTTTGAATGGAACCTTCAAACAGGCACCATTGTATGGGGCCACCTGGTGGTGATATCTGGTACCTGCATAGCTTGCTGTGTGCGAGTACTTTTTTAATTGTGAGATTGTTCATCATCGCTTTAGCTGCTTGAAAACACAAACATAGTCAAGCTCGAAATAATTGTATTATATTTTAATCTAGAAACAAAGTACAATGACATACTTCTAATTCTTAGCAAGAGACGTCAAAGATTTCAACATTCACATAGGTGATAGCCATCGGTGGGGGGGGGCGACAAGCAGAAATGTACTCCCTGCACTTTCAGGTGTCTGTGCTGTGTTTTTAATTTGTATTCCTAAGTATCTCCGAATAAAATTGTCAAGCACTCCCTATGAGGCTCCTTCTCCCCCTGCCTTTCCATTTACTCTGGTCCAAGTGTGTCTCTGAGTCTCTGTCTGCAGCTTGTAAGTCCGGGGGGGGGCGTTACGGGGATCAGTTACGTGGCGACTGGCGACAGACAGTTACTCCTCATGGCCAAGAGTAAATTGCAGTCAATGGGGGAAGTTAAGGGGGAAACCATTTGTCTTCAAGCATCAGTTGTGTATTCATCATGTTTAACTGTCATCACTTGTCATACCCTGCTGGGGTCTATATCAGCGAGCCAGAATGCTCCTTTTCAGTCAGAACACTTGTTGGTGGACTACTGGAAAAAAAGAAAGAAAAACAAGGGGCTTCTACAATTTTGCTATGGATTTATCCTGATGAGAGGAGGGAATGCATTCCTCACTATTATAAAAAAAACGAAATTCATTCCAGCACCACTGGGCTTAGTACTCGCTTACTGTCAAAAGTGGATATGTTTATTTCTTTTTAAGAATTAAAATTCAGGGATTTTTTGATTTTCCAGTTCTGACTGGAAGCAAAATTTTAGAGACTGAGATGTAGGAACTGTGGAACAATGGTCACGTAAAAGCACAGGACAGATTAGAAGACTACCTTTACACCAACTAGACTGTCTAGATCCTCCTACATCCACTTTGCTGAAAGTTCTGTGTCTGTTGATCCATGTCTGACTGGATCCTGGACGTTTTAATTAACCAATCACAAGCAGTTGAAGTTAAAGGCAAAATACCTAAACCCATGTCCAAAAATTAGTCTGTCAAGATCTGCAATGCCAATATAAGTAGAGTTGTGCAGAAAGCAAATAAAAAAAATCCAGTTTAAAGGCTGGAATGTTTTATTTCTTTAGAGCGGTGATAGAAAGTGTGAACTGTTTTAAAAATCAATGGATCTCCACTAAGAATGTAGTGACTCCCCAACATTGTTGTCCTGTACTTATTATATACACCAAGTCCAGAACAAATGCAATAGTTGGGTTTCCCATCATTCTCTTAAAGATTGATGAAAATCTGGCCCAATATTTCAAGGTATCTTAGAAAATAATCAGACAAACCAATTTTAGTCAAATATTCAGGAAATGTTAGGAATGGCACCAGCAACAGATGATTACATTTTGGTAACCTGGTCTCTGGATCACTTTGACTTTTTTGTTGTGTGGTATCATTGTGGTAAACGGGACATTCAAACAGACGTCATTGTTTGGGGCCACCTAGTGGTGATATCTGGTACCTGCCCCCCCACAGGCCCAACTTTTGCATTTGTTTCTGGTCTGTGTGTATTCAATAAGTAAAGAACAACAATGTTGGGTGGGATTCAGGGTTGATGACAATGATTTTTCAGTGGAACGGTATCTAGTGATGAACAGTTATACCTTATACCAGTTAGTTTAGTCCAAGTGTGGCTTAATTATTGCTAAAGACTTAGAAAAAAAGATTGAAGGCTTGTCAGACAGGATTGATGGACTGACTGGACCTGTGTTGGCAGTAACATGACTATTATATTGGACTGAATTGGATCAGTTTATCAGTCTATGCTCCAACTCTCACCTATGTTTCTTGAGTTTTGCGTAGTAACAGAAAGAATTATATAATTAATACAAGTGGCTAAAATTAGTTTCCCAGACAGGATGAGTAGCTCAGACATCCAGAAAGAGCTCAGAGTAGAACCGCTGCTTCTGAGGTGGTTTTGGGCATTTGACCAGGATGCCTCCTGGACGCCTCCCGTTAGAGGTTTTCTGGGGATGCCTAACTGGAGAGAGACCATGGGGCAGGCTGAGAACACACTGGGGGGATTATGTACTCCATCTGGCCTGGGAACACCACAGGATCCCCCCAGGAAGAGCTCGAGGATGCAGCCAAGGAGAGTGACGCTGCCCGACTTCCGATTTCACTGTTAACCACGACGTCTGCATGCGGAACCAAAACAAACACGGCGCATCGGCTTAAAATGCTGCACTAAAACAAGTTCAGATACGCAATATTACACTTGCTGTCACAAGAGCGACTCCCCGTTATGTTTGAGGGCAGGACCATTAGCTAAAGGAAATGAGAAGTGTTTCTGGTAAGGGGTGAGCGTCCAACACTGAAGCATTGTAATTACCGAAATGCAAGTGTGGGAGTATTTTGGGATACATAAATAGGCCAAAGTAAAGTCACTGCTAAAGGATTCAACACCTCAAACAACAACTTCAACATCAGCATCCAGTCAGACAAATGTGAGTCCAGCTCATAGATTACGTAATAATTAAGTCACTTACAAGCAGCCAAATGGTGGTAACCCAACGGCAACAACAAACTAACACTCACTACAACTGGATGGAATTTCATCAAAAGGCTTGTGTGTGACCATTTACTTGTTGATTCCTAGCATCTGTGTTGAGTAAATGTAGATATGGCAGGTGTAAAAAATAAATATAAATTATTGCATATTCATCGTCTATAATCGTTGCAACCCAGAACCACATCCATTGCCTGACCTAGACGAATGAAAGGAGAGTGACTAATAAGAGAATCATGCTCCTGTTCAAAATTCAAATGCATTTTCATCACATTAAATTTTAAAACCCTCATTTCAAAGTCAACACAGATACTTGCCCTTATCCAATGTGTTAACTTGCGAATTATTCAAAGGAAAACCAGCCAGTTAGCCGGAACAAAGCGCTGGTATACAGAGCAGAGATATTTCTCCTCTCCCTCCCTGCAGTCTGCCTGCCATCAGCTGCAGTGTTGCTAATACGTGAGAAGGCTCTGGTGAGGTTCAGCGGGTTCATTACGGTAGACCAGAGTATGTCAGCTCTCGTGGGGAAGAAGACTTGGACAGCGCGAGTGTAGAGGTCGGCGGTGGATTGTGATTGCGGCCAGAGCAGTGAAGGCCGAGACTGAACAGATTCAGCCCCCTTCGTGCATGTGCATGTGCACGTGCACGCACAGAAATGCACGCACACACACACATACACACACACACACCCAACTCACTCCCTCAACCCTGACTCACCGATCTGTTTATGTAGAAATGAGTAAAATCTCCTCTCTGATATTTAAGACTAGCAGGCTCTTGTAACCATTCCTTGGACGCCCTCCAAGCTCTTCTCTTACTTTTTTTCATTTCACGGCGGCGGCCGTTGCCAACACACACGGCCATGCCAGATATTTTGTTGAGACTGGAATGAGATCTTATGTTTATAACCTTTCTCTTGCCATTACTATCCTCTCTGTCTCGTTCCTTAGGTTTGAAGCTCTTTGTTATTGCAATATTAAGGACTAAGCTTTTATAGAAGTAGTTGTTAATCTGGTACCATCACCATTGAGCACATTATGTACGACAACCACTGAAATATTTTGCTGTTTCGCTATGAGGGAAAATGTCAGGAAACCCTCAAATTCTCTCCATCACTAACAACAATGTTAACCAGGACACAGACACAACCCCACAGGTAAAACAGACAAAGTCAAAGTACTGGATGAGAAATTGATGCAGGTAAACCTGTACCAGATGTAGACAGAAACTGTGGAGGAGGTGGAAAAGAAGTGTGTAGGGGCTGACAGAGATGGAGGGATATGTAGTGTGATTTGTAAAAGGCACCCTGGAAGGGGCTTATATAACATTCTGTAATCCCAAAATATATCAATATCAGATATAACCTTAACGTCGACCAGCATCAGTAAATCCGAACGCTGTAATCCGTTTTATATTGCCTTGTTTTGGTCTCCGTCTTGTTTTTTTTTTTATCTTGTGTTTGACCAGTGTCTGAAACAGACTCTCTGTTTAGTTTGAGCTATTTTAGAATACAAGTTGAAGCACGGGTGACAATGAGAAGACTTTTGCAGAGGTGGCATGCACAACCCTCAACCAGGAGTTTTTGGTGGCGCACACCAGTCTAGTGTAGGGGTTTGTGTCTACAACATAGAAGCTACATCACCACTCTACATCCACAGAAGTATAAACTAGACTTTACCTTCTGCAGGCGTTCACCATGGAGATGCACAATGGGTCATTCCAGCATCATTACTGCAATGTGCACATGAGCAATAGGCACATGGCAGGATTGCGATCTCAAGTAGTATCTCAACTAGCGCTAACAAGTGGAGTCTTTTAGAGAAAAAGACATTTTTGCTGCTCTCCTGATTGGATTTGGCAGAAGCTTGATTCCAAAGGCTTTCTCTGCAGATAGGTTCAAATCTTGCATTTTTCATATCACAATATGCATTGCAAGGACAAAATATCTCTATCCATCTCTAGTGTGGATTATTTCACAGAGGTAACCCGAAACTATTCCTAGTTTATACTGCTTGACCAGCTCCGCTCTAATGGATTCTACCACTTGTTACCACCCACATAACAGTAGATGAATACATCAGTAATTTTCATATAAAAGGTTAATTTAGAAGATGCTTTTATGACTGTTTAAAAGAGTCGCCCATAGTATACATGTGAATGCATCAGTGTATATTGTCATATCCCATACATAGCTGCCGAACCTAAACAGAAAAGCTATTTAAGATATAACATGGTCATAGCAGAGCTATTTACAGGGCTATCATTTCCTGTTTATTTTTACTGTGGCATGGGGCCTATCGTAGGAATGGGATGAAAAATATGTACAGTCGACAAATGGCTCCTTCTCCATGTTTATCAGCTCCTGCTGTGGCTCCTTGTATGACTTCATTTAAGAACCCTCCGGCCACCCCCAACTTTTCCATCAGTGTCTGATTTAAGATTTAATGAAGCACCATCAAGTGGGATTGCGCAATTGAGCACTTAGAAGCAATTGCAAAAATCTAAAGATTTCTATGAAATATTAACTAGATAAATTTTAATTTCCCATACTTTCCTTAACTTTGAGCTAAATGCTAGCATAAGATTGCTAACATGGTCATAATGTTAACCTACAGATACACATGTTTAGTTCATGAGTAATGTTTCTGTTAACCATCCTATACTTACAGACTTAGAACATGGTTTATCCTGTGAGGAGCTTGAATGTAGGAGATGCATGATGGGTAGTCATTGGGTCACCAAAGGCATTAACATGTATCTACCTGGGACCATGTAGATATGTACCATAAAAAATGCCATATTGCATTTGCTAGTTTATATAAGTTCCATGCATCATCTGCAACACTCAGCATCTCAGCACATCAGGCTTCCCTTGGATACTTTACCATTTCCGTAGAAGTTATCCGTATTCCGTAAAAGTTATTATCAAAGTAATGATAGTTGTGTAATGGTAAGAAAGGCAGGCATTCCCAATGGAAGATGTCTAACTTAATAATGTGGCTTGCCCTGAAGAGAGGAGACCTAAGAGTTTAGTCGACTACTTGGGACGTCCCTGGTTCTCTTGTAATAAGTACATGCATGTAGACAAGTGGCAATCATTAATAAATATTCATACATCATTAACACCAGGGAATCCCCTGCATTCGTGTCTGTGAGGAACTGATCTCTGTAACTAAACTGAGATAAGCTGCTTATCTCCGCTAATGTCAGGCTGCACCATCACGATCCAGATCACACGCTCTGTTTGGCCGGGTGAGGCCCGGCATCCAGTGTGCAGTAAACAGAGTTATTCGACTTAACAGGGAAGATGACGAACGTTAAACGCCGCGTTTCTCCAAACAGACCATGGGCATTCACGACATTACATTTAATATTCGAGGATGCTCGGGTCCCATCACGAACAGCTGACCAAACAGGGATGAGCATGGATGGATATATTCATGCTGACTTTTATTTTTAAACGCAAGCCCAATGCCAGGAATTGCAGGCTCAAATAGACGTTCTATTTTAGCTACGCACACGAAAAGTACCAACTGGCAACAGATCAAGACAAACAAAATGTCAGGTTTTAACTGTTGACAGTGATTCATGACGCCGTTTGATTTAAATGATGAACCAGAAACGTTTACTCCATATGTCTTGTGCTACTAACTCGCACATCACCATTTAGAAGTAGAAAAGACTCCAGCAACAACAAACTGGTATTTTCTGAACGCGTTTAATGACAAAGGTTCTGAGTGGCGACACCTGAAGTAAAAAGGCCTCTTTCTTTGGGGAAGAGTAAAGACAATGAATGTGCACATGATGATAATGCTGCATACTTTGGGACAGTGTCTCTTAAAGGATTGTAGGTAGATTGGTGGTTGGTTTTGTATTGAGGCTCCTAATAGGTAGAGTTTGTACTTGTATGGAATCATCAAATTTATCTGTTGCTACAGGGGCCTTTATAAAGTAAATCCATAGGGGTCGATCCAATATTGGCCACCTAGGGGGCGTGGCCTCACGATGGTGGCACTCCATCGTGACATTGGGTGGATGGTGATGGTTGGATGATATGGTCCATTGGAACAACCCTAGTGGGTGATCCAGTTAGCAGAAAGCACTGGTTTCAGACGGCTGTTCAGGTTTCCAACCATTTTTACCCCTTTGACTCTGACGGCAGCTTGTGCTGGATTTTCTTTTTATGGTCATTTTCCAGAGACCAGAGTCTACTATTAGTCACGTGTTAATGGTGTTGAATACTGAATTCTGCTTACTCAATATCAAGTCATGCTTTGACTGAATAACAGACTGTTATAGACAAACTTCTGATCAACCATAAACCCCAGTGGTAATAACATTTGTATTAAATTATTGATTTCGTCAGAAGACGCTATGTAATATGAGATAATGTTCAGTGACTGGGTCATTATTGCAAAATAAATTCCTTTGGGCTGAGGCAGGAGTCCTGCATCGCCCTGTCTCCGATTTTTTTTGTAATAAAAACGAACATTATGTCTTACTGAATAAACTCCACCTGATATCGTAGAGTTCTGCTATCCAGTGCTTTTAGGATTTAATGTTGTCTGAATCGTCACATGAAAAAAAGCTAGAAATGTGCTGGAATAGGTTGAATTAATGTTCAAACCTGGCTCTGAGCTCAGGCTCATTTTTTAATTGGATACAGGTGTATTGTTTTTTAATAGGAGATAACACAAATAAATCTATTTACATGATGCTCTAAATCATTTAATCATGGGTTAAAGGATCAGACTTTTTATGTCCTTTAGTTTTCATTTTATTCAGGACATGGTATTTTCAGGATAAAATGACAATTTAATTGGTGAGTGATAAAGGCTTTAAGCTATAATGTTTTATGGTAATTTGGTCTAACCTTCAAAAAGTTATAATTTAATAAAAATGCTGTGCATATCAATAAATATGCAACCAGCTGCTCTAACGTTCAGACCTTCTGCATCTCCCTCGGTGTTGCAGCTCGTTCTGGAGGTGTTGGATCGGGGTCGGGGTCAGAGGTCAGGGCTCTGTTCTTCTACACCACATATTTCCATCTGGGCCTGGCTGTGTGCAGTCACGTCATATGTAGAAAGAACAATGCTTTCGACTAAAATGTCACTGTAATCACAGTAACAGCCCTGTCATAAAATGTTTTCACCTATTAAAATAAAAATACCTTGGGGTTCAATAATAATAAAATTGTTATATGCTGAATATATGTAACACACAAATCAACATTAACGCATTTTTAAATAAAAATTGACCAAAATGTCCTTATTTTGATGGCTAAATAATATTAAATATGTGAGTTTGCATTCATCAGATACTGAATGTCAAATGGTGTAATTAAAAATGAATGATAAATTTTATGTATAGAATTTTTTGTGTAGAATATAAAACTAGTTGATAATTTGAGATTTGGCGTTGGCCCATTGGTGGGTTGATAAATGGGTTAAATGTCATAAAAACCTTAGTAAACATATGCTACCAACCAGTTTTATATTCTAGATGGAATAAATACCTAAAATGTATCATTTTTTCTTGGTTACACCATTTGACATTTTCGTGATTAATTGCACATTCGGTGAGATTATTGTAGAAAATGGCACGAATGGACTTTCAAATGACATGAAACCAACACGAACACAAAACGTACGTTTTATTTTATTATGTTTTAGTGAGAAAAGATGAGTCTAAAAGATCCTGGTGAAGGTCAGTTTTCTCTGAGACGAAGCGAAGGAAGGTGACGCCGTCCTTGAGGAACCGGAGGAATCTCCGTGTCAGGGTGATGTCATGCGAGTGCATCGAACCCGAGGACACTGGCCTTTTTTTTCCCTTTGTGAAAAAACAATCTCATTAAAGCCGGGACGCGGCACTGGCCGAGGGGAATCGCTCACTTCAAAAGAAGCGAATCCACACGGGGCGAACCGGCGAAGGGCAGAGACGCTCGAAACCTCCGAGCACCTCTGGCTCCGAGTGTGACGGCAGCTGTTTTCCATCATCTGTCAAAGGAAAACACCTGCTGTGACATTAAGACGGCGGATTTAAAGGAACGCACTTGTCTATGACTATGTCTGTATCCGTGTGTGTGGAGTTGAACGATATATTCTTATCGGTAAATCTTTCTTCTTCCTCCCCAGGATCCGACCCATGCCCATGCACCCGGGTCAGAGCCAGCAGTACGTCCTGAAGCCCAAATACTACCACACACACACCACACACACGCAGACACACTTCCAGTCGCCGCCGGACAGGGCGATCCCACTGACCGCGGGTCACAGTCCCATCCACGGTGAGGATTTTAAAATTTTACCTTCATCTTGGTTTGTCGACCATGCTCCGCCATGCATCCTTCACCTGGTGCAGAATTGTTTTATTTTTCATATCCGTGCACTTCACAGTTTTGGCGTTACCATGTCTCAGCGAGAATATTTTTCCTCAGATAGATGCATCATTTGTAGACTGAAATAGAAGTAATATATAGTTATAAAACGTTTATTTCTTATGTGTCCTAAACAACCCATGCAAGTGGATTTTTGCATGATATGGTAACTATAGACAAACTCTCTTCATACACTGTGCACTGTAATTATGGGATACAATAAATTATTTACAGGGTTGCTGCAGGATCTTAAAAAAAAAAAGTCTTAAAAACATTGAATTTATGAATTTGGAAACAAAAACCTAGAAAAAGTCCTGAATTTTGATATATGGGTCATAAAATCTGTGCAGTACCTGACTCGTCTGTATGGCATTCTCCTCAGAAGTTTTGCTCGTCATTTGTCACGGCGTCTCCACGTCGCCAAACTACCGTCATCCTCTGTGTTAGGGACCGTCTGCAAGCTGCATGTTTCAGTAGGAAAACTTTTCCCTACTGAGGTTGGTGAAGTACATAAAAATCAATGAACTTACTGCTACAGGTGTGGTTTTATTGGAATAAAATAGTGTGTCTGGACATTATGTGGCATTTATTACACATAAATGAACAAATTTAGGCATATATCCAAGATATCCAAAACACCATTATTATCTTTATCAGGTTAAAATCCTATAGATTAAAATAAATCACAGCGCTATGCTGCAGCAGCTCTCTAGTTCCAGTGTAAAGCTCCAGTTCACGGCTCCTTCTCATGTTGCTTCCCAGCACCACTTTCATTATACATCATAACTGATGGCAGGTTTAACTGTGATTTTATTCCTCATCATGATGCAGGATACTTTGGCAATAGCCAACGCTGAAAAACAAACAGTGCATATTCACTGTCTACATACTACTAGCTGCAGATTCTTAGTCGAAGATGCGTTCACAGACCCTCAGGAAAGTTTTTCAAAATACTTCATGACCATCTTTGCATTTTCAACACTCTGTTGATTGACGGCTGGAAAATGGGGCCTAGTTTCTCTGCACATGGAGCTGTTCAGCTATACTGTCAGGCCTGGGGCTTTTTACCAGCTCACCACAGCATGTTCGTCAAAATGGGGCGTGGTCAGCTGCCCTAGAATGACATTCCTGAAATTAAAAGGTGTCAAACCTTCAGGTGAAACCTATTGAACTTTTGTGCAAATTGTGGTTTCCAAGCTCCCTCTGTCGTTTCTCGTTATTTAAAACCCAATGACAGCTTCACTGGTGGTGCACCACCTGACAATACAGGAAACATTACGGTGGATGATTAGTAGAGATTCCTCAAACTTCCCCCATTCTGGATCATCAGAGCCCTTTAGGTTCATAAGGAAACATAGATTTAGGAAAAAAGTCCTGTTGTGACTGCAAGTTTGACAACCTTGGAGATATATTTCTCCGTAATCTAACGGTGGAATCTGTAAAATGAGCAGAATACCGACATCTAGTGTCTGAAAATCACAGTTGCATCGCGGAAAGGGACGACCCAGCAGTCGGGTTGCCAGGTTTGTTGTCACGCCTGCACTTTGTCAAGTGATGAATCATCTAATTACACTACATGGAACCACGATGCAACAGAAGGAGAAGAGTTAGCTTAACCTGACCAATATTTGTTGTGTAAATCCTTGTTAAGATATGATGATATCAACCCATAATGAGTCTAGTTTTTGTTCTTCTCGGTTTACTTTGCTTCTGTGATTCTTAACACGCCAGTATCCAGAGCTCAGAAGCTGTTTCAGGACTTGCAGACTCTGATAATGCAACTCGCGATTGTCGTAATTGTTTAAAGTCATTTCACACTGTACTTATTCTGTTCTCTTCTAAATGCACTGTGGACTTGAAAGTAACATGAATGTGAATAAATGTATATAATAAATGTATTTATAAAATAATATATAAAATATAATAAAATGTCTTTGTAAATAAATGTTTCAAAAGTGTAAATAGTTTAAAGAGTTAAGACTGAACCATACTTAATGAAAGGCCTAAGTACAGAAGCTATGTCTCATATATATATATATATATATATATATATGTAAATATATATGTATTTACATATATATATGTATATATGGGGCGACACGGTGGTGCGGTGGGTAGCACTGTTGCCTCACAGCAAGAAGGTCGCAGGTTCAAGACCGCCTTGGGCCTGGGTCTGGGGCCTTTCTGTGTGGAGTTTGCATGTTCTCCCCGTGTCTGCGTGGGTTTTCACCGGGTACTCCGGTTTCCTCCCACAATACAAAAAACATGCTCAGGTTAATTGGTAAACTCTAAATTGCCCATAGGTGTGAGTGTGAGAGTGAATGGTGTGTGAATGGTGTGTGTGCCCCACGATTGGCTGGCGACCATCTGGGGTGTATCCCTGCCTCTCGCCTTAACGCGCTGGGATAGGCTCCAGCAGACCCCTGCGACCCTGAAAAGGAATAAGCGGGATAGAAATAGATGAATGACTTTCTTCCAAAGAATGCCACATTTCAGCTATAAATTTTCTACAATTCAATTTTGATCTACAGTTAAAAAACATTCGGTTTCCACATTCTTCTCTTTGTCTGCTGTGACAGCTTAAAGAGCAGAGGAAAAAAAGGCTGCAGCACGCTGACAGATTTGCAGCCGTTCGTAGTGCAAACTGTCCTCGTGCTGAAAGGTGCCTGATGCAGCTGCACGTTGCTGCAAGATGTGTGGAAAACCATTTTTTTAATTAAAGAAGTGGCTGCTTGTGGTGGCCATGTGTTCTAACATACCATTGAAATCACGATGTCGCCAGGGAAACGTCTTTAATGAAAATTCTTGCAAAAAGAATAACGCCTGTGGGACGCCCTCTTTAAACCATTAATGTTCTCATTAAACTGTCATAGATGTGATACCAGGTAGTTTACAGTGTGTGCCTAGATGTTTAATTATTATATAAGCGAAGTACAGAAATACTATGGCAACGAATCAAACTTTGTCCCCATAGGTTTCTCCAGTTTTTCTAGATTTTGCGATCACGTGAGTTTCTGCGTAATCAGCAATTTACCACACAATTTCCTAAAATTTTGCATAATTCTTGCTAAATAAACCCAAAATACCTCCCATCTTTCATAAAGACCAATATATCTTTTCTACACCCCCTGCTGGTGTCATTTCTCACTTCTTTACAGTCACTGGCTTGTGCGTAGTACTGTAGTTTACTACATTTACACACACTAATTCATAGAAATACTTATGCATCTAAAATATTACATGTAAGTGCAGAAGTAGATGATTTGTGCAATAGAATCAGTGTTGTTCTATTTATTTTTTATGTACTAAGCCTATTTTATATTCGTCACTTTACTCTACACACACATCCTGCACCTTAAATATGCATTAGCTATGTATGTGTACATGTGTGTATGTGCGTATATATGTGTAAATATGTAAATATGTGTGTACATGCATGTATGTATGTGTATATTTTTTCTTGCTATTTATAAGTATTTTTTCTCCATTCTATGTCCATAATGCATACTGTGTATGTGGATCAACAAATTCTACGAATATTGTACATGGTGTTGTGTATTTTTATTTTATAGCTTTTATTTTCTTTAGCTTTTATTATTTTTCTTTACTCTGTACTCTCTTACACCTGTGCTTAGCTGCAGTAACAAGCAAATTTCCCCGTTGTGGGATCAATAAAGTCATATCTTATCTTATCTTATCTTATCTTATCTTATCTTATCTATTTACACCAATTTAAATAGATTCAGAAGTTTTGATTGCAAAAATCTGGAAATCCTGGTGGGATTGTCCTAAATATCAAACCATCCAAATTTCATGCAACAGATTTTCTGTAAAAACCTTTTTCCCCATCTCATGTGCTTCAAAGAGGATTCATTGCTCTGCTAAAATCACCATAACATTATTCTAAAATTAACTATCAGTACTTTGTTCATGGCAAAAAAAAAAACCCCTGGGAATCCCTTGCAAAAAAAATAAATGGTAATATATTCTTGAGAAGTAAATCATTTTAAAATCACGGGAAAACCCTTCAACCACACAAGGCATCAGGTCTGCAATGCCCGCTGCTTGGGGGCTGTCTAAAAATGAATTATTAGTCTCATTTTCTCAGGGCAATTTTCAAACAAAGGCGGCGAGCGTGAGAGTTCGAGTGGAAGAGACGGAATAAAATAATGGTGTCATCTGGGGGGAGAACCCCTTCAATTGGCTAAAACAACAAGCGCCTTGATAGATATGAATGGGAGGAGGCTGTGCAGAGAAACACCCGTTATCCACCCCCGTTTAAGCCTCCGCTACCAGCCGCAGAAGACACATTATCTGCCGTTTACATTTTAAGGTGGAATCCGGTGGTTAAATAGCTGCACACGTACAAAAGCGCGAACACCGAGGAGGCCAATTTCACGCCTCGGGTTACATAAGTCATCCCGTTGGCTGGTGGGATTCACTTTTTTTTTTTTTTTTACGAGACTCTCTTCATTTCTGAGCTGCCTCGAATCACTCAGAGAGGAGAAAAAAAAATGCAGGTTTTTTTGGACTGAGTTTGGTTGCCAGTCAAACTCTTATAGATCTGACAGATTAACAACGGCCATAATTTACCGGCTCTCGCTCGGTTATTGCGGCTTGTCATAAATTCAAGGCCGAAACGCCGACATCAAACTCGCCAGCGTGCATCTATGAATAAGTCAATATTTTTTCAAAGGACTCGTAGACTGCAGTTTGAGCGGTTTGTGCCTTGTGGTCACGGCCAGACGGACGGACCTCGGGATATTAACGGGGGAGGTCAGCAGACGGGACGCGCTTCCAGACCCGGCCACACTGACCCAAACCCAGTTTCAAAATAACCTCCTCACTTCAGCTTAATTCCATCGACCGGTCTGGAAAAGCCAGAGAAAACGGCCAGACGTCAAAAGGTAGAAGGAGGGAAGTGGGACACACGTATAGAGACCTCGTTTCCACATCATTCATATTCAACATGTTTCAGAAGCCAGATAGAAACACTGGTTTTATGTATGGGTTCCAAACTCATTATTTCAAGGCTCGCATTGTGCACATCCTAGTAAAACCTGGCCTCAGATGGTCTGAATGTGCAAATTAGACATAATGTCGCCAGTTCGATACCAGCCAGAGAAACTTAGCAGCAGAGAGCTTCTCATTTTTTTACTGAAAATTTTTTCATAAAGAATAACGCCTGTGGGACGCCATCTTTAAACCATTGATGTTCTCATGAAACTGTCATAGATGTGATCCTACCTTAAGTTGCTTTGATGACAGTAAGATATCTTTCAACTCCAATTATTATATTTTCAAAAGGCAGTTTACAGTATGTCCCTAAATGTTTAATGAATACATGAATGAGGTACAGAAAACTATTAAAAAAACTTGTTCAAATCCTAACCCTTCAAGACCAAATCTCGCATTGGTTCCTCCAGCGTTTCTAGAATTTTCATCCACATAAATTTCCATGTAATCAGCAATATACCACACAATATTCTTATTTCACATAATTCCTGCAAAATAATCCTAAAATACCTCCCATCTTTCATAAAAACAATATATCTTTTCTACACCTCCTGCTGGTGTCATTTCTCACTTTTTTACAGTCACTGGCTTGTGCGTAGAACTGTACTTTACTACATTTACACACACTGATTCATAGAAATAATGCACGTATGCATGTAAAATATTATGTGTAAGTGCAGAAGTAGCCAGATAGAAACACTGGTTTTATGTATGTTTTTTTTAAGCATATAAGAATAAGAATAAGACCAAACTTAAACAGACACTTCTGAGATACTTACGAAAAATATTTTCTGTGAATTCCTCACTAGTCTTGTATTTGTATAGTTTTATCTACAACATGAAATGGATCAGATCCTTGGTGTGGTTTTCACTGGTTCTTCCTTGTTTTTCCAGCCAGCTAAAGAAAAGTCATTAATCTCTGCCATTAAAACGCTTTCTAAGGTGAAGAGGAGGATTTTTGATTTCTCTTCGTGATTCCACTGCGAGCCAGTGGAGAGAGGCTAATACTTGTGAGATATGATCCCTTTTTCTAGTGCCTGTTAATATACGCACAGCAGCGTCTTGGATCAGCAGGTCCTTCAGAGACTTGTTGGAGCAGCCTGACAATAAAGAATTGCAGTAATCCAGTCTGGACATAACAAATGCGTGGACTAGCTTTTTTTTCTGCAAAGAAAGATAATACATGAATGAACATTCCTCAGCGATTTTTTTCCATCTATGTGTTGAAAAACGTCTGACTTTAGCTTCTCCCCGAGGACCCATAAAAGAAAAAGACACTGTGGCAGACAGACGCATCGTATCTGACAATGTAAAATCCTGCTCAGGTTATCTGATGAGTCTAAAATAATGATTGCTGCAGAATTGGTAGATCCCCCAGACCTACTAATTGTACCCGTTCTATAAACCTCAGCATTATATTCGTGGTTCACTGGCTCCGAGCCCTTGTCAAACAGGAGGCTTGGTTTTTCTGGCCAACTGAGCAGAACAATACGACCTGTCATTTTGATCACAAAGTATTTAAGATTCAGTCGCTGAGCTTTTGCCAGGCCACAGTTTTGATTCTCCAGACGCTCGGCGTGGAGTTATGCATCTACTTGATGGAAGAGGGGATTGTGCGTTTTCCCCAGAACCCCTGTCACAACCCTTCATTGTGCAACGCTTGTGTACCTACAAATAGCACTTAAGACCTCTGAGGCTAAATTAATGTGAATACCACAGCTTATTTTTTTTTCTTTGCCCAGTTTGCAGTCAACACTGCACTTTAGGAAAGTAGAAGACGTGTTTGCTCTTCTAAAAACAGGAAGCCCACAGCCTTTTTGTCAACCGGCTTTGGTGCCACATCTGGGAAAGCCATTCCCCCGTCTCCCCTCGCTATCCCTCAGCTCTCTGCCAAAAACACCCTCAGACGAATGTTGGTAGCCTTGGCCCTGACTGGAGGTTTGGGCCGAGAGGATCACCTCGCCATTGCTGCAATTACCGAATAAGAACGCCGGATGGTTTGCAATCGGGGTGGGGTCAACTAGATCTGAGGTGCATGGAGAAAGGAAACAGCCTTGAGAGGCTAAAATGGGAACAGAAGCTAGAAAACACCATGAGGAGGACTTGTTAATTTATGCTGCCTTCACTGCTCCTCGGATGGTCCCTGTTTCCTGAGTCGGGAAAAGTTGTTCTTGTTGAGTTTGGTGTGTTCATGAGCTTAAAGTCGTAATGTGGAAACAGCATGGTCGCTTCGTAGAAGAGGATCCGTGTTTTAGTGCTGAGCGTTTAAACAACGCGTTGGATAGATGTTTCCAGGATTTGTATAACAAGAATAGCAAAGGAATAAGATTAAAGGGTCAGAATGTGAAATCAGCTGGTATGAGATTCGATAGTGATAACCAAAACTATCATGGTATTGCAATGTTAAACATCTCTAACATATGTTATTTTAATTGGATATTCTGCCCTTAATAGAGGACAAATGAAGAGAGACATGTTAATTTAATCTACATCTGTAATGACAAATAATAGTGTAAAATGTCTGAATTTTGCCTTTAGAGGATGGTGGATACTGATCGTCTGTGTGCACCTGGAGCTGTATATGGCATGTTCTGGGGACTAAAGAGCCCAAAAACATTAAGGAGAAAGCTTTGGAATAATGTCAGTGAGGGAGATGCACTGCAGGTTTGCTATAACATCAGCTCCAGTTAAAGCACAGATGGCTTTTCCTCTGAGAGGAAGGGCATTGCATAACTAGCACAGCTAAAATAAACATTTGCATTAACATAGCCGAGTTAAAAGTAAAATTATACGGTATACTTATATGGTATTGATCTTGATGTAGGCCACAAGCCAAAACACATTAATCCCAGAATCCATTTTTTTTAATACTACATGTGTTGGTAGGATTTATAACAAAGATGGTGGCTTGTCTTGCAGCAACGGTGCACACCTGTCAAACGAACTTGCACAAGAAAATGCCCTTTTCCTTGAGAACAGAGAACAAATTCTGCATTAATTCTCTGCAAGTATCACACGGCCATGAGGCGCAAAGATACACAAATTCCCCCTTTTGAAGTGACTTCTTCTTCAATCCTTTCGCTGCCACATTTACCGCTAGGAGTCTTGCACTTTGATTCCCTCGCATGGCTCACACCATCCCCCTGTGGTCCAATGGAAAACATCAGAAAGAAAGAAAGAAAGAAATCACCCCCCTGACTTGAGTATTTATGCTGTCATTCCACCCGGCTACACTCCTTCGGCCTCCGCCGTCTGGATCCTCAGCATTTTTTCTTCCTTCAAGTTGATTGATGTCTGTGTTGTGTCTGAGATGCTCTCCTGACTCCCTTTCCATATGCTCGACACAACCAAAAGAAATGTGCCGACAACGTGCACATACTCACAGGAGTACAGAAGCGAAGGAGGGCAGATCCCGATGATTTAGAAGTGTTTTATCTTCGCTGTCGCTGAGCCCTGTCAGAGTAGCTCTGACATGCCAGGATTGGTATGGTTGTTATGGCTGTGTAGAACACAGAGCTGCTCCAAAATATGACAGAGAACAATACATTGCTCAACAGTTTATGTATGTTGAGAATTGGATTCTGTTTTCAGCCAGTCCTCCCCTCCCCTGAATCACATATCAATGCCACCTGTCAGCAACCGCATTCAGCTCACTGTTGTGAAATCTATTTACAGCGGGTTGGGTGTGACGCATAGGGCTCTGTTTTCAAGGCACGAGAGCAGTTGTAGCACCAAAACGCAATCGTAATTGATAGTTTTCATCAGTGCAAGTGTAATTTCACACCCAGCGACCACTTTATTTGGTAGCAAATGCAGTTGTGCTCATTCTTGTGACATAAGACATGATGAGGCACAAGAAAAGCGCAGTGGTGAATCGAAGACAGGTGAGGACTGGTTAACACCTTTGAGCAGGAGTGGCTGAAAGCAGATTTAACGCTTTAAAGCAGTGGTTCTCAAGCGGTGGTGGGGGTGCAAGGTTCCATCAAGGGTGTGTGTTTTACTTCCTTGTCCTAGAAATAAAGTGCAGTTGCACCTCCACTACATTAGGGGGCAGTGGTACTCTCATTGGCAGAGTGTGTGCAGGGAGCATACAGCACAGAGTATGAGTATGAAGTGTAGCGCTTGGTTCACTGTGAAAGACCGGTGTGTTACTGAGTCTGAAATGTTGGAGACAAAGAAATTAAAGACATTACACCACAATCACTGATAAGACCATTTATGTAGTTTTATTTTTCAGTATCATATGGTTTGACATGGTCAGTCAGAAAATGTTTAATGAAGGATTTAATTTTGTTTTTTAATTTCAGATGCACTTTAAATCTTTTGTTAGTTAATAAAGCTATTCTTTGTTGTAAGTTGGTCCATATTTCTCCTTTTTTTATTCTCTCATAGGTTAATAAGGACACAGTGTTATGCAGAAGTGTATTTATAACAATCTTATAGACAAATGATTCTATTTATAGTCGCTGGGGGGGTGCGAAAGGTTTTCTTCTTTCATAGGGGGGCAACAGAAAATAATTGAGAAGCACTGCTTTAGAAGGTGCATTAGTAGATGCACTGTCTCCTGTCAGACACATACCCAAGAAACTGAAAACAATGTGAAGCAGTAATATTCTGCATGTGTTGTGAATGTCTGAGTAAATCACACCTGCATATGCACGGATTGCAGTTTTATCCATCAATCCTCCAGAATCTTAGCTACGTGTCTCCCAGTGAGAGAAACTCCCACCTCGTTGGTGCCAGCCTGCCACACTAAATCTTGTTTTTGAATCAAACATATTCATGTTACCTGCTGTAACAGAGGTTATTATTCCCCGTCCACACCCACAGACTCCTGTACCCTACACCCAAAGCGCCACTCCCGCTGTCAACACTCCTGCTGTTTGTTTTCAGAAAACCAATGTGCTTGGTAAATTATTTCTCTGCTCCAACAAAGCTGCTTGTAAACTGTGCCCCATTTGTAAGGTACATACATTTGTGGGATGAGCAGCACAGCCGAGTGTGTGGGTTGCGCTCATGTAAAATTTGCCAAATCTTCTCCTGCAATGCCAAACAGCTGTGCTTCTCATCACGGTAATGCATGTTTCTTTAAAATGGGGCACCATTTAAAAGGGAACTGAACAGCCGTATACACTATTATTTCCTAAAAGCTTTGTTAAAAAAAGAAATAATCTATTAAACTCAAACTTCCTGGATTTCCAGGACCTGACAGACCATGTCAGATGCAAGGTATATGCTGTGCAAAGATGCCAATTGTTGCTAGCTGGATTAATACACATTAATACACAGAGAGCCACAACCGAGTAGCTGGGATTGTCTACGTCTGTAACTAGCATGGATTTACCCATTGGAAGTACCCAAATCCCAATGGGCCATACCATAGACGGTTGCTTGGGACAACAGGGCAAAGGTTCCTGGGACTTCAAACTACAGAGAAAGAAATGGTTGCCCCTTCCTTAAAAAACTACTATCAGTCAAGGCAGAGACTCTGAATTGTATGGTACAAGTCAATCTCACAGAATTCTTTAAACATTCTTAAAACAAAAACTGAATGAGAAATCTTATCCCTATAGAGAAAGATCTGATCCTGTGTCTTAAATCAGAGATGTACCATTACCAAGGGCAGGGAAATATAATAATCTGTGATTAATGACAGTTTTATCGCCCAGCAAGCTCCTACCAATCATCTAAATCTGTCTCCTAGAAACAACTCTGACCCTGTGATTAACAGCAGTGAGAAGGGGCTATTACAACTCTGCAGGAGCCTCAGTCTGACCAATGCCAATGGTCTGATAAGAGGGGACCATTTGGAAAGAGTCACCTTTTTAACTCTTGGCAGCAGCACTGGACTGGACTAGATTGTATGATCACAGACATGGACCTCATTCACGGTCAGTCCCCAAACCCCTTTACCAGAACACAACCAGATCAATTAGTTCAAAGGGGTAGAAAGTATATAATAATATTTGTGTAAACTACCACTTAGACACATTCTGTCAGGTTTAAATACTCCAATTGGCAAAGATTTGCAGGAGACTGTTGGAGAAGAAGTCATTTTACCGGCAGGTCGTGAGTGGTTTAAATGGCAGGTTTCTGGTGTTTTGAACGGCTGGTGATGAGTGTTTTTACGGTGGATTGTTTTAATCGGCCGGTCCCTATTCTCTTCTAACGATGGCCATGAGTGTTTTTTTAATGGCAGGTAGCAACTAGTTGGAGTGTTTTTGATGGAGGGTCAGAGCTTCTTAATAACCGTCAGTTCGTGAGTATTTTTAATGGCGGCTCAGAGTGTTTTTAAAGGCAAGATGTGAGTGATTTTAACGGCAGATGGCGAGTGTTTCTAACTTGGGTCGTAAGTGTTTTTAATGACTGTCAGTGTTTGTAATGGCCAGCAATTGGTGGGCATTTTTATCCATCATCTCTCCCTCACCAAAAACTCATTTACTTAAACCAAACCCACTAAAAACGATGCTAACCGATTACCCAATGGTCCCATATGTAAAGATTTGGAAGTGAGATGCTACCAGTAAGAACTGACCCCTAGTGGTGCATGGCATGCACTACAATAAGTCTCCTCAATACATCGATATCTGAACAGTGTAAAATACGTGTTATTTAATTGTAGGATTTCAACTCTATGTGGAAGATGTAGGGCAATGCATCAACCAACTGTTAGCGCTAGCCTAGCTAGGTATAGAGAATGGGGGTTAATTAGTTCTTTAGATACCTTACAAGCTTGTAAGAAAATAGTATATATAATTATAATTAATTAAGCATTTTGTGTTTGACCACAAAACAGCTTGATTAAACATATATAACTATGATTTAGTTGTGATGGGTGCCGTAAAAACAGATCTGTCAATCAGTTTTTGAGAAATCTCTCTTCAGTTGTGTTTTGGAACCTTTTGTTGACATTTGCTCACGAATTGTGAAAGAAGAGAAGCCACACTCTTTTCCTTGTTTATTTCTTTTTGGAAATAATCTACCCACCAAAGGGAATTGGGCAAACCATGTTTAGACTTCGGACATCCACATATGATCCTGGCAACGTCGCTGAAACCACCTTTCCATTGGCATCGGGTTTTAACCGCTACATCATATTAGGTCCATCTTTAATAGTTAATTTTTGCACCTATTAGCAAATGTTTAGGTAGCCCGAGACGTCTTATCCAGCGGTTTTTCTGCCTCTCAGGTTTAGAAAACATTCCTCCGGCTGCTTGGCCGAGGTCCATACGTCTGCACTCTCTGGTGTGAACAGCTGACAACCACAGACAATGCACCGAGCACTGGAGACAGGGGTTTGGACCTGACACCGAGATGCCAAGAACCACCGCACAGGGACGAGATATTAAAGGATCAAGAGAAACAAATACGGACGAGTGAAATAGAGGAAAAATCTAAAGCAATGTATGCACTGTAAGATATTGTTATACCTCAGAGGTATAAAACATTAAACATACGGTACCTTTGTCAATGTTGGTACCCTTCATTCATGTCGGCTAGATCAGCTTTTGTCTTACAGTATAATTAAAGGCAGCTCAGGAGTTCTTCCTCGTCTCCGTGTGGACTGGCAGCAAAGGGCTTTTTCTCTAGAGCTCTATTTCTTTATTTGAGGTGCTAAGGTTCCTGAGCATAGTTTGGTAAACCTCAAGAGTAAAAACTAAGAGGAAAGTAAGAATGAGCAGGAAACCGTGGAGCAAAGAAAAGCAGGCACGGGAGCTGAAGGTGGCATTCCCGCTGTCTGTTTTGGAATAAAACCTCGGTATGGTAATACGCCAATATCCACCTCTCAGAGACCTATGATGAAGACTTGGAAGACGTCCCAGAGTTTTGTTTGCTGACTTCTCCCTCTCTCTCCCTCTCAGATTTTTTTTTCTTTATTCCTCCTCACGTTTCAGAGGCGCCACTGGATTTAGGAGCAGTGGAAGAGGAGGAGAAACAGATAGAGAGGGCTAGTTAGAAGTATATAAGTGCAGGGAGGAGACACATCACAAGTTTTCCAAAATTGAAAATTACATAGTAGTTTTTTTTGTGTCGTTGTTTTGACTGGAGCCTCACCAGTTGACTGTGACAAGCTTCGACTTGAAAGTAATTCAGCAATTTTCTAATGGATCAGAGAATAACCACAGCTCGTCTGCTCCTCTCTCCCCTCCTCTTGGTTTGCGCCATGTTCTCGGCGACAGTGGGCAACCATACAGGAAGGATCAAGGTGGTCTTCACACCCACCATCTGCAAAGTAACCTGCATAGGAGGCAGATGTCACAACAACTGCGAGCTGGGAAACACCACGACCATCATCAGTGAGAACGGCCACGCCACGGACACGCTGACAGCTCCCAACTTCAGAGTAGGTGAGTGATCCTGCTTCTTGTTGCTGGTTTAAGGGCAAAACAGCACCTCACCTAAACCTAGCATAGCAGTTAGCTTTAAATACGACTCTTAAGCATCACACAGAAAATCAGATCCCTGCACAGAAAATGATCTGTTGTGTGGAATCAGCTGTTTCAATGTGATCCTACACTTGTTTATTGTCAACTTTATTCAAAGGGTAAAAGATCTGATCATCTGCATATGGTTCTGCTATTGTGCCAGATTATAATTGAACTTTTTAGTCAGTGGGTCACTTGTACTGAATAAATAGGATGGAGCTTAAGGGTTTTATTTCCAATGTTCCCAATGAGGATGAATTGTGAGGCTCTGCTTTTTTTGGTGTGTTTTGTTGAAAATCATCGAACGTGCCTGAAAGACGCTGGTGTTGTCACTGTTGCTCCTGGGACTCCTAACGCTGATGACCGAAAAAATGGACGAAAAGCTTGTTCTAGACATTGAAGTTCATTCATTGACAGAGAAGAGAGATAAAAAAAAACCAAGAGGAAAATGATTAGATGTTGTTGTCACCACACAATACTTTATTCCAGTGCCCAACAGTGTGTTTTTTGGGCCCTTGTAGTCTCTACAGGACTAATGGGATAAATGGCTAATCACACTTTTTTGGAAAGGTTGTTTTAGCTTATGTTTGACGATCCAAGACATCATGTCTAGTTCATGTCATGTAGTTCATCTTTAAGGATACATGTACACCAGGTTTAGGTTAGCCCCTAGCTAACTTAGCTGACACAGTCTGCTTTAGGAATCTGCCTGGATGTTGAGAAGCAATGGTAGCGCGAATGAATTAGTTGGTGGTTAGTGTCGGGTGTTAAGAGGATAAGGTATCTAGGTGTATACAGTAAGACTGCATTCTCAGGATATGGTGAAACAGCTCCTGTGTAATGGAGCACATGACCTGGGTGTTCTTTAATGTGTTGCACAGACCCATCGAACTGTGTCTGAACCTGCCTCAAGACCTTACATGGAGCCGATCACGCTCTCCGGGTCTCTGACACATGCAGAAACATGGGAAGAGTAGGAAGAATAAGACGAATTCCTGTCTGACTCAGCTGAACAAATGAGTACAACTGGAGTTACACCAGTTCCAGGAGAGAGAGGGGGGGAAAAAAGAAAAACCACCACACTGTTAACTATGGATGACCCAGAGCGATGTTTTCTCCTGTTTACTGGAATGGATTTGTAGTGATGTCTGGATTCACTTGGAGCAGTTAAATAAAGCCTGCGGTGCTTTTTCCGCCAAAATCAACATTGGTGAACTGTGACGTGTGAATTTTATGCCTTTGACTAATAATCAAATATCTCCACCATGATGACCTCTGAGGAGGTACGCATCATAATACACCAAAAATGTTGATGATTCACTTTTGTTTACTTCTCTGGCAGGATATGATGAATCTAAAAGAGACCTTTGGTGTGGTACTGTACGCTGGACTTTACTATAGTGCATAGTAATAGCAATTTATGTTGTGTTATGGACTCAAGTGTTCTCACAATATTGGGTGATTGGTAAATGGAGAATTTGAAATTAGATTAAAGATGTTCTTACATTTTGTTGAGCAAACTAATCCCCCAAAATAATCAAGTTCTAAATATGTAAAGATTAGATTATATTACATTTATTGTCCCAGAGGGGAAATTCCTTTCCCCAACACAGTAGATTGGAGACAGGTGATTACTAAAAGCAAACATTGACTACAAATTTAATGAAGGTATCAACAAGTGTCTTCAATCTTATAAGTTTAGTTTTTGCTTAATGCCATTTATGTGTATTAAGACAATCAAAGAAGAATGTGGTCAGTGTCGTGGCTTGGTATAGGCCATTTTGGCCTCTTATTTTGCAAAGAGAGCCTGAGTAAAGTGTTAGTCTCTACTAGCATTTGGCCAAACATTTCTGTTTGAGTTTAGCACTAAATGTCATATTGTTGATTAGCAGATGTGAGTTGTAGTTCCTTTCCCATTGTGAGTTTGTCATGCCAAATTTCAGACACTATGCAAGAAAATACGTTTTTTGAACTGACGAAGCAGTTAGATGACCCAGGTGTCTGAGGACCTTCACGGACTACTGCCAACCTATCTGCCAACCTACCAAAATAGATTCATAGACTTGCACAAGATTTTGTGCAAAAAGTTGGAAAAGTTGGTCCTGAGCCAAAAGACAGTTGATTAACTATTACTGCCAATTGGAATCGATGTGGCGTGGCCTTACTCCAACCTTCCTGGATTATCTGAAATGGATGACGAATGTGATTTTGAAAAAGTTGACATTCTTTGCTGGTGACTTCAACATCTGTTCTCCGTCTGAGGCTGAGTGCCGGGTCACAGAACTAAAAATAATGGGATTCAGGCGACTTGTGAATCATCATCCCATTTCACACCAATTCCTACGCACACGGCCTCTTACAGAAGCAAGCCGATCCATATATGGTAACTGGACTGCATTTGTACAGCGGCTTTCTAGTCTTTTCAACGTGTTCGTTCACCCATTCACACACGTTCATTCACACACCCTGTTGGCGGTGGCTGCCATACAAGGTGCCAACCAGCTCATCAGGAAGGATCAAATCATACGCACACACTCACACACCAATGGAATGGCAATTTTAAGCAATCCGGTGTAATTTGCACAAGGACATATTGACATGATGTTCTGAAGTTCTACGGTTCATTAGCCTGTAAGGCTGATTCATGCTGTGGAGGATAAGTGTTTACAGAAGAAGAATTTGATGTGTCTCATTGGGGAGATTGGTTTGTGGCATAATCAAAATAACATTTTCAGTTTAGGTAACAACAGATAACAAGACACAGGCACATAGACTATTCGTCTCACCTTGGTTTGGGTGCAGCATAGTGAATGAGATCATCCCTGCAGCAGGATCAATGAGAACATTAACAGTCACCGTCACCCGTCTGGCCCAGACCAGATGGATATCAATCAGAACCAGAGGAGAGGTTAGAGTGCAGCGGCAACAGCTGTTCAGAAGCTGCACGGCTTGTCGGACAAATGTTTTCAGTAAATGGAGGAGCGGCAGTGTCGTTGCACAGATAGCGACGGCTCAGATGAAGAGGCAAGAGGGTAAAGCCCCGTCTCTGTCAATGCATTCCATACAAGGAAGCCTACTTCAAATCTGTCTTTTTGACCATGGCAGCTATTTTCCTGAATGTCTTCTTTTGTGTCTCAGGGTGCTTTCACGCAAAAAAGCAATTGGTGTGCACCAAACGCTCCATTTGAGCTAAAGGCGCTTCATTCTGTTGGTTTTTCATTGGTGTGAAAGCATCAATCACAGTCAGGCGCACTAAATCAAGCCGGCCGAGACCTCCAAAAAGAGGTGGTCTCGGGCTGCTTGGGTACACACCAAATGACAAACTTTGGTTTGGTCCTTCCTGTCTACACAAACGGAGACTTTTCATAGCTACCTTGTAGGTCTTTGGAACAATGTTTGTCCCATATCACCACATTCATTTGTGAAAATAACGTATATGCTCTGCTTGAAATGATTTTGGATATAATGAGAATAACGGAATACACAAAGTAAAAAAGAATTTGTGCCATTTTGTTTCCATTGCAGGTGGAAAAGTCTATTCTGGAGTTTATATGCTAATTATTAATCATATTATTGTTTGTTGCTGCACAAATAATCAAACTAGTGGTGTGAAAGTGCCTTCTGTTGCATTTCCAAACTGGCAGATAAGCTCAGAGTTTGATAGAATTCATTACCGAGGTAGGCCCGTCTCTCTGTGGGCAGCCCATTCAAAACTAAAGAGGCACAGATGCATGATTGTTGTTTTGGTTTGTCAAGGTGAGGCACTCACCTACTGTTACCACAAAAGAAAGAAGCGCTAGAATAAGGAAATCTCTGTGTGGGCGTATGTAAGTGCATTTGAGGTGAACTGTTACTCAGGTAACACATATTACTGCCAGCGTGTTGTATTAAAGTTCACTATTTCAGAGATAATCAGGTGCAGGAAAGAAAAATGTTTGCTCCTACGTACGTACCATTAGTTTCTAAGTTAAAGGGTGAATGGTTTGTATTCCTAACAGCTGTATGGTAATGTTAGCTCTGTGTGCATGGTCCTAGTTTGTTTCAGTACATACATGGTTTGATCTTCTGTCACTGCCTGCCCTGCAGTCAGAACCACTCAGCAACAACGAGGGAGGGACAAGTAGAAAGGAAGCAGCAGATGTATTATTTCATGTCTAGAAAACAGCCTGAAACGAAAGTGAGTTCCACAGTCTCACAGCTTTAAGACCAAAGGATGCTTACATCACCAAAACTACACCCAAAATGATAAACATATTATAAATTATAGCATATTGTGGGGATAATTACTATGTTTTTTACATTTCCTGTATCGTTGGATATTCTATTGCCTACTTGTGGAGTTTTTTCTAGTACTTAAGCCATTAACAGTGGTAATCACCCACTAATATACTATAATATGATCATATATCTACCAGGTAAATACTAAGTAATTGGTAGACAGTAAATCTGGATAATAAAAGTTTTGTAAAATAACTGCTGCACAGACGGTCCCAAACATGGGGGGTAAAATCTCCAGCACTGGCACTGGAACTGCCAACCTCTGACTGGACTCTGAGGCATTCAGTACATGTTCCAATATTCTAACAATAAATTTATTATGAGGAGTTATTAAAAAAAAAAAGTTCAAATCTGCTTTTATTTGATGTCAGTGTGGTGATATACTAGCCTGCTAACGCCAGACCTCATGTCCATGTGGACTGTGACGAGGTCTGGACACCATCCGTTCATTCGTACGAATTGGAGGCGTATTGGAGGCGTGGTTTATGAAAGCCCAGAGCTGTTTATTGGGCACTACAAATGTCTGTCAAATGTGTCTGTACGTAGCTGATAGCCAATAATAAAGTTTCTCATTTTTCCAAATGAGTCAGAGGTTCTAAATTCCTTAGAACACTTCCTAAGGCTGCATTGAAAAGTACATCACCGTCCATTGCCACAGTTATTGACAAAATTCTCATTGTCTTGCTGAACCCTCCCCTGGATGAAGGGAAACTGAGTCCTTGGTGTTCAGACTTGAAACTAAGCGTGAGCTGAATTTGCATGCAAGGAAGGATGCGGGATAGTGATATGCTGAATCTGTGTTGCAGTTCCAGAGATTACGTCAAGCTGAGACATCTTTTCCATGGATTTCTCATAATGAAGTGTCACTTTCTGTATGGGGCGCTCCTTTCTTTTGGGCTTTAGGTATAAAACAGAAAAGGAAAATCACTTCTTTTCAGGAAATGTGAAGGTTTTGTTGTCAGAAACCCAGTAGTCTCCCACCGTTGTGATAGTTTCTTGCTGACACTGTGGTGTACCTGGGCTGAGGTGCAGCATGGAGAAGGCCTGTCCAGGCTCGCTTTGCTCCCTCCCCTTCCCTCAGCTTTTCTTCCCTTCCTTCCTCTATGTTTCTCATGTGTGTGATAGGCAGCAGACCTGAGCCAAGGAGCAGGGAAGATGAAAGTTTATTTTGCAGTCCGGGCTAAGCTCAAAGAGCAGAGACAGAATAAATTGCACTTGTCTTGTTTATCATACTTACCTGATGAGAGAGGATGAAGGGAGGAGTGTTGACTCGCGATACAATGGAAGGAAGGGGTGGATCTGTTTAAACTCGCCCACAACCCATGATGACATGTTGGACAATTAACAGAGGTATCAACCCCAGAAGATAAGGCTTGGTGACAGATTTATCAGGGTCTCAGCAACTTCTTATAAACCAGTGCTACTCAATTATTAAGAAGAAAACACCTCACCCCGCGTGACTATAAATAGAATCATTGTCTATAAATTGTTCTAAGTACCTCTGCATAACACTGTGTCCTTAATAACGTATAAGAGAATAAAAAAGAAATAAATATGGACCAACTTACAACAAAGAATAGCTTTATTAACTAACAGAAAAGATTTAAAGTGCATCTGAAATTAAAAATAAAATTAAATCCTTAATTAAACATTTTTTGACTGACCATGTCAAACCATATGATACTGAAGAATAAAACTACATAAATGGTCTTGTCAGTGATTGTGGTGTAATGTCTTTAATGTCTTTGTCTCCAACATTTCAGACTCAGTAACACACCAGTCTTTCACAGTGAACCAAGCGCTACAGACGCTTCGTCATATTTCCTCGTCTTAGCTTTGGGAGACTTTCGTTTGTCTCTTTATCTCCGTCTCTCTCCGCCTGTCTTCTCATCCCTGTTAAATATGTTTTCATGGTGTCACTTGGTGTCTACACTTCATACTCATACTCTGTGCTGTATGCTCCCTGTGAACACTCTGCTGCCCCCTAATGGAGTGGAGGTGCAACTGCACTATTCTAGGACAGTAAAAAAAATAAATAAAATAAAAAAAGCATGTTCCACCCACTATTTGAGAACCACTGTTATAAACTGAGGAGAAAGTCACAGTTGTAGAGGGTATGAAAATGGAGGTTTAGATCATCGTGTAGGTGAAGTGCTTATTAATAAAAGCCACATCGCCGTGCAGTAAACTTTGTTTTCAGCTAACTGTAGTCTGCTTATAAGTTAGATAGATGCTGAAGGGCTTTTCAGCGGCTAATCAGCAGAAAAATGTGGACTGGGCCGGCGGCCCGGTTCTTCATCCATCTGTCTGATTGTCTCTGAGCCCAACTGGCTGCATCTCTGCTGTTAATGTTTCTCTGTCTGTCGCTCTTTCTCTGGTTATATGGTGGTATGTCTGAAGAATGTGTAAAAGACCAAAGTATAAAGTCACTCGACTTCTCTAAATTGACTCTCTTCTACGCCGCCGCGTTTCAGAGGGAAATATTTTTTTAATCCACTGCAATTATCTGATGGGTTCAGATCCAACTGTAGCTGCTATTGTTTCTCTGTGGAACGCTGTCTTATGACATGAAGATTGTTTTCCTGTGTGTGTGTGTGTGTGTGTGTTTTAGCTGCACGTAACAGTCGATTATAACTGTCCGTGCAAGTGTGCGAGGCGTAAAGTTGCACCGTGCAATCAGACGTTTCACTCGGTCCAGACGGTTCGACCATGTGTGAATTGTGTGACTCAAGGAAGGAAAAAGTCAGTGGGTCGTCTGGTCCATGACGACGTTTATGCGAGAGGATCAACCAATTATGAGCCACGCTGAGAGTTAGCATTTTACCAGGATCAGAATCGATTTCTTTTCTCAGATAGCCAGTGATCTATTTTACTTTTTGCTATTTATTCTACAGCTTTAGTTACTGTTCTGAAGCAGGTTTTGGTTCTTAAAATATATTTTTACTGTTTAAATTGTCATGCTTTTATTTATTTGTTTGTGCTTTGTGCAGTGTCCTGTAATAGTATTAAACAACCATGTAATATACATAAACCAAAGTATTTTTACTAATAACCAAAGTATCTAAAACTTCTTCAAGTTGATGAACTACTAAATAAAAATGCTCTGTTTGTTACTGATTGAATAGTAATTTACTACAACATAGTTGTACTATACACTCACACTACTAGTATACATTATACCACAGTCTGAGTACTTTTGCTTTCACAAATTACAATTAACAACTTTTAATTGATGACAGTATTTCTACTTTTTCTCAGGTAAAGGATCTGAGTACTTTGTATGAAAAATTAAATGAATTCAAGAATTGGTCCTTATTCTCAGAGTGGAGCTTTGTGTAGAATTTTAAGTCTCCATAATTTGGGGGCTTTTTTTCCAGTGGTACCAAACAACAGAAAATCCAAAGCCATCTAAAAACCAGGATCTGCTCTGGATTTTCACCAAAAATCAATCATTTGTTATTGGTACCATTCCCAACATTTGCTGAAAGTTTGATGGAAAATCTGGCCCAAATTTTTGGAGTTATCCTAAAAATCAGACAGACAAACAAAATCCGGACAAACACAACCTCCTCGGTGGAGATAAATATCAGCTATTGTTCTCCTTGATTACTAATAATCAGTATCTGCCTTGTAAAAGCACATCGGTCCATTCCTATTTAACAACCCACAGGATGAATCCCAATCACTTAACTTCCCTAACATCACTAAAGTTTTCCCATCTCTCAAAATGTCCCACCAGGACCCATTGATGTTAAATGATGGTGTTTCATTCAAAGGGTAAAACAGACCTGTAGTTGCAGTAATGAGGTTTACTCTCGGCTTTGTGTGAACATTTTATATTTCATTTCATAACTGAAGGGGTAAAATTGAAATGGAATGAAACTTAAGGAAAAAAATACCAGTTTCAGTGCAGCTGCAGGCTGCAACTTATGTTTACCATTTCATTTTTGCAGAGATAGAACATTATTGGCATTGTTCTGACGAAGTGATTGCATATTTAATTTGTTTTTGTATAATGGAGCAATCTGGTTTAGAAAGCACAAGAAGACAAATCCATTTTTTACATGGAAAATGTTTCTTCCCCCATTCTGTGCACAGAATGAAATATCTCAACATCTCTTGGATGCACTAACATAAAGTTTATTTATGATAGTAAAAGCAAAATGGTAAATTAGCAAGCTTAAAACACTAAAAGTAAGATGGAGGCCTGTCTGTTGTTTTTGGTTGATGTGGCAGCCCAAACTGGGAAAACAAATATCTCATATTATACAACAGTATAATCTGCAGCATTCTGCAGCATCCTTGATGATCATATGTATAGGAAAAGATAAGTTGTGATGTGTGAGTTTGTTTCCTCTGACCGTATAAAACCGGTGTAGACATACTTTTCAGCCCCGTCATGGTCAGTTCAGCAGATGTTGGGAGAAAATCTAGTTCATGGCAAAGGTGACGGCTGCTCTGCCAGGTGATGATAGTTTGGTGATAGCACAAAGTATTCAGGGAATGACTCGACAGAGACCACTCGTGAGGATTATTTTTTTCAACCCTGAATGATTCCGCCTGCGGTATGCGGATCCCGCCTGACCCGCTGCAGCCCTCCGGAGGCTGGATTTAAGTGGTGTTTTTCCAGCTCCTTCTGGCGTATTTTCTCCCAGGTGAGTGGCGCCGCTCGCCAAGCGCTGAGAGCTTTCTGGCCGCTGCCTCGTCCCTTCCTTTATTAAAGACGCCTGCAGCCGCCAGCTCGTTTGAGTCCAGACGGAATCGAATCATTTGAGGCTTGGATGAGAACAAATTGATTCCGGGGTTGTAGGTACGGGAGGTGAGCTGAGTGTGCAGGCGAAGGCAGGAGGCCTGAAAGGAGAAAGACAGGTGTAGTGTGTGTTTGGCGTTCTCCTGACATGCCTTTCGCTTTATATGCATTGAAACCCGAGTACACCGTATGTGTCATTTTTATTTTTTTGCTGCAGACTGATTCTTCCCTTCAGTATCTCCGTTCCTCAGGTTGACTGCTTTGAGTTTGTGTTGAGTGTCGAATGGCAAGACTGTGGCCGGGACATTAAAATACAGAAAATGCAGAAATGCCAGCCCTGAGAGGATCATTTGAATCATGTAGCGTGAAGTTATCCTCTGTATTTCGGGAAAAAAAATTGGCTGTCTTGGCTTTTTTTTATTTTTTGCCCAGGGTTCAGCCTGTCAGGGTTCATAGAATCTGTTCAAACCATCCGATCAGTGCAGCGCGTATGATTATATTATTATTATATAAGAGGTAGCTAAAATTGAACACCATCGGAATGCATGATAACCAGTTTTATCATGTGTTGTTTGCTGGACAGACATCAACATCTAAATGCGTGAAATGGCTTCATGCAGTTTGTTTTTTTGGCAGATGAACGTGTGGTCATTGGTCTGATGTACAGACTGAGCCACTGACGAGACATTTCAAAATGTGCAAAATTAAGTATTTTACCTCCTAATGAATATGCACGATTTACATGGAGGAGAAAATGTAAGTGGAAAAATAATAATAACCAGTGTTTGTATTTAATCATTGATTCTCTAATATAGGCAGTTATTTATTCAAGTGTACCAAGGCCCAAGCTTTTCTTTGATTGAGGCCACAATTAGAGACAGGCCTCTATTTCTATTTCAGCAAAACACTAATAATGAAAAAAAACAGGAATTAGTGTCTATTTGAACCCGTAAAATACCAGGTTTATTCATTGGAAAAAGTAAAGTTACATTACAGTATGCATACGGAACATTAACAAAAGGAAACTTACTGGTTTAGACAGCTTACTGTTGAATCCTCCTCTTCATCTCTCCCTGTAATCTCCTCATCACTCTCCAACAGCGAGAACGGCCAATGGAATACTGACCTATATTAGAGAATTTACGGTAGTTGTTGTAGTGATGAGCAGACATTAGTCAGACAGAGAACAGCTTTTTTATGGCTTGGAATGAACAAGGCAAAAACTATTCAAATATATCACGATGCCATTGTGCAGGTCTTGGTTGAAGAAGTCTCCTAATAGCTAAAACCACAATACAAAACTTATTTTTTCATTCATATCAAATGAATCATCATGACACAATCATGGTTTTGGAAATTGTTTCTCATTGATTGACACCATGGACGAGCTTGGTTGACCATCTTTGGTTTGATGGACAGCAGTGAGATCCAATTGAAATTTACCATGATAAGACCATCCACATCTATTAGCCAATAGAAAGGGCTATAGAATGACATGTGACATGTGGGAACTGGCTACTTATAACTTGGCTATACCATTTTAACAAATAAGACATGATTGATTGTATAGTTATGTCCAGTCCTTCTTAAAATAAAACACACATGAACAAACTCTTCATGGAAACCGTTAGAAGACGTAAAATCCCTATTATTATCCCTAAATTATCCCTAGTAAAGTTCAGCTTTTTCCTTGTCAGCTGCAGGAAGTGGCAGAAAATGGGACAAATTGTGTATTTTTTTAGTTTTCGTTTATTTGTGGATTTCTCCATTTGATCACCTGAACAGCAACTACTGTATCTAGATAAGTGAATCATTGTTTTAGTCAATTTTTACTCTGCATTTTTCAACTGCTCCAATGTGAAGGTTTATGGAGCATGATGACAAATTGAATGTCTTTGGGTTTTGGACTGTTAAATCCTGTTAAATGCAAAAATGCGGCAAGGATTTGTGAAATATCCCTGTGCAAAGTAAAGCATGCACACTGATCCTGGTGTGAAATTGTGCATTATTGTGTACCAAGTTTTCAGCAAATAACTTATTATAACGGCTTATTATTTTCTAATAAAATGGATTATATATATTTAGATAGTTGTAGATGGAATTGTTGGCTGTTGTGCAGCTGATTTTACCATAGATTTATATGGATTTCTGCTGATGGAAGGTTTTTCTGGGAAATTATATTTGCTGGAATCACCATGATGATTAATTGAAGGTGCTGGTTTGAACAATAGGATAAATGTTTAATATATTGACCTGTGGATGACCGCTGCATAGGTTAGTATCACCTGTTCTACAGGGCTATGGAGTTTTTGCAATGTGAATCATAAATAGTTTTTTATTTTTCTCAGAATAATTCTTTGGTTTTCATGATTTATTTATAAAAGCTTCTGCACCTTTTAGGTCCAAAAGCATCTGTTCAGGAACAGAAGAAGTGAATTATGAACAGGAGGTTATGGAGGGGGCACTGCAAAACTGAAATTGTCTCTTGATTTTAGTCAAATTCACCCATATCAGGGAAAAATATCCACTGGATTAAAACAATTCTACACAAGTATTGAACTAACTTTACAAAAAAACCCAATAAAACCCAATATTTTTCACCTGTTTAGATTTTAGTTTTTGCAGTGCGCTCCTGTTGTGACATCACAACAGGAACCATTTCGACAACAGCTTGTGTTCAGCCAGGTTTCCTCAACAGAATGAGTGGGTGGTCTTGTTTTTTCTTCTTGATCTCTTACCTTGTTATATCATCGCCTCCTTTCTGTGCGTTAACGCCTTCTGGCTCCACAACAGTGAACTCACTGTTTCTTCAGTCTGGTTCCTTACATAAGCGTCATGTGCTAGATTTATTCCGTCTGGAAAGAGTACGGCTGTCTGTTCTCCGTGTACATCATACTGTATCACGTCATTTACGTCAGGATAATACTGAGAACTCACTTCAACTCTCTAAATTACAGGCGTTGTAAAGTAACGCTGACATTTTTCAGGGTATTTGCATGTTTTTTTTGGTCCAACAGCATGTAGTTAAACCTGTAGCAGCAATACAGTCGCCTTCTCACACACTCACTCTGGAAAAACTGTTTCCCGCTCACCTCTTTATTAAAAATTTACAAAAACCACTGTTGTGATTGGCTGAATTACCCAAATTAACCCTCTATTGCATGACATATTACTTAGACATATTTCATGCAATAGAGGGTAAAAAAATTTATGTTTTTAGGATTAAAAATGGCCTAAATTACTGATAAATTAAATTATACAGGTTAAGAAAAAGTTGCACATAATAATGTTTTGTGCACCAGGATTTTTTTGATATTTCTGCCAGAGGGCAAGAAAACTATTTTCATATATTATAAAAAAAAATTTAACAAACACATTTGTTGAAAATTTTCTAATATGTCAATTGTCCAGAAGCGTCTGATCCTTCAAAATAAAAGCCTCCTTTTAACACCTAACGTAAAAAAACAAAGATTTTATATCGCAGCATTTTAGGGAAAATTAAGATAAAGCAAATGTTTCCATATGACAATACTATGCAAAAGAGGGTTAAGAATTATTCGATGGCACACACACACACACACACACACACACACACACACACACACACACACACACACACACACACACACACACACACACACACATTACATCAGCACTGAATGCCTCACAAAAAGCTGCACAGATACACAGAAACCTGTGTTTTACTTTATTTTTTGCCTCTCCTTGTGTCCTCTGTTTACGAGTGCCGTGGCTTAGCTTCCAGATGCAGCCTGATCCGACTATGACGTGTTTGAAGCCTAAATTATGGACAGATGTGTTGAAAAGTCACACAAACATGCCAGATACAGATGTGTTGGTAATTGTCATTCCCCAAATGAAAGTCATTCACTAATATGAAGGTGAACTTACCTTAACCACCAGACCAAGTATTATTATTTTTTGCTTTGCTTAGCTTCATTTCTCGTTTCCTCTGCTCTGTTCCGTCCCCAGTCGTGTGTCACCTGCCGTGCATAAATGGCGGCAAGTGCAGCGCCAGGGACAAGTGCCAGTGCCCGCCCAACTTCACCGGGAAGTTCTGCCAGATGCCGGTCCAGGGCGGCCAGCACCAGCAGCACCAGCAGGGGGCGGCGGTGGCCGGCGGCTACGGCCAAGCCCAGGTCCACTCCACGCACACGCTGCCTCTGACCTACAGCAACGGCCAGAGTCCAGGTGAGAAACACTTTACTGGTTTTACTGGTTCCTGTGGAGATGATGATGCCTCAGTCCATTTGCTATAGTGGTTCTCAGATAGTGGGGCTCCGTCAAGGGGGGGGCGCGTTTGACCTCAGGGAACATGCTTTTTTATTTTTTACAGTCCTAGAATAAAGTGCAATAGCACCTCCACTACATTAGGGGGCAGCAGAGTGTTCACAGGGAGCAGACAGCACAGAGTATGAGTATGAAGTGTAGACACCAAGTGACACCATGAAAACATATTTAACAGGGATGAGAAGACAGGCGGAGAGAGACGGAGATAAAGAGACAAACGAAAGTCTCCCAAAGCTAAGACGAGGAAATATGACGAAGCGTCTATAGCGCTTGGTTCACTGTGAAAGACCGGTGTGTTACTGTGGAGGTCAGCATGAAGTTCAGACTTAAGTCTTTTCTGTTAGTTAATAAAGCTATTCTTTGTTGTAAGTTGGTCCATATTTCTTTCTTTTTTATTCTCTCATACGTTAATAAGGATAAAGTGTTATGCAGAGGTACCTATATAGGCAAATGATTTTATTTATAGTTGCATGGGGGTGTGCGAGATGTTATCTTCTTCCATCGGGGGGTGCGACAGAAAATAATTGACAAGCATTGGAGCAGCAGAGTTAAAGGACATTTCTACTGTGAGTTCAGACGTGAATGTCTGCTTTAGTGTAAAAGTACCTTAAAATAGCCAATAACAGTCAAGTAGCCACCAGGAACCATTTTAAACGCAGACTGCATGTGTTTGTTTTGCTGAGTAACCACCAGTTCAAAATAAATGGCAGTGTAATTTACGAAAAAGAAAAATTAAATCAAATCTAAACCCGAAAAAAATAAAAAGTACTACATGAAATGTAAACTTTCTGTGTTCAAATCTGCAGAGAAAAACTCTGACATGTTTACTTACAGAACTGTAATGTAACTTATATAGTAGTCACACTGGTTTAACAAAGGAATTTGACTAAATTACCATTTTTCCAGTTTTGCTGAGCAAGATTCTTGTCTAAACGTAGCCTATTAATCAATCATTAATGAATTCTAATTTTAATTCTAGTGACTGCGTTTACGCCTCAAAAATCACAATGTGCTGTTCATTTGTGGGGATTATCCTGTTGGGCAGAAACACGTGTAAATATGAACTTCTGTGTGTACCCCGGAGCTCATTTACTGCAAATACCCAAAATCTGATCCAGGGCAGCTCCATCGTCCTCTGTTCAATCACAGATACCAGAGTAACAGCTGAACTGGACTAAATTACTGTGGATTCTAAATAAATGAGAAGGAGGAGATGTAATAATAAAAACTGATGAAAATGCTTGATTAGTTGCTATTATTTAACGAATCATCAGAGAAGAAGCAGACTTTTAGTCCCAAATCACCAGATACTACAATTCCCATCATGCAACTCAACAGTTAATTACATTAGACCCCCAGCAGCAGACTTATATTATAACTTTATATTATAACTTTATATTATAACTTTATATTATAACTTTATAGTGTCCATGTTTGTCTGACTGAGGCCTGGACAACAGGGAGGGGCTGACGTTAAATGTTGCCCCCCGCTGTGATTTGATTGGTTTAGTGAAGGAATTTAATTTAATTTAATTTAATTTAATGAATGAGTAAACACTGGATTTGGTTGGTTTGTACATGGGGTTTGTCTGGAATTTAATAACAACGTCATTTCATAAAGAGCTGATGCAAAAACACCAAACAGCATCCAATAACTTTTCTATAGGAACACAGCCTAGTACTACTAGTAGTACTAATACTACTAGTACTACTACTACTACTACTACTACTACTACTACTAATAGTAATACTACTACTACTACTACTATTACTACTTCTACTATTACTACTACTACTACTACTACTACTAATAGCAATACTACTACTACTACTACTACTACTACTACTACTACTATTACTACTACTACTACTACTACTACTACTACTACTACTACTACTACTACTATTACTACTTCTACTATTACTACTACTACTACTACTACTACTAATAGCAATACTACTACTACTACTACTACTACTACTACTACTACTATTACTACTACTACTACTACTACTACTACTACTACTACTACTACTAATAGTAATACTACTACTACTACTACTATTACTACTTCTACTATTACTACTACTACTACTACTACTACTAATAGCAATACTACTACTACTACTACTACTATTACTACTACTACTACTACTACTAGTAGTAATAATAGTAATACTACTACTACTACTACTACTATTACTACTACTACTACTACTACTACTACTACTACTAGTAGTAATAATAGTAATACTACTACTACTACTACTACTACTAGTAGTAATAATAGTAATACTACTACTACTACTACTACTACTATTACTACTACTACTACTACTACTACTACTACTACTAGTAGTAATAATAGTAATACTACTACTACTACTACTACTACTATTACTACTACTACTACTACTACTACTACTACTACTACTACTACTACTACTACTAGTAGTAATAATAGTAATACTACTACTACTACTACTACTACTACTACTACTAATAGGATGCTGTGATTCCTGCTGCAGTGTTCAGTCCCAGCATCGTGAACATCCACATCAAGCATCCTCCCGAGGCCTCGGTCCAGGTCCACCAGGTGTCCCAGCTGGACAACTACCACCACCACAGCGGCCCCCAGCTGAAGGGCCCCCCCCAGCCCGGCTCCTCCTCCAGCAGCTACAGCTACAGCCACCACACGGAGAGCAGCCAGAAGATCCAGCACCACGGCTACAACGTGCTCTACCCGGGCCAGCACCACTACCAGGTGGCCCAGTACCAGCCCGTCACCTCCAAGAACGCCCTGGGCCGCTGCTTCCAGGAGACAGCCGGCAGCCAGGTGGGGGGGGGGAGCATGGGGGGGTCGTATTTAACCTGGAAAACTCCAGAAATACACACATACACATGCAACACTAAATAAAGTAGGTTTACTGCAGTACAACCCAATGTTCCTGTTACAGCATCAATATATATCATCAATATCCACATCATCAATACAATAATAAAATAGTTTAATATAATATCAGTAGGGCGACACGGTGGAGCAGTGGGTAGCACTGTTGCCTCACAGCAAGAAGGTCGCAGGTTCAAGACCGCCTTGGGGCCTGGGTCTGGGACCTTTCTGTGTGGAGTTTGCATGTTCTCCCTGTGTCTGCGTGGGTTTTCACCGGGTACTCCGGCTTCCTCCCACAATACAAAACATGCTCAGGTTAATTGGCAAATCTAAATTGCCCATAGGTGTGAGTGTGTGTGTGAATGGTGTGTGAATGGTGTGTGTGCCCCACGATTGGCTGGCGACCATCTGGGGTGTATCCCTGCCTCTCGCCATAAAATGCGCTGGGATAGGCTCCAGCAGACCCCTGCGACCCTGAAAAGGAATAAGCGGGATAGAAAATGGATGGATGGATGGATAATATCAGTAGTAGCTGCAACTAACCACTATTTAGAGATTTATTTAGATTGGAGCTGTTTGTGGGATTATTTAATTGGCTCCTTTATAATCTCCTTTTAAACATCTTACAGAAAATATTCTTCATGTTCTTAATGATCCTCAGTGATTTATAGCATTTTATGGAATATTAATTGACCTTTGACCTCTGATCTTATTGATTACTGAACTTTGCATTGCTGATAATTTAGTTTATTTCAAGTTTCTTTTTTGGATTTGGGCCAGTTTGGTCTTATTTTAAGTTTCAAATAAAGTATTTTTCCATAGTTAAACATAATTTTAGGGGTTTTTTTGTAAATAGATTCTGACTCTTCTGTGGTCACCTCACATGTTGTAGATTTATTCTGATTCCAGGTCCACTATAAATAATAAATAAATAGGGCCGATGTCCAATCAGGGAAAATATACAGTATGTACAGTATATGCAGACACTGAATTTGTAGTAAGTAATTTATATGAATTTTACCTTATTTCATGTTTTCACTTTTGTTTTCCAAAGTTTCCAAAAATTCTAAATTAAAGATTCTATTTTTTAAAATGTATTATTATTTAAAGAATCAGTCTAACTTGTTTGAATTAAAAAATTTGGTGACAAATATTTCCCTCTGTACACCTGTTCATGCTCAGGTTTACCTGCAGAAACATCCAGTCACAGCTCAACACCTGAACGTATTATTATCATTTTACCAATATGATGATAATAGTAATATGGTAAAATGCTGGAAACGTGTGTGTGTGTGTGTGTGTGTGTGTGTGTGTGTGTGTGTGTGTGTGTGTGTGTGTGTGTGTGTGTGTGTGTGTGTGTGTGTGTGTGTGTGTGTGCGTGCATCCATTATCACACACTATCTTCCGTCTCTGTTTCGTGCCACTTTGTGACATCATCAGTGTGGGAAGGCTCTGCCAGGCCTGACGAAGCAGGATCAGTGCTGCGGGACCATCGGGACGTCCTGGGGGTTCCACAAGTGCCAGAAATGTCCAAAGAAACCATGTAAGTGTTGTTTCCATTGTTAACCCTCTATTTTATAGTGTTTTCATATGCAACCATCACTTTATCCTCATTTAAAAAAAAAAAGCTGTGATAAAATCTGTCTTTACAGTTAGGTGTGGATGCTTTTATTTTGAAGGGCATGCAATTTATGATGTTTGACATGTGAACATCATTGTCTCATTGCTTGAGGTTGTCTTTAATTCAAAATTTTAACATTTCATTGAATAAAAACTTAAACAGGGGTGAGTCAACTTTCTTTTTTGACATTTAATTAAATGTTGATATTTTATTTTTTTAATATGCAAACATGTAAAATCCCTAGTTTAACAACCTAATGGACTCACAGTGACTTACATAGCATCAAACTATCCTCAGAATATGTACAACTTTTTATTATACTGTATATTTCTAAATATATCTATTGTTTAGGCCATTTTAAGTAATAAAAACTTTTTGACCATGTACCAAGTAATGTTTAATTCAATTGAGGGTTAAGGCATGTGATTTAATAGGTTTAAGGTTTGTTCATAAGTTCAATTAAAATTCTAAAAAATAATAATAACAATGAAAAATGGTTAAAAAAGAATGAGATATACACATAGTTTTTATTGTGTGAATTTAGAAAATCCTAATAAGTAACACCTAATCATTATTCAGGTTTACAGCGGTTAATGTTGTATAGTTGTGCAGCAGCAATGATGATCATTAATATGCATCATTATAAAAGTAGGATCCAGGTTGATAGAATGTTCATATAAAACCTCCTTCTCACAGCTCAGTGAGGGACTTTCTTTTATTTTTTCCTCATGCCAGCAACGGGTGAAATAAAGATGCTGAGCCAGAGCAATTAGGAAACTTTATATGACCCTTGTACTTCTCTGGGTATTAAAGGACAGGTGACTTTCACCATGGGAGTTATTTCCAGAGAGGAAAAGCACTAAATGCGTTGGTGGCATGCAGCTTACCAGAGGGGTTGTCACCAAGCCGGAGTGTGTGTGTGTGTGTGTGTGTGTGTGTGTGTGTGTGTGTGTGGCTGTTCTTTTTATGTAGTAGCTGGCTATACAACCCGACTCCCTTTATAGACGTACAGAACTTATTTCTGAAGCCAAAGCTTCAGAGCATAAAATAATAAGAACTACAGTATGTTTGCAATTAAACAGCAGCTATAGATCAGTTGGTTTTTTATATAGAAAATAAATCATTATTAATATTATATGTTGTGACACAATGCGTTATCATGTGTTACCATAGCAGGCTTTAGACGTTGGTACATTGCTGGTAGTTGGAGAACTTTAAGGTTTGGATAAACATGAAACAGTTGAATCATTAGTCCACGATATGAGCCTTAATATGAGTAAAATCTCTGGTTCTTTTACTGGTTTTAAAGGGTAATAAAACACAAGTAGAATTTTAAACAACTTCTAATTTGAATTTCTATGAGAAACTGAGGTGCGTGTTACGCTTTGTGGAAACATGGCACTTCATCCTACGTTGAAATTCACTTTCACTGGTTCAGTTTTTGATGAATTACAACTATGGTCTGATGTGTTTTACAGCGCCAAAGATTTTTGAAAAGAGCTTTTTCATGGCAGCCATATTGCCATTAATTTTTATGGTAAATGCAGGTGGTAGCAATGAAACTAATTATTTAGTATAGCAGAGCCTTTTTCTACCTGAATGTAATGTAACTTTAATTTGTAGGAAAAGGTCTCTGTGCTACAGCTCTGAATCTTTCTGTCACTTTCTCCATGGAAACAGCAGTTGAAGCTTTTTTATACATTGAAATCATGGAGATACATATATCGGTATTCCATATGTTGGGAAAGAACAGTCCATGTTGATGTGGTGGAAGGTGTCTCTCCCTTCCTTGTAAATGTCTGTTTCTCATTGTGATTGTTTGGTTTATGTTAATGTGTCAAATGTGACAAATCAGGCTTGGCAAGATGAGAAAGGTTTTAAAACACAGTTTGAAGAAGCATTTTATCTTCATTTTGGTTTCTGGTCATTTAAAAGTCCATTTGTATCTTAACAAAAAACAAGATTTTTTGCGATTTTTGACACAAAATGTCAAAAATCGTCAATAAATGTCATAAAAGAATGATAGATTTCATATATTTAATCCACCTAAAACATAAAACTAGTGTTTTTTTTAATTCTTAAAACCATTTCTCAGAGAAATATCTGGTAAGTTTTTTGGATTACACCACATGGTAGTTTTGACATTGTCCCTAACAGAGAGTGAAGTATCATCTGCATAGAGAGAGAGGCGATGGTTGGTCTCAAACACTAATAGTAGTGTGATGTGTGTCTCTCAAACCTCACACTGATAGTTCATTATGCAGGATTTCTTTGATGCATTTTAATAATTTTACTCAAGCTAAAATGACTCTGATGATTCCTCCATGATTATTTAGGTTTTCAGGAAATGTGTGACAGCCTTAATTCTTTATTCTTGCAAAGAATAATTTCACTCAGTTCAGAGATAATTTTGATGCATTTTTTGTCATAGTGTGAGTTAAAATTTATATTATAAAACCTCAATATATGATAAACCAGTGTTCACTCATGTCAGCTTCCAGTTTACATGTAAAAACACCATGAGAACAAAATTTCAGCTTTGCAATTAACACATTTCAGAGGGAGTTGATACAAAGCCAGAGGTTTTTCTTTCCCTCTTTTTCTCCTCAGAAATGGCAAAGTTTAGTTGTTTTTTTTCTTCTTTGATTTCATAGTGAAGTGTGAAACAGTCCATTGTGCCATTGGAGACACCGGTAGCTGGTAGATGAATTGGCTTTACGCGTCAAACAAACATCGCCTTGTTGTTTCCCCCTTTGAGGAAAATATCAATCTGCTTTCAGGTATTTGGGTACCACCTCCCCACTGGTCCCAGCGCCGAGATTTACAGGGTTTGACTTCAGTCTGAGGGTTTATTGGGTTTATTGTGAGCTACTGGCTGTTTTCAACCCCGTGGCCTCCTGCTCCCTCTACGTTTTCCTTTTTTTCAACCTGATACTGAATAAGGGGAATTAGTTCAAGTTAATTTTCATGCAGTAATTGTTTTTTCTTTAGGTTTTGCAGATGTTTTTCCCATTTGCACTTGATTCAAGTTTATTTTCTAGAGTAACTAAATGTTTTGAATGATAAGGTGAATACATTTGATTAGTATATATTATAATAAGTATAATAGTAGTAATAATAGGAATAGTTTAATTAGTATTCAGATGGTGTTGATTTCAGTGCAGCTAAATGTAAATGCTTTATCTTAAAACTCAACAAAAAAGAGAAATTACTATTATATTATATTATAACTAAATTTAACATTTTTTTTTACCCTTTTCACTTAAACAAATGTTGACTTCTTTGTTAAATTACTTTCTTAAACAAGTTTCATTGATTTTATTTATGTAAAGGTATATCTTTTGAACATTGCAATGGATTTAGAAAAATAATAATTATTTAGGAATTGAAATTTTTACAATAAAACATCAGTAATAATTGACAAATTGAAAAGAAATCTATACTAAAACTTTACCTCATATAATTTGGCTGTCAACATTGACAATGAGGCAAAATAATGCAGGATTACAAGACTTTGTGGACACATTTACATATTTTATGTAAATGAATTATTGAAATGATGGAATATACAGTAATAAAAATGAGAAAGTACACACGTACAGTAGATACAGAGCTGCAAAATCCACAAGATGAAGCATAACTGAAATCTTAACAGGTAAAAAATGTGTTTTTTGGGTAAAATTAATTCAATGTTGAGTAGAAGAATTTAATTTTAGTGGCAGATAACATACATTTATTAGCAATAATAAATAAAATCAAAAAAGTATGTTTTTTGCCAGTGGAAAAACGATAATTCTACACAATATTGGACTCATTGTGACAAAAACATTTTAACCTGTTAAGGTTTTCAACCTCAGGAACATGTTTGAAATACTGCGTATCTACCAGTTTATCAAATGTCTGAATTAAATGATTCATGATTCCTTCATTCTCTCCTCAGCGATACCTCTGATAGACTGTGCTCAGGGCTACAAGAGAATCAACAGCTCTCACTGCCAAGGTACGGTTGGTCTTCTGGTGCTGAACCATGAACAGACACATAACCCAAACCCCTGAGGGGACGATTTCATCATAAATATCTGCAGTTATCACTGATTCCTGCAGGGTCTCGGGTTTTACAGAGGTATTACAGATGCATAATCTGATTGAGGGATTGGCGCTTACAAAAAAAGAAAGAAAAGCAGCTTCTGGTGCGTTACCACCTTCCTCTGGACCTGGAACAGGCTTCAACCCAACGTCACCAGACGCGTTGAATTACACCTGGATTTTATCTAGAATGGAGACACTCGACATGACGAGTATAAACGAGGCCTAAATCCTTTTTTGCCCATAAATTGCTGCAGGTGCTTGTCGAGCAGCAACATTCTTCGCGATTTGAAAAAAAAAAAATAAGCGACGGGGACAACGGCTGACACGTGTGTGTTTTACACCGGTTGGTGTTAGTCTGCATCCAGACGAGCGAGGAGGCGATACGACGTTCATCTCTGCAAAAACAGACGAGTTCTTTACGTGGATCCACCGATTCTGGACTCACGGAGCTCCACGTCAGCCACCCAGCGGACCCCCCATAGAGGGGAGGGCCCCTCGCGGTTCCCGCGCGGCGCCGGTAGAGGGCGCCGGACTCACCTCAGGACCCGGGAATGTGGCTCGGCGCCACGTTATCCTCGCTGTTCGCCAGCTTCTGCGGCTGGAAGCAAGAAGGGCTCTGACAGCGGAGAGAGGGTCTGCTGCCGATCCGGACGGCTGCCAGGCCCGAGAGTGTGTGTGTGTGTGTGTGTGTGTGTGTGTGTGTGTGTGTGTGTGTGACTCACTGTAATCCACCACATCCTTTTCTTCTTACATATTATTATTATCGTTTTTCTTACGTCTCCCTTTTTTTTTTTTTGCTCCGTTGGAACGACAGAACGTCCACTTGGATCCGAGTTGTTTGGCACATTGTGCAAAGTGCAATTTTTTCTATTGAATATAAGTTTAGGTCTGGTTTTTGTTTTACAGTCTATTGTATCGCAGTGTTCAAACAAAGTTCACACGGTTTAAAACGCTGTTATTCACAGTCAGTTAAAAGGAGGTTTTTGTGTAGGCACAGTCCTGTGTTGAATTTTACATGCAACACTGCAAAAACTTTATTAACAGCTTTATATATCTAATATTATATATAATATATAATAATATCTAATATTGTATAGAGAATTACAATAGTTCATACACATTATTGAAATGGATTAATGGCCTTAGCTGGTTGACACACTGCAAAAACTTTATTAACAGCTCTCTCTCTCTTTCTATATATATATATATATATATATATATATATATATATAATATTGTGTATATTATAAAATAATATCTAATATTGTATATATTATAAAATAATATCTAATATTGTGTAGAGAATTACAATAGTTCTTACACATTATTGAAATGGATTAATGGCATTAGCCCAATGACACACTGCAAAAACTGAAATTATCAGTTGAAAATGTCGTGTTTTTTACATTAGTTCAATATTGAGTAGAATTATTTTATTCTAGTAGCAGATAATTTAAAAAAAAGATCAAATTGACAAAGATAACTCTACTCAATCTTAGACTGATTTAAAAAACACGACATTTCCCCTGATAATTTCAGTTTTTGCAGCGTGTCAATCAGCCGATGCAAATAATCCAAATTGTACAAAATGCAAGAATCTTCATGTGTTAAAATTTCAGTTTTTGCATAAAAAATTCATTTGCATAAACACTGTCAGAATTATGACAACATTTCTAATGATATATAGGTATATTAAAATCTTGTGTTGAATTTTACACTGCAACAACTTTATTAACAGCTATAGATATCTAATAGTGTATATATTATATATTAAAATTTAATATTGTATATAATATATAATAATATCTAATATTGTACAGAGAATTACAATAGTTCATACACATTATTGAATATACATTATTGACACACTGAAAAAACTGAAATTATCAGGTGAAAATGTTGTGTTTTTTACATTAGTACAATATTGAGTAGAATTATCTTATTCTAGTAGCAGATAATTTAACTTAATTTTCCTTAGATTTTAGTCAATTTGATCTTTTTTAAGAAGATATTAGTCAGGTTAGAAAGATCAAATTGAAATAAGCTTAATAATCTGATAGTGGAACAAAAGATAATTCTACTCAATATTGCACTAATGTAAAAAACATGACATTTTCCCCTGATAATTTAATGCAAATAATCTAAATTGTACAAAATACAAGTTTTTGCATTAAAAAAACTCATTTGCATAAACAGGAACATGACAATATTTCTAATGATATATGGGATATATCTCATTTGACCCAGCCATTATAAATAAGCATTTATAACTTTTCGCCAGTGACCTTTTTACTCCACATTCGACCTCCATCCACGGCATGTTTTTATTTAATGTAATGGTTGTTTTCTGAGAAATGAATGGGTGATAACTTGCAGATGAAGTGATGTTCTCTGATGCACAGCCCAGCCTCTCATCTTGTTCTGTGTTGTAAAACCCACAAAAGTTACAACAGAGTCTTGGATTTTTAGTAAAGAGTAAAACATGGAGGGCCCAACCAATAAAATACCAACCAAGTAGGCTGTCAGCAGCCTGTTAAAGCGCGCTGCCTTTCACCTATAAACTGGATGTCATGGTGGGACAGACATGAGTCACAGTCTGCCGTACGCGCCAAGTGTGTTCTCACCGGAGGAATTTCGACCTTCTCAAAGCTCAACACGCGTTTCACGGCCGTAGTTTCAGAAACATCGCAAAGAAAAGGAGAGAAGCCGGGGGAGATGGTAAAAAAGCGTTGACCGTCGGTCGAGGCGCCGCCGACTGATTTATCGCCACCACCACGAGACGGGTCACCATGCACGCCGGTTCATACGGTACAGCGGAGACTCCAGATGTTCACTCCAGGGCCACCAAGCACTGAAGAACTTGAAAATATCTTGTTTTTGGTACAATAAGTCCGATATTAAGTAAGATAATAAGATCTGCCTGTGGAATGGAGTATTGGCAGCCTGGTTAACACCAGACCTTATATCACTGTACATTAACATTCAGTCTGGGAAACATCTGTTCACATTGTGGAGTCGTCGTTTATAAAAATCAGAGACGGATTACTGGACGATAAAACTGTCAATCAAATGTGTCTCTATGTAGTTTATAGCCACTGATATTAAACCTACCTAAAGAAAATTCAATATTTTAGCGCCAAAATTTGCTCATTTCTCAAAAATAAAGTCTAAGTTACTTAGAACACTTTCACAAAAGGTAAATTAGTGTCTGTTGGACCCATAGGTGTATGTATATATATATATGTACGTATGTATGTATGCTCATACCCCTGTCCAATACAAGGGATTTCTTGATTTTTAAAAATTAATGAGTATTTCACCTCAGTTTTTACTTAAATAGGACACAAAAAGTCTTCCAACGATAAAGCGTGTATATATAAAGACAGATTTCCCAGCATGCCCTGCAGGAGCTTTCTATATCATAGTCATTTGTTGATGTGATTTTTGGTTTTCACTCCGTTTATTTAAACATTCTAACGAAACACAAATCAATTATGGCTTCAGACTTTGTTCTGTGTCCTATTTAAGTAAAAACTGAAGTGAAATGCTAATTTGTAAGTGAAAAAATCAACTTTTAAACATCTGCCCACTGCAGTTGCCTCCATGCATGAAAGCGTTAATTTCCATGTTTGTGAAAGACCTGACCGTGCTTCTTTTCCTCCGCCTGCTGCCCAGATGTGGACGAGTGCCAGCTGCAGGGCGCCTGCCCCAACGGGAACTGTCTGAACACCATGGGCAGCTACAGGTGCATGTGTAAACCCGGCTACGTGCCCGACCCCACGCTCACCACCTGCATCTGTAAGTCCAGACCTGAGCACACACCCTGCACTGACGCCTATGAATGCATTAAACCTGCTGCATGCTGGTCTGTGTGGTAACGAACATTTGACTCTTCCTGTGTCACGTTTGATATTTTCCCATCACTTCGAGACAGAAAACATGGGGAATACAAGTTTTTATTATTTTTACAAGCGTAACAAGGGCTGCACGGACTGATGCAATGTGTGTGTGTGTGTGTGTGTGTGTGTTTGGTGATGTGATGCATACGGACACACTGCATGTATGACAGCATGGTGTGTGTGTGTGTGTGTGTGTGTGTGTGTGTTAGATGACTCATTTTTTTAAGATGATTAAACAGACTTTCTGCATTACTTCTAGTCACAGATATTAATCCATATCAAATCCTGCACGTTACGTTGCTTCAGACATGTTCTCATATAAAAGATCATTTTTTCTCAACCAGACAACTCAACCCTCGTTGCTTTCTAAGCTGAAACTGGACCCACCCTACCACTTCTTATTGAAAAAATATATGTTTTTTGCAGGTGAATCAGGCTCTGATTGGTCAAAAGATTCTCGCAATTTATTAGGCAAAACAAATATGGCCTTAAGTGTCAGTGTTAGCTGTAATATAAGATTGATAATTAATAAAATATGGATAATAAACAGTCAGTATTAATAAAGATCCAGCTTTCAGGCTAAAAATCATCTCAGGAGCTTTAGCAGGGCCACGTGGAACAGAATGTGTTGCACATGCGTTTCTCTTTTAGGAATTTTCTAAAAGAAAAATGGCAAATAAAACGCTCCAACTCAATTATACGAGTTTGGAAATCGTTTGACGCACAAAAATTGAAATTGTGATCAGAATTCAATTAAATGCAGAGCCTCAGTCTGTGTGTGTGTGTGTGTGTGTGTGTGTGTGTGTGTGTGTGTGTGTGTGTGTGTGTGTGTGTGTGTCCTGGTTCCTCCTTTATCTCCTGGCTAACCAAAGCCAAGCGTCCATTCATCAGCGTCAGGCTTTAATTCGAAGGGGCTCGGCGGAGGAGGCTCGAAAAATTCATTATTGTTCCCGCTGACATCCAGCAGCTGTGCAAACACACACACTCTCCAAACACACACACACACACACTCTCCAAACACACACACACATATGCTACAAACACACACACACACACATGCTACAAACACACCTCACCTGTGGCTGCAAAGACAAGGTGATTTACTCCCGTGTTGTGTCTTTATCAGCGGTTATTACGGTGCTTTTTTACACTACTTCTACTATCCCATCTCCTGTAGGTGGAACGTTGTGTGTTTCGTATGGCCGCGACATGGCGAGGAGCCCGAGACAAATAAAGTCGATCTCTATCTTTATATTCACTGCGACCAGATGTCAGCCGAGCAGCAGCAGCAGCCGACGCTAACGCGAAACAGATCCGATTCCTTTTCGACGTTTCGCTCCCGGTGATGGATTTATCTGCCTCCATCTATCCTTCTATTCCCTGGGTCCTGGTGGCAGAATGGACGGAATGAAGCGGAATGACTGCCGAGCGCCCCCCCATCCCCACCCCCTCCACCCGAACACATTTGCAGCTGCGCTGGCAGCGTTTTTAAAAGTCTCCCCGTGCCGAACTCGCGGCACCCCGAGGCTTGTTAACAGATTATCTGTGGTTTGGAGTTTAGTTTAACTAGCTCCAAATTCTTTTTTTATTTTTTAATGCTTCCACACACATGAGCCGCGACCGGCCTCGCGTTCAGAGTCTGTTCTGATAACCCGCATTAGAGGGAACCAGAACCAGAAGAAGAAATTCGTCATTTCGTCATCTAACAACATGCTGACACATGGCCACTGTGACGACAAGGTCAACACGTTTTATCGCCTCCTGTCTGTGAGAAACTGTTCCTGCTGTGGCCTTAACTTTGACCCTGATGCATCCGCAATGATTTACCGTATTTTCAGGACCATAAGGCACCGTACTAAAAGTTCTGTGTGTCATTACTGTATTTAACACACACATAAGGAGAGAAATAGATATACACACACATAGATATAGTCCTCATCCTCTGTTTCTGATTCCAACAGCAGCTAAATCTCCATCAAACATGCCAGCTTCACTTTCTTCAACATCAGAGTCACTTTCCTCTGAATTATGCGTTATAATCTGCTGGAAGTTGCTGTGCTACCGTAGTCCTGGTCTGGATGGAGAAATGGCACCGAAATGAAAGCACCAAAATGAAAATGTTCAAGTTTCATTTCTTCTGCTGCTTTACTGCTTTTAGTGAATGGTGACCATAGGAACGCTTCTCCCACATGTTCTTTGCTCTGTGATCCACTGATCCAGTCTCTGCTCTGTGATCCACTGATCCAGTCTTTGCTCTGTGATCCACTGATCCAGTCTCTGCTCTGTGATCCACTGATCCAGTCTTTGCTCTGTGATCCACTGATCCAGTCTTTCCTCCAACTCGTACCACCTGTCTTATGTCTTAAACTCAGCTGTGTAGCTGATTTCCTTCAGTTTAAACTGTGCTTTATCAGCGTGTCTCTTTACCATTTTCAGGTTGTTCAAACAACGATGTTCTGCATAACGCACATCCCCGTTATTTTATCTACAATCCATGCCCACACTTCCCCTACATGCAGACATAGGGAGCACCAACATTTTGAAGAAATATAAGACTTTAATGTGTGCCTTATAGTCATGAAAAAACAGTACACATTATATCACACATTTACCCTGGAAGCTGCCCAGTACCACCATGGTCCACCCTGGACCTGGGACCTGGTCCAGGAGCTGAACTTCATTGCATGAGTGATAGAAGTCAAATAAAAACCAGTGTAAGAGAAAAGTTAAAATCCTGCTTGAAGCCTATGAGGTCCAGTTCAGCTTTTTCTTATAAGGGCTTCTCTGGCCAAACTAAAATCTTAACAGAAGGTATTTATGTTGCCCCCCCTCCCCCCCTATCTTTTCCTAAATCCCGATCGGACGCCGCCCCCTTCATGATGAAAAGCATAGTCACTGCATGATGCTGCAACCACCACGCTGTTTTTTGGCACCCGGCATCGAGACCAAAGAGCTTTTAATCCTTGTCTCATCAAACCACAGGAACATTTTCCTCATGCTCTCACAGTCCTTTAAGTACCGCTTGGCAAACCCTGGCTTGGCCGTGGTCTTCCCCTTTTCACTCGGGAGTGGCTCCGTCTCGCTCTGCCATGAAGGCCGGACTGGCAGAGGGCTTCGGGGGATCGTTTTCTTTCTGGCGTCCGCTCTCGTTTCTCTGCAGATGAACCCTGCAGAGAGTGGCCATTGAGTTCTTGGTCACCTGCCTGACCAGGCCCCTGCTTGCCTATTCACTGGGTTTGGGCCAGATGGCCTTACTGTAGGAAGAGCTTGGTGGTTTCAGACGTCTTCATGTTTCACAATAATGGAGTTTACTTTGCTCCGGGGAACTTTAAATGTGAAAGTGTTTTATACCCTTTTTCTGGGTCGATGCCTTGACACAGTTCCATTCACAAGGTCTACATCAAGATCCTTGGCCGTTCTTTTTTTTTTTTTATATGACATATGTTGTGAATAGGGGAATATTAGTACCGTATTTTCAAAACCATAAGGCTCAGTCTGAGTTCTGTGTGTCATTACTGTATTTAACACACACATAAGGCACCTAAATATAGAGGAGGGTTAATATACACACATAGATATATACACATAGATATATACACACATAGATATATACACACACAGATATATACACATAGATATATACACACACACATAGATATATACACACATAGATATATACACACATAGATATATAAACACATAGATATATACACACATAGATATATACACACATAGATATATACACACACATAGATATATACACACACACATAGATATATACACACACAGATATATACACATAGATATATACACATAGATATATACACATAGACATATACACACATATACACACAACTGAGTTTCGTTGTGCTTTATTTAAGTATTGATTACAATGTACTAACATTTTTTATTCATCATGAGCATGGTAAAACACACAGATAAAACAAGCACCAAGTGTGTGTGAGTGTGTGTGTTTAAAAATAGAGTGGGGTAATGTCATCAATCAAATCATAAAAGTCCTCAGCCTCCGTTTCTGATTCCAACAGCAGCTAAATCTCCATCAAACATGCCAGTTTCACTTTTCTTTCTGCGAGGCGGACAAGAAATTTCATGTGTGAGGACATGGTTAGTCTAAAGAGATAAAGACGTGAGAAACCAACGCCCACTGACACCTCTAAAGGTCAAAAAATACAGACATTTTCCTCATCTCACTCTCAAATATGAAGTAATTGCACTGCAAAAACTAAAATCTTAACAGGAGAAGACATCCTGATTTTGGTACAATTAGTCCCATATTGAGGGAATTAATTTTCCTGATTTGGGTCAAAGTGTTCTTTATAAAAAAGGATAAATCATTGTGCCTCTGGAAATAGATAATTATAGTCAATATTGGACAAGTTGTACCAAAAACAATTCATTGACCCGTTAAGATTTCAGTTTTTGCAGTGTGGCCAATGGCTTGATTTTTGCCCATTGACTTAACGTATAATGAAGGGACCTGAGAATATTTTCTGCCTGTTTTAAATTAAAATTCCTACGTTTCATCTGGCTTTTTACAACAGTCGGTCCCAAGTGTCTTACAAAGCCTGATTATTTGTTGGTGGAATTAGGTCAAGTATTTAACCAGTAAATGAATTGATATAGTCCAGGTAATGATTTCCACGTACACAACCGCTTCCAGTTTGCAAAGGCGTTTGATTACGCAACGCCACTTGGAAAACACTCTCCTGCATGCCAGCGCCTGGTTGTGATAGTGCATGAAGCCTCGGAGGCATGGAAACATACAACATGTAGTCTCTGCTATGTTGTGTTTGAACACATCTCTGCATTTGGCTCTAACCGACTCGTCACTGTAAAATACAGATTTTTTTATCCATGCACTCTTGTTTTAGAAATCTGTGTAGATGTTTGAGAAGGTGTGCTTTGGTGAAGGGGAACTCTCTCTCTTTTTCTTCACTCTCTGTCCTCTCTTCCCCCCCCCCCCATGTCTACGTGTCTCCTACGCTTCCTATCCTCTCCCCCTGTACCTCCACCTCCGTCGCTCCTCTTCAGCCAACACGCCCGCCATCCAAGAGGAGAAGGGGGCTTGCTTCCGTTTGGTCAGCTCGGGGAGACAGTGTTTGCACCCAGTGTCTGCCCAGCTGAGCAAACAGCTCTGCTGCTGCAGCGTGGGCAAAGCCTGGGGCCCTCGCTGCGACAAATGCCCCCCTCCAGGAACAGGTAAGGCCCCCCCCAGCCGCATCAGACACGAATCCTTTATCAATGAAACACCCCAAAACCAAAAACCATTCAACCATCCCGTTGAGCAGAAGCAGGAGTCGATGTCCTGCAGGATGCAGGAAATATCTCAGTAACTATTGAATGGATTGATTGATTCACATTAGTGAAATGTGGAACAAATCAACATCTGTTTGGTGTGTTTTTTAGGCATTCATGAACCTGAAACTCTTATGCCACATGTGTCAAACCAAAGTCCTGGAGGGCCGTGTGGGTCCAGGTTTTTGCTGCAACCAGGCAGTAACACCTGATTCTACTAATGAACCATTAGACCTCTTGTTGAGGACCTTCATTAGTAGAATCAGGTGTTACTGCCTGGTTGGAGCAAAAACCTGCACCCACACGGCCTTCCAGGACCTGAGTTTGACACCCCTGTCTTATGCCATTTTTTTTCTCTAGAGCAGCAGTGGGCAAAGAAGATTTTGACCTAACGGGGGTTCTAGATGATAAAATGGGACTTTACTTTTATTACAACTCATCCTGAGGATGGATGTGTGCACCAGACATAATTGACAAGTTGAAATATTTCACTAAAAACTACAAACGTTCAACCTCAACATGTTTGTGTCCAATCCTCGTCCTGGAGGGCTACTGTGGATCCAGGTTTTTGTTCCAACCAGGAAGTAAAACACCTGATTCTACTAATAACCACTAGGGCCCTTGCTACAGACCTTTATTAGTAGAATCAGCTGTGGTTCTGCTTGGATGGAAGAAAGTCCTGCACCCACAGTAGCCCTCCAGGACCAGGATTGGACACTCCTTGTTCTAGAGACACAGTGAGGTTGACATTTGTAGTATTGAGTTAAGTTTTTTTTTCTAATTACATCCGGTGCAAACATCTCTCTCCTCTGCACTTTGTGTTCAGTGCTATTAGCCAATGTTAACATGCTAAATTATGACGCTCAATATAAAACCTGTTAAGCATCAGCACGATAGTTTCATCATCGTGGACATGTTAGCATGCTAACATTAGCATTTAGCTGAAAGCACAGAAAGTAGACTCTTGTTACCATTGTTAAAGTGGAGATTAGGTTACTAAGCTAAAGGCTAAAGACATGTTCATGTTCTGCTGCCGTCCACACTGTGTTTTGATGACATTAGCACTTCAGATTACAGACACAGTTGTCCAGATATAATAATAATAGGAGGCAGAAGCAAAGCCCGACATTTCCGAATTTCCATTTAATGAGTCACAGCGGCCAATTAAGAGCTACCCAGGACATAAACACGTCCATCTGCTGCCGTTGATGTTCCGTTGGTTAATAGCCAACCAAACACATGCCAATCAAAACTGGCAGTGGCTGGCTGACATCTGCATTATAATAGTGAAACCAGCTGTAAATATACTGCAGATAACTACGCTTCTTATATTAGTAGCGTGTTGCGTTCCTATATATTTAACTGCTGATTTTGGTAATAAATGTGGATGTGATTCCGTCAAAAAGGAAGTGTTCTATTTGTGGAATAATCCTAATAGAATGCAGGAATACTAAGAACTACAGGAAACTACAAAAAAAATTAAAAAGCAAATATTTGTGTGTCCTATTCTTTTATCTCTGATACTTCCTGTCTGCATGGGTTTCACAGCTTGGCTAATTAGACGCTTCTAGAGTTGCTTTAAGATTATATTTAATTTTTGTAGTCGCTGCCATTTGTTCCACTTTCCTGTTTGTCTTTATTTCCACAGATTTCAAAGTTCGTAAGGCGCTGATCGTTGGTTATATCTCTAAGATTTCTGTGCATAGGATTCGGCTCCTTATGGAACCTTATGTTTGGAATATAATATAATATTGTTTGAATTCCATCCCATTTGTGACTTCAGATTATCTATATCGTGCTATGTGATTCTAAGTCTTTTTCTCGCAGCTTGAATGAAGTACGTATTGTTTTCAGCACTGAGGACTTGGGGATTTGTGGGGGGGCGGTTGCTGCTTCCTCATGCTTAGAGTTACACAAAAATATTGTACCATTGCGTGTTAATGAAACCAAGCCAAACATTCCATTACGCAAGGGCATTTAGCCTTGGAACAAGCATAAGCCTTGTCTCTGTCAAAGCCTGAACTCTCTGCACTAACACATTCTTGGATGCCTTTCAAGATACTTCGAGTACAAATCATTGTTTTTCTAGATTCTCCGGGTTCCTTGTCTTGCCAGTTTCCTGAGATTTTGCACTAAAGTAGGTCATTATGACTGCGAGGGCTGGTATCAGTGTTCACTTCGTTGTTATTGATATAGATTGAATGATATTCATGGATCGCGGCCATTGTTGATTCCAGTTATCAGCGCAGACCTTTCCCCTGAGGAATCACATCCAGAATGCTGTTTTTCTGCTTTATCGCTGAGGTCATTAGTCGTCTAAAGGATCAGACACAGTTTTCTGATGCAGAAATAAGTACCGCATTAAACCTTAACTTCTTCCTATGTGTTAAACTTGAGTCTTACATCGAGTGATATTTTTTTTTATAAATGCATAAATAACAAAACCCAGACCTCACCAAGCCTGGAGCTCGGTGCAACAAAAAAAATGGCCTGAAACCCGACACAGCGTGGAGTTCCATCTGTTTCAGGTTGGGCAGCAAAACACAACGGACACATCACACATTTACCGCTGATTCACGGCAGAAACCGTCCAGTTCTGCCCCTGATCAACGTCACTTCAAGGAACTTTTAACTGGTCATTAAACTGTTTCGTGAACCAGCATCAGAAACCTTGATCATCAGTGAGAAGATGAGACATTTCTATATAGTTAGTCAAAATGTCCAGAGAGAGAATTAAGGGAGAGAAAGGAAGAAAAGAAAAGACAGAAGAATCTCAACAATTCTCTGTTCTGCAGAATTTGTTTTTTAATGTTCACATCATTGAAACACACACTGCAAAAAGTGGTGAAAATGTCCAATATTCAGTGGAATTATCTTATTCTACTGGCAGGTAATTTAGTTTTTTTAGATGTTAGCCGTATTTTCTTAAAACAAGACCAAAAAAACTTGCCAGTGGATTAAGATAATTTTACTAAAATTTTTGACTAATTGTACCAAAAAACAAGATATTTTACTTTTTTGCACGAAAACTAAATTTCAAGAAGTATTGCATCGACACATTCATTATTGATTAAAAACCTAACATCAATTAAATCTAAAATACTACAAAACGGACCGATTAGGTTTTTAAATTGATAGTTTTGCCCTGACCAATGTGTTCAAAGAAAATCCATTATAAAATAAAGGAAAATTAACAAGAGTAGGCAGGTTTATACAAAAAACTGCATTGTTGTGCTTATTTATAACTCTAGTAAAGGAATTTCTTTACTTTTCTACTTTAGTGAAACAAAAAATTATGATAATAACACAACAAACTAAACTTGTTGACCCAGTCAGACTTTTTCACTTTGACATTTGTTTCAGCATCATATTACAATTATTGATCTTACAAATACATTATTTCATCACTATATCACTATGTTTAAAATAATTATTTAAAATAGAATATTTTTTTATACCAAATACAAAAAAAGTTAAATACCAAATATTTTTCCTTAGATGATCCGTTGGAGCTGATTATTTATGAATCTCACTGCTGTTATTGGCCAATATGTGTTTATCACAGATATGTCTGTATCTGTACAAAAAGTGAAAGTAATGCTGGGAAAACCCAAAGATGGTTATCAGAGTGAACTGGAGCCCTGGTACACACCGTATGTTTGAATATATTGAAGTTAATATTGCCCCTTCTGAGTGACCTCAAATATCTGAAAAACAAGAACATCATCAGCAAATAGATCGGTTTTATATCGGTTGTAATCAACCTCACAGTCTGATTCCCTGAGTGATTGTCAAACAGAAGAATCCACCAGGGGACATATCAGGAAACCTGATATCCTGTTAGATAAACAACTGAATAAGAAGGAGAATGCTTGGCTTGGAAACCAAATGTTGTTTGATTTTCGTTCTCCAACTAACTAAAAGTTGTGTGTTGTAAAGCTCTGCGTTGATTCTCTATGGTCATGTTGAGCAAAATGTGACTTTTGATTTGCTGCATTTCACCAGTTATCAGTTCTATAGGAAATATATTCACCTTATTCTGTAGGATTATCAGAGGAACTGACTGAACCTGTTACTACGTTTAGATAAGAGCAGCAAAGTCGAGCAGATTTCAGGTCGTAGACGTATGAAACACACATTCAAAGTGATTTAACGTTAAAGTGTGGTACTTTCACTAGATAGTGTTCAGCCTACAGAAGTCTTCATAATTGATGTCAGACCTAAGAATGTGGGCCTTCTGGGTGATTTAAAGGGAACAGAGGGTTTACTTGAGCAGACATGTGGTACTTCATGTGCTTACAGTTGAACATATATTTTCTTTCTGCATTTCTAATACTCGACATGTCTGATTTATTTATTTTTTTATTTTTTTATTTTATTGTCGTTACGTAGCTAAGTTCAAAGAGATCTGTCCTGGTGGAATGGGCTACACGGTTCTGCCGGTTCCGCCCGTGAATAAGCCGTCCTACCAGGAGCCCATCGATCAGATCGTCGCCCGGCCGCTGCCCACCGCCGAGCGGCCGGTGGAGGCCTTCGGCCGACCGGACGAGATCATCCCAGGTGAGTCCGTAGTGGAGTTCCACATGTGTAGCCCAGCTGGAGAAAAACAGATTTATGAAGGGAGTTTGGCAGAATCTCAACAATTCTCTGTTCTGCGTGAATTTGGTTTTTAATGTTCACGTCATTGAAACACACACTGCAAAAAGTGGTGAAAATGTCTTGTATTTTGTACAGTTTGTCCAATATTGAGCAGAATTATCTTATTCTACTGGCAGGTAATTTCGTTTTTTTAGATGTTAGCCTTGTTTTCTTAAAACAAGATTTATCTAGTCACTTTTCCTCCACTCGTCACTTTTCTCTACACACACATCCTGCACCTTAAGTCTGCATTAGCTATGTATGTGTACATGTGTGTATGTGCGTATATATATGCAAATATGTAAATATGTGTGTATGTGTATGTATGTATATATGCTTTGCTTATGCATACTTTTTTCTTGCTATTTATTTGTATTTTCTCTCCATTCTATGTCCATAATGCATACTGTGTATGTGGATCAACAAATTCTACGAATATTGTACATAATGTTGTGTATTTTTATTTTTTATAGCTTTTATTTTCTTTTTCTTTACTCTGTATGCTGCAGTAACAAGCAAAATTCCCAGTTGTGGGATCAATAAAATCTTATCTTATCTCTCTCTCTTAAAAAAACTTGATATAAAATACATTATCTGCCAGTGTATTAAGATCATTCTACTCAAATTTTTGAATAATTGTACCAAAAAACAAGATATTTTACTTTTTTGCAATGCACCAAAACTTCATCTGCATCAACACATTCATTATTGATTAAAAAGCCAACATCAATTAAATCTAAAATACTACAAAACGGACCGATTATGTGTTCAAAGTGATAGTTTTGCCCTGACCAATGTGTTAGTGATCACAGCGATATGACCTGAAGTGACCTCAGAGAAATACAGAAAAACGTCAGAGACGTGGAAACAGAGACAAGTTGATAATGTTGTTGATGCTTCAGGAGGATTTTGACACTGAGATAAATATGTTCTATTTAAATTTATAGAGTTAAATGGTCGACAATATAAGGAAATTTACATATATGTTATTTATATATATATGACATGGCATAAAGGTCATAATGGGAAATAAATGGGCCCTGACTAATACCTAGAAAACAACCAATCACGTCCATAGATGAAACGTCATCATCACAATACAGTATTTATTTATTCTAATAATACGTACGTCTACGTTTCTAAACTATTTGTGAATACCTCAGTACATGATTATTTTACCACAGATTTCAAACATACGCTTGGATTTTATGTTTAATACTTTTAAACGTATTAATTATTATAAAAAGGCGTATTTATCAGAACTGTATTTGGCACAGTTCTGTTATTTATTAATTTTCCTGAGGAAACCTCACAAAGTGATCAATAAAATCACAACTAATTTACAACTAGTCCAATTGTGAGTAGAATTGTCATATTCCACTGGCAGATTTAGTCTGATTGGTCAATTTATTCTTGTTTTGAGGCAACATAACTTTATCTTAAATTTAGTGTTAAATTTATGGTTACAAAAGGATTAATAAGAACTTTAAATAAGCTAAATTTGCCTGTGGCATAAAATAATTCTACTTAATATTGGACAAACTGTACAAAAAATATTATTTTTATTATTTTCACCTTTTAGTATTTCAGTTTTTGCATTCTGGCCAATGGCTGTATTTTAGTTAGAAAATGTCCAAATTGACTTAAATTCGGAAAAAAGAACATAAATTATCTGCCATTGGAATAAAACAATTCTACTCAATATTCTACTCAAACCCTGGCAGATAATTTATCTGTTTTTTCAGATTTGCATCAATTTAGTTTTTATTTTAAGGCAACATGAGTTCAATTTTCTTAAGATTTGGGGTTACGAAAGGAGTAAAAAAAACTCTAAATGAGCAAATATGGAATAAAATAATTCTACTAAATATTGGACAAACTGTACAAAAAAAACTTCACCTGTTAATATTTCAGTTTTTGCCTTGTGGCCAATGGCTTGATTGACCCAAATAGAGCAAAAAGAACATAAATTATCCGCCATTGGAATAAAACAATTCTACTCATTATTGGACAAATTGCACCAAAAATAAAATATTGTCTCCTTCCAACCAGCCTGCAACTCACTCAATAAGTGGAAACAATACAGAGAACGTCTGATTCTCCGTCTGTCTATTACAGTATTTACTGCAACAGCCAGGTTTTGGGAAAATCGAGGCAGCGAAATGCTGCGATGTGGCTGCTGTCTGAACCGTCTGCACACGGCGTACTGTCAAAGAATTTAACCGTTTTTAAGGATGGCTTTTAAATGCAGGTGCAGAAATTTATAATGGCTTTTCCTCTCGTACAAATATCGTGCAACAAGCAGTGCAAGCGAATTAGCAGTTCTTAATTCATCAATATAACTTCACAACCGTTTAGACGCGTCTTCCATGTGATTAGGAACCCAGATCTTAAGAGAAAACATCCCTGTGACGCTTGTCTTCAGGAGCTGCTGCAGCTCCTGTGATTATTCAGGACATGCTTGGCGGCCGCTGAGCGGAGGACAAACTTTTTTTCAGCATCTTAGCCAAAAGAGTTCCAAATTACCGCTAAGCTCCTGGAGCAGAGGAGCACACAGACTTTTCCAGGCACACAGGACGGAGGAAAAAAAAAACCTGTGCAGATTATGAAATGTTGTGTTATAAAATGTGGCGCCTGGCAGCCGTGCACGCTGGCATTTTCTGGCAGCAACAGAAGAAGAAGAAGAAAAGCTGGGTGGGAGGAAGAGAGGCGGGATTTACCAAAAAAATAAATAACCCGTCTGTTGTTTATGACCTTCACATCCATCACGGAAACCTGCATGATTTAGACGGTGCACGGGGTTTACTTTAACAAAGGTATGGCGTTTCATGTTTTTTTTTCACATTCCATCTGTTGATGATTCACGGAGAGCCACGATCAATAGCGAGCTCCAGGAGATTTATCCAGTCATCGCGGACGTCGTTGGGAAATCCCTACAAAAAAACTGATAAAGCAAAGTAAAACACCAGCAATTAGTTTGAAACATGGGCCTGTTTTTTTTTCCGATGCTGTTTTATTCATGTATTTATTTATTTCGAGGGCTGACAGGTGCAGTGAAACACGGCCCAGTATCTGAGGCTATCTGAGGCCACATTTCCCATTAGTCAGTAATAACGTGACAACAGGTTGGTGTAAACCTGCTGACAAGGCTGCAGCGGTAAATTTTATTCATATATCCCCTGTTAAACCTGAGCTCCAACACTAAATAAAGTATTTTTATCTGTTCCTGTTACAGCATCAATATATATCATCAATATCCACATCATCAATACAATAATAAAATAGTTTAATATAATATCAGTAGTAGCTGCAACTAACCACTATTTAGATATTTATTTAGATTGGAGCTGTTTGTGGGATTATTTAATTGGCTCCTTTATAATAAACATCTTATATAAAATATTCTTCATGTTCTGGAATGATCCTCAGTGATTTACAGCATTTTATGGAACAATAATTGAACTTTGAACTCTGATATTATTAATTATTGAACTTTGTATTGCAGATAATTTAGCTTATTTAGTTTGTTTCCTGATTTGGGTCAGTTTGGTATTTTCATGTATTTACTAAAACACAATTTTAGAATTTTGCCAAATTTTTTTTTGCTGTTTTGCAGTTTTTTGCATGAAATTTTGCAGGAACTTTCAATGCGTACAATGGGCCTAATGGTTGAATGTGGCCTAATACAGTAAAACTCAAATATCACTAACCCCATCCTACTTCCATTTATTATAAGGAAAAAAGTTCATTTTTGTGTTTTTTGCAAAAAAGAATGAATAATTCAAATAGATAAAGTGGCATTTAAAGGGTTATGTGTGCTTGGTATTTTTACACTGGTAAGAATCTATACAAGAGATTTATGGAAAAAAAGCTGAAAAACGATTGATGCTTGATGATTCACAGCAGTTTGTTTTGTGAGGAACTTTTTTGCCACAACGATGTCGAAAGGGTGAAAATTTGAGGAGGAAATGACGATTAATAAATAAATGGCAAAAATATGACTCAAAATATGACTATAAATGAACAATCCCATCCACATATGATAAAGTGTTTAATTATTAGCAGTTGAATTGATGTTACTCTAACACTTCATAATAACCATCATCTTTAATTGGTTTATTGATGCTTAATTAAACTTTTAAGTTAATGGTTAATGATTATAGACTATAGTTAACCAACCTATTTTTAATTATTGACAACGGTATTAAGTATTTATCCAAATAATGTTTATGCTTTTACATGTTATTTACCGTAAATTACCAAATAATAGCAGAGTTTCTTTTAACCGCTGTGTCTCCTTTAAACACAGGGTGCAGATGTGTATTAATAAACCAAATAACCACTGGGTCTAATTACAAAAAAATAGTAGTAAGAAGACGTGACCACTGATGCTGCAGGGTTTTCAGGGTTTTACTTCAGTCACTATTAAAAAACACACTCTTGTGTAAAATCAATTAATTGTCAATCGCCACAGGAACAAAGTAAAAAGGATGAAAAATAAATTCAAACAATTTCTGTACAAAAAAAAGCAGGTGAGTTATACACCCTGGTTTAATGAAAAAATTTTAGTAAATTTCCATATTTTACAAGATTTTTGTCGTAATCTAAAAAAACACCTGATCTGTTAAGTGTTATTTGGTAATTTACGGTTTTAACAATCTAATAAGGTGTTATTGCCATTTTACATTAGCCACTCAATAAAAGGATGTTTGGAGACTTTCTTTTTCCACACTATAAATCCTTTTTTTTGTTTTTTTCCTGTGGTCAGTAGCAACAACTGCACCAGATCAGGTAGGTTGGGAACATTCTGCAGCGTAGAAGCTGTTGCATGCACACGATGCTGAATCACCTTTGCATGGAAGTCAGCGCGTTGCTGCATGACTTTGAGCTGGTCAGCAATGAGGAATCCCATCCATGTCCACATGCTCAGCGTGCTGTTGTGTGCATTAATGTGGAGTAGCAGCAAAACCACCGTGAAAGTCCTTGACTTTGCCCCCAAAACGAATCCAGACAGCCGTCCATGTCCATTTTTTTGTTTGCTTTCTGGCTTCCCTGCTGAGCTATTCATCCTCGCTTTGTTATTAAACCGCCGTCCGTTGCCATGCGAGCTCAACGCTAATCTGCTTCCCAGCACGGCACCTTCATCGCATGACGGGAGCGGCGTGCTTCCATCGCCGAGGCTGAAAATGACTACCGTACGTTGGGGCACTCGTGTTCTGTTGACCTTGTCCCTTTTCTGGGATTGTCTTTGTCTTGTCGTTGAAGGAGCTGGTAGTCCCCGTGGTTAGTAATAGGCCGGTAGTTGACCCTGTCCTGCCCCAGCTATCCCCGGGCGTGTCCACTGTCAAGATGGAGGAGGTCTACCCAGGTGTCTGCTTCTCTTCATACTGCTGTGCAGTGGCCGGTGTAGGACGCCTCACGCTCGGCTTGTCCGGCTCACGGCGTCTTTGTCGTCAGCTGGTGTCTGTCAGGTCCAAGTCGTGCGGTAATGCTACTGCTGGAATGTCAGTGTTAGCAAAGAAAAGTCCAAAAGATGTTAAACAAGAAGGATAATTTAGTCTGCTGCTGACAAGATGAGTCTGGCGTCCTATAAAGGCCACTGTACTGTTATATTTTTACCATTTCGTTTTTATTTATCTTATTCATTCTTTAACCTCTTGAGATGCACTTTTCCATAAGTGGTATGGGGGGCAGTGGGAATTTACAGCAATACTACGCTTCAGTTGGTTTTTATGTGCAAATAAAGCAAATATTATGGTTTCAAAAGATGTTTTTCAACAATTGACACCATGCACAAGCCGATGGAAGTCCTGCAGCTGGGGAAACCACTGCAGACCGACTATAAAAGTTGGTTTGATGGACAGCAGAGTGACCCAATGGAAATTTCCCATGACGAGACCACGCAAACCTGATTCTGGACGAATGTGACGCAATGTGATTACGTTTCATAGCCCTGAGCTGCAGCGTGTGCCTTCCTTCTGTGTAGAATCCCAAAGCTTGTGCGTCTTAAGAGGTTGCTGTTTTATGTGTCACATCTTTCTCCAAGATGTATTCACACTATCGGAATGATGGAGTTGGCTCTGTGGTGTCTCAGTTCATAGTTTTGGGTGAAGCCGTATATATGATAGAACAGTACGATTGTTAATAATTACACATGCACATCTATTAAACAATTAACAGGAACCTCTCTCCTGATTCTGAAAATGTGATTAGCTGTTTGTAGCTGTTTTTAAAAGAACTAATGTGACCATAAAGTGTCTGTTTTAGTACCTTTTGGTCAACAACAGGGCTCTAAAGCACAGAGCAATAAGATATATCGGGCTTTGGATGCACACACAACACTAGCAGATCTGGTTTGCTTTTATTGATAATAAGAACAATAAAGAAAACAAACAACCTCATCCTTTAAAGTTCATCCCGAAAATGGCCCCTTATCTGGGAATTGATGAAGCCATTAAACTGGATGTTTATAGAAGGTGAAGCTTGTTTGTTAAATCTGTTGTTGTCCTTCAGGAAGGATCCATTTAAAAAATCAGTGCACAGTGACCATGAAGATGTGCACCTGGTCAGCAGCAGTGCTTAGGTTTGCTGTGGATCTTTAAAGATGCTCCGCTGGTATAAAAAGACAAGTAGCCATTACTGTAGGCAATCAACCATGGTTATAACCTTAATCCTGCTATCAGTGCCTGTTTGGTGTTGCCTAAGACATTCTTCTTTAGTGTTGCCCAGAGTTAGAATTAACTCTTTTTTGCATAGTTGTGCTTTTCTTGAAGCCTGAAGGACTCAAGGACATCATCAGTGTGTTGAAGTAGTCTGAATAAAAGCATTCAGGGTGAATTTGTCCATACCTGACCACGATCCCACCAAAAGCATGTCCACTAAACATCTAGTCTGTTTTTGAAGGAATCAAAATCTTTATTCGTCAAGTATGTGTGACTATAGAAGAAATTTGACTCTGGACTTCCTACATATACATACACACTGTGTAGGTATTTACAAAGATGTCAAGATATATTTAAAAGACTGAGAAATCTTAGTTCTGTAGCATCTACCAGAGGGAAGCAGATTGAATAGTTTGTGTGAGGGGTCTGCAGAAATGCTTCCTGTCAACCTCAGTGATCCGATTGTCCTTTGCAGTCTGTTCCTGTCCAGTTTGGTGGCTAATCCAGACACAGCCAAGGTGTAAAGGAAGTGGTCAATTGCAAAAAATAAAACTTTGTGCAGACTCCAGACTGTATATCATAACCAGTGGCACCAGGCCAGAAGTCAACGGGTCACACTGTCAAGTAAAATAATATGATTTATACATATAGAACTACTGATCCTCTTTATAAGGACAGCACCAGAAAGTACGAGGCGGCCAAATCAAATGCAAGCCATCGGACAAGTACATCCTCACACAGATTTTCACATCATCTAACAAATCCGAAGCCTTGCAAGGTTCAGGCAGAACTCTGCTTCCAATATACTCCTGGTGGGGCAAAGCAGCCGAGATCTGTGGAATCAAGGGGTTGATCCGTTCTGCAGATGCATAGGTGGTTAGGCTTAGGGTGGACTGCACATATGCAGAGCAGATTGGCTTCTGAAGGACACGAGATACAACCTCCTGACCTTTTGTGTATAACACTCAGATAAAAAGTTGGGCTACGGTATCGCCGATTCCACTGAAAGAGACATATTGTATTATATTGTCTGTCATCCTGTCAAAAATAGTTTATGACTAGATAAAAACATCAAAACATGTTAAAATATGAGAAATCACTCACTAACTGTTGCCAAGACGGATTCTGAGACAAGATCTGCTAAAGTCAGTATGATGATATCATCTGCATAACACACATGTGATCTATAAGCCAACTGTAGTAGGAGCAGTTATAGTCGACGCACTGTTTGTTGGATTATTTGAAAGATATATTTGGTGGAATTAATGTTGACTGGTTTGTGCTTTCTCCATCTGGTAGAGGTTTTTGAGAAGAGCTCTCCTCCTGCCCCAGTGGAGATCCTCCCATCTAATGCAGGTCAGGACATCGCTCCAACCCAGTCAGCTGGTAAGATGAAGAACTTTTTCCTTTTTTACTTTTCTTTTTTCTTTCTTTTCTTTAAATAGACCATCTGTGCTCTGCTGTTCTGGATGAGGTTGCACCCACTATTCGTATACCCCTTACTAATTTCTAACTGGTTTCAGCTGGGTTGTACCATTAAAACTTCAGCTATATCTTAGCTAATAAAGATCTTAGTTTTCTATCAATCAGTTGGTAATAAACCATAGTAGCAGTGAATTATGTAGGATGGAAGTATGGCATCTTAAGCTGTAGCTAACATCCAGGTGGGAAAAACTATATACTAAACACAAATTAACATTATAATGTTTCTCACTTTTCTCTCTTAACAGGTTAAATATTAGTAGACTAACTGATTTTGGCAGTAAATTTACTTACTAAGCAATCGCTTCCATGACTAATAGAACACTAGATAAATATCTAGAATATATAACTTACCTTTTTTGTGAGACGAAAAAAAGGCTTTTTGCAGGTTAGGTTTGGTGAGTTGCTTTGTGTAATAAGTTTAATGCAACAGCCAATCACAGCTGATCCATGTCAGCTGACAAACCCACAGATATACCACAATTAATGAATTAAATTAAAAAAGGATGCCTGAGGAGGTGGTCATCCTCAATTACTTAATGCGCAGTTGGCTGGCTAATGCTAACACTAGCTGCTGGCTAACTGCTTTGCAGCATTACGCAATCTTTAATGTTAGCTGTTTGCTTGCAACCAGTCGCATTAAAACATGTAAAGCTGGCCTAAGATCTACTTTGTGTGTTCCCCTTAAGTGATGGTAAAATGACCCTGTGTGCACACGTATTTTCTATAATTATAACGAGGCTAATTTAATTAGAGAGGCTGTTTGGAAAGTGCTATTCTGAGTTAATGAACAGGTGAAGTAGCCTACACCTGTGGTTGCTAATATTATAATTTTACTATTCCTTGCTTACATACCTGACCTCTTCCACTGTGACACACACACACACACACACACACACACACACACACTCAATGAGCTATAATAGGCGTTTGGAAAAATTCGGGGTTTCAAACGTACATTGTTCACTGATCCAAAACTTTGTCCTTGGCTTGTACTGAATCCTAGAATTGACTTCTCCATAGGTCAGAAAAGTGATATAAATGGAATTGACAGGCAGATGTTGACCTCTGATTTGTCCTTTGGATTCCTCTGTCTCTTTTGCTAGGAGAATTTTATTTGGCTCTAATATCTTTAGCAGCGTTTTACCTGATTTCTCTTTTTTTACCCATTTCTCCTGATGTGCATTGTTCATTAAAGTTTCATCCTGTCCCTATTATTTGCAAACTAGCTCAAATGTGTACAGAAAGATTAAGTTAATACTGACCTTAATTTTTGATCTATTGTAGTCATAGGTTGGCCATGCATAAATGATAAAGTGGCCTCTAATGTGCCTTTCTAGTGGACTAAAGAGGAACTAAATATTATTTAATGGTTCTATTGTGTCCTTCTATTGGATAAAATGTGATTAAATGCCTTAGAAAATGCCCTTTCAATGCCTAAACATGATATTGTGCCCTCTACGGTGCCCTTATAATGGGGAAAAAAACTCAGTGCACTGCACCAAATACAGCTGATGCCTTTTATTAAAATAATTTTGGCCATTCCCCTTTAGCAAAAGTGCACCACTGTGCTGTGAACATGTGGTATTTTTATATTAAAGCATTTAACTTGTGGTATTCCGTGGTATTCCGTGCTTCCTCACAGCTCTTTATGGGCTTCTGTGGGACCCATTATTAATATTCTCCCGTGTTTCCGTCCTGCTTCTGGCCCAGAGGTGGATGAGTGCCAGATCAACCCTTATATCTGTGGCATGGGGATCTGTTACAACACGGCCGAGGGCTACACCTGCCACTGCAACGACGGGTACCACCTGGACGACGCCCAGACCACCTGCGTAGGTGAGGAGTGCCAAAAGGTCAGGGGTCGTTTATTCAGATCAGTGCTCATCTTTTCATATGAGGCCGAGAAGTTCTCCACCAGCAAAGTGAGTGTGGAGCTGCCATCATGTAAAACTACTAACATGTGTGAGGAGGCGACATCTCCACAATGAATCCTGACGCAATCTCTTGCAATACAGTAATGTGACAGGATTTATCTTTGTTGGAGTTTAAAAATTAAACAGCTCCTCATGATTGATTAATTGGATTTTTAGGGAGGAGGCGTTAGGACAATATAACCACGCCTTGCAGAACCAACTCGTATGTGGTATTATTGATGAAAACCCCCAAACAATGGGTAGCGTGAGAGGTGTGAACTAAGCGTTCTAGCTTAGAATCTGAAAAGTGTTGAAGTTTTAAATCTGAGGTGAACTGCTCAGAGAGGAAGAGTCAGAGTCAGCGGAGTGCGAAGTGACAAGAAAACAGCAGGAATTTCAACCCGCCGTGAAGTTGGCCGCTTACTGGATATTGGCTTGACCTTTGGTTTTATCCGTTCTTTCAAGACTTTTTTATCATACGACTTCCAGAAAAATCTCAGCTGTAGTAGTTAGGATTTTGGAATATACTATGTCTATATAGAATATTTCTTACCTGTAGTATTCACGGCATGGCAAATATGATGCACTACAGCAAACAGAATGACGTGTGGTTCTCATTAAAGTGTGAAAATAAGGTCATTGTGTAATGTAATGGCTGCACCATGCACCATGCTACGACTCTTGGCCAATCACATACATGAGGTAAGCACAGGGTTCTGTCTAATTCTGCTGTGTGTGTGTGTGTGTCCAGATGTAGATGAGTGTGTGGAAAGCCCCTCTTTGTGCTTCGGTGGCCACTGCAGAAACACCGAGGGCAGTTTCCTGTGTGTGTGTCCGCGAGGATTCCTGGTGGATGATCACGGAACCAGTTGTGTTGGTGAGTGTTCACGAGTCACGCTGCTAGTCGAGACTAGACCATTACTCATGTTTCACCTCCAGTATGTTGTATTAAAATGGAAAAGGGAACTTTTACCGTATTTTCAGGACCATAAGGCCACTGTACACATAAGGTACCTAACTATAGGGGTGGGTTTATACACACACAGATATATACACACATAGATATATACACATAGAGTGGGGGCTAAACTGAGTTTGGTTGTGCTTTTTTTAAGTATTGATTGCAAAGTACTAACATTTTTTAATCATCATGGTAAAACACACAGATAAAACAAGCACACAAGTGTGTGTATTTAAAAATAGAGCGGGGTAATGTCATCAATCAAACCATCAAAGTCCTCATCCTCTGTTTCTGATTCCAACAGCAGCTAAATCTCCATCAAACATGCCAGCTTCACTTTCTTCTCCATCAGAGTCACTTTCCTCTAAATGATGCGTTATAATCTCCCACTTGTTCTTTGCTCGGTGATCCACTGATCCAGTCTTTGCTCCAACTCCACCTGTCTTATGTCCACGGAAACTCAACTGCATCTTTTATTAAACTAAAATTCTCCTCGTAGCTGATTGCCTCCAGCTCTTATAAGCGTGTCTCTTTACCATTTTGCAAACTTGGGACCAATCAACCAACAAATAGACAAATTTAGGTTTGTTTGCACGTGTGAAAGTGGACCACGCTGAAGTCTATATGCTAATTAGTAAACTTTTAATTGCCTGATGCAGACCATATAATTAAACTAGTGGTGTGAAAGCATGCTCGACATCAGTGATCATGATGCTGTATCTTTTCTAGAGCTTTTAATAGACAATTAGACACTGATATAAAACAATCAGCACCTATTGTATATGTCCCCTTCATGTCATTATGAAATACGGCATCACGCCCAACGTCTGGCGCTGGTCAGACACTTGGTCAAACACAAGCCTCACATGCAACAAGTGCATACTAATAGAATTAAAAGTCAGTGGAATTTTGAGCAGCAACCGCACTGTTACCCGTGTCAGCACCACCCTGCTCCCGGCTTCATCCCTCTTATTGGATATAAATACGAGCCACGGTCATTATGTGGTTTCCTGCCATGTCAACGCAGCTTTCCCCACCCACCGAAATGATACTGAATTAGGGCCATGAGGGCAAACTGGCCTGATGGTTATTTCCCCGCAGCTGTAATAAAATCTCTTCTCTCCAGCGGTGGAGGATGAGGGATGAGATTATGACTTCTCTGAGAGGTTTATACACATGTGGATATGCAACCAAGGTATCTATTAAAAAGATTAATACAAAAACAGGCTCAGGAGTTTTTCAAATATACTGTATTTTGAAATCCTAAAAAGAAAGTCATTATAATGTGGTGCAGGGTCAGCTAAATGGATTTTCCTACCACGCATTTTTCTTCTACTCCTGAGCTTGTACCAATGCTATTATTATATAGAGTTCAAGTACTTAATTTTGAAGGGGTGACAACCAGCCTTTGGTCAGAGCCTGGGGTTGGCCAGCTGCAAGGCATCAGGCGGCTGCAGATAAAAACAGATTCACCGCCGTCGCATGGCCGGGGAAGTGTGCAGCTTTCTAAAAACAACTAAACCCTTTAAAGACGTTGCGTTTCCTAAATGATCCTCATTGTCCAATGTGGCCAAGGACAAGCAATGATAGTAATGGTGTTTTTTGATTCAGAATGAAATGATGCTAATATTGAATGAATGTTTGGTGGTTTGAGGTGGTTTGAGGTTGTCTGCACATCTGCCGGGACAAATGGAGTAGATGTCCTCAGGTTTAGAAATGGGACGCCAACAATAATCCAATGAGCCATCTTCACTACGCACTGTATGTCCTTCATCTCCCAGCCTTCAACACCAGACCTGCAGGATCTAATGTGATGATGATTTTCAAGCCACATGCTGGAAAAATTTGCCAAATTCACGCCTTTCTTATGATAGATTTCCATAACCCACTGTTCGTTTCAAGCTGGTTTCTGAACTTGTGACTTCAGCAACACCCTGTGTTGGACCCGGGTGCATGTACTGGTTTCTATTTCACAGCTTCACACATTTTTTTTTCCTGCTTCCCAGATATCGATGAATGTGAGGACCCGATGGTGTGTGAGTCCGGTATCTGCTTCAATGTGCCGGGAGGTTACAACTGTGGCTCCTGCCCCGACGGCTTCCTGCCACAGAGAGGCCGATGTGAAGGTGCGTCCAGGTGGTAAAATTTAAAGTGGCTAAAATAGGCTGTGGAAGAATGGCTTCCATGGTTGTTTCACATCCTCTGCCTCTTTGGTTCCAGCCCAGCCTGTATTCTAACTACCACCTGATGATGAGGGGAAGTCTGAGGTTAATGCACCGTTCCAGGAGTAGTTAGATTACAGTCTAATCTCATTGTGCGTAATGTCTGGCCATCAACGCGTAAGAAATCAGCTCAAATACATGTAGAATGAAATATCCCACCAATCAAGCAGCGAAACCCGACAACGCCTTCCAAGGAACACATGGCGTGGGCCCACATTTTCCTGGAAGTGGTATTATTCCTACCAGAAAACCTAAAGGTGTGCCCATCTCTCTCTCTCTCTCGTCTTTCAGTCGTTTCGCCGCTCCCGTGTCCCGTGGGACGCGGGGTTTAGCCGCGAGGTTTTCGCTCCTCACACACCACGCCGGGGCGAGCCAAGCCACAGCGGGGTGGCGGCGGCGGCGACGACGGCGAGAGGAAATAATTAGTCCATGCTGCAGGGTCCTTTATAGAAGTTAATAACCTGGCTCACAGATGTTTGCACGACACTGCCAAACAACGAGGAAATGTCACATCTCCTGAGCCGTGCGTGTGCACGTGTGCATGCGTGCACGAGTAAAAACCAAAAACAGCTTCAGATCTGGCTCATTATGTTATCTCAGCGTTGTTTTATTCTCGTATATTTTTCACTACAGACATTCTCGTGTAAAAAAGGGTGAATGGGTTTATTCTGCTTTTGCAGTGTTTGCTGAATGCAAACAGGAAATAAACTTGGATTAAAGGCTTTTTTTATAGCAATGGAATTCTAATGAAGCAAAAACGGGGAAAAAAAACAAAAATAAAGCTGGTTTCAGCTTCTCAGACGAGACAGTGATGATAAACTGAATATCTTTGGGCTGTCAGTCAAACACATCCACTCGTTTGTGGATGTAACCTTGCACTGTGCAAAGAGAAGGAGCACATCCCTGAATATATCAAGCAAAAATACCAATATACCTCAAATAAAAATAATAAATCACAGCAATAGCAATAGACAAAAGTGCTGCATTATCTCTTTGTGCATGTAAATAAAAGAAGGACATACCTACAGTATCTTTAGACAAGATTAACTCACCTTAAAACTATTGAGACAATGTCATTGAGTCACATATATGTACTTATATATAATATAAGCAGGATCAGTTTATTGTTGGTTCAGATCTGCATATGAGATGTGTTGACAATAGGAAAATATAGTAAATCTCCAGGCTTATCCTGTACAGTGGTTATGTATTTGTATATTAATGCATATTTGAACTAGAAAAAAAATGGTGCTAAAGGTGACAAATCCTCAGGGAATCACCACCAGCTCTCCAGTTCAGCTCCTTCTACTTTTCGTCAATATAAGGTTAACAATTGAATGTGCAGTTATGGATTCAGCTTTTTTTTTAATATATAACCATACATATCAGTTGTGCTTCCACATTTGCATGTCAGAGATGTAAAACTGACCATTGGACCTGGTAGATCAGGGCTGCTCAATCCTGATCCTCCAGAGCTACCATCCTACATATTTTAGGAATCTCCCTACTCCAACACACCTGATTCCAATTATTCACAAGCCCTTGGAAAGCTTTAGCTACTTGATTGTGAGTTGATGATGATGTTGATGATTCCTAAAACATGTAGGATGGTAGCTCTACAGGATCAGGATTGGGCAGCCCTGTGGTAGAGGTATTGCATTGGCATTGACTACGTCTCATTTTTAGAGACAGCTCGAAGTCGAACCTGGTTTGGTGTCGTTTTGTTTCCATCAACAATTAACATGGAAGGATTTGTCTAGGAACCATCTGTTCATTTGTTTGTGTTGGAGGTTTGCATGGTTTATGAAAGCCTAGAGCTGTTTATTGGACCCTACAAATGTCTGTCGGCGATGTCTGTACCGAGCTGAAACCCAATCACAAAACAAACTCAATGACAAGGAAATACAGTTTAATGCTAAAAAATGCTAATTTTTCAAACTAAACCTTCAGTCTAAGTTACCTAGAAGACTTTCTACAGCTGAATCCAATGGTAAATCACCATCCACCCTTCATTATTATCTCCCCTTCTGGTTTCAATTGCACTGAACCTGTGGAGAGTATTAAAGCTGCTGCAGCCAGTGGAGCGTGTAGAACAACCTTCGCTCCTGTAGCTGTTCAGTCCGTGCTGCATGGGTAGACCTCAGTACTTTTTATGAGTTTCAACCAAACCAGCGAGTGCTTTACTTTGAATCGTCTTTTGGGACTGTGCTGTAGTTTAAAAGCTCTAATCATCAGGAACTGCGGTGGGTCAGGAAACCCAATAAATATAAACTGGATAATAACTGCAAAGTCAAGTTCCATTAAATAAAGTATTACCTCATAATCATGTATTCGATCATGACATCATGTCTCTGACAGTCAAAAAACACTTTTCTCACTTTCCTGCTGCAAACTGAAGCTGATGAATCTGCAGACACCATCTTTATAACTTTATAACATCACATGGAATTCAAATATTTACTCTACAGTTCATTTTGGTTCCACATAAACACAAAATTTAATCATTAAAGGCCACCTAGTACTGACACGGTATATTAATATAATATTGACCAATTACAATGTGCATAAACCTGTGTTTACCTGAAGTGTTGCAGCCCTCCATCCTTTAATTAGAGCAGCTCCCCCCACTGTAAATCACTGCTTCCACGGTGTTGTAGCAGCAGCTTGTTCATTACTGTTTACAAATTGCCTTAATACCAGTTAATTAAAATATGAATTCATTCAGAGCAGATGTCTCCTGGAAAGCTGCTGTCCTGCACGTTGTAGGAATCTACTCAAACACACTCGATTCTAGGTGGTTGGAGACTCCAGATTTGAAGTATTCACCTTCTTTTCTTCTATTTTGTTGTTAAAGGAACATAACTAGGGAGCCATCAATACCACTTATTTCCAAATCACTCACTCATACAGATGTCCATGGTGAAGCCTTACATTTGAGCATCATCAGGTGGGGGCTGAACAATTTCAAGAAAAACTTGAATTTTTGGCAGATATTGCGATATTGAGTTTTAGTACACAACATTTTCAATCATTACAGAAACTTAACAAGAAAAAATACTTAATCTTTGGTAAAAATCTTGGTAATCATTACCAAAATTTTATAAAAAGTTGGGTATTTACCTCCTCGGCTGGAGCAAATAAGTTTCTTGTGTTGTAAGCCTACCTTCTCTGGAATTTTGTCTGGACATAATTTGCATTGTTCTTTGTTTTTGTGGCTCTCTTAAGCTAGTTCCATACTGATGATATGACTCGTTGCAGCCATGCATGTAAATTGTGCACTGCTGTAATGTGGTATCGAGTATTAGTACATAGGCCTGGTATCGGACTGATACCTGCATCGCTATCAGGGCAGCCCCAACCAAAACCAGTTATTTGAAGTTTTAAATCCTACTTTTATGTGATATTCTAGATATAGATGAGTGCCAGGACCCGACAGTCTGTACCAGAGGCCACTGCCAGAACACTGAGGGGTCTTTCATTTGCGAGTGTGGACCCGGATTCAGAGTAACGCCGTATGGAGGCCAGTGTGAAGGTATGAAACACAGCCCAGATACCAGGAAAATAACTAACTTTAGTACATGGTTCATGGTACAGCACCAAGAACAGGTTGTGTTTTGGCTGTGTTTTTTTCAAATGTTTAGATAGAACTATTAACGTCCTACTGTATTAGAGAGAAAGTGATCTTAAGTAAAAGAAAATTAATTTACACAAATCAATTTTGTGGTACAACAATAGGGAGGATGCAGTTTAACATGTCTTTTATTGGATGTATTTATAGACCAATTTGCAGGATTGAAGGATATTAATGTTAGAAATATTAAGTCAAATATCACGTTTTTCAAATGGAGGGGAAGATGGAGTTGGTTGATTTCTCCTCTACTGGGGATCTGGGCCAACTCGAGAATCAAACTGCCAATAAATCACAGCTCATTATCACTCATAAATATATGCTGTACGTGCAGGGATTCTAGGTTCCAGTTGCTGTTTTGTGTGCCAACGTAGGATAAGTTACGAGGACATTTCAGTCAATAAACAAAGGCACAAAGTGTTTGATGTAATTCAGTTTTTAGCCTCCATGGTTCTATGTTTATGAATCACATCCTAAAATGACAGAATTTTAACCATAAACTGTTGTTTTATGTTAATAGGAAGGTTTTTTTGTCAGTAAAGACATTCTACAGCTATACTCCTCAGAGTGCTGACACATATTTAGCTTTCGTGTTATCAAATAATCATTGGAGTAATCTGTGGGCACATATATCACGGTAACAGCCGTAAGGCCAGCTTCCTCAGATCAGGGGAATAATGATAATAAGCTCCATAAAGATGAAAAACTGTGCAATCACTTGTAGTATTCTTAGTGAGAATACAAAACTGCAGTAAACAGCTTTTATGATGACGAGCGTATTTAGATAACAATAAATCAACTAAATAACCTATATTAAAAAAGTTCTGGTATGTAATGAAGCTCTGATATACCTGTGAATAAACTGGGTGCTACTGGAAACTATTTGGCCAGATGTCAACTCAATGTTCGTTTTGATATTAATGTTCCAGATGTGGATGAGTGCGTAGAGGAAGCCCGTCCCTGTGGGGCCGTAGGAGAGTGTGTGAACACCATGGGATCCTACACATGTACCTGCCCCCCAGGCTACCGACCGTTCAACGAGACCAGCTGCCAAGGTGAGTGAGCCAGACCAATGACTAGACCTGTAGTCAAGACCAAGACACTACCAAGACCAAGGCACTACCAAGACCAGAGAGTACCAAGACCAAGACACTACCAAGATCAAGACCAGAGAGTACCAAGACCAAGATCAAGGCACTGCCAAGACCAGAGAGTATCAAGCCCAGGACACTACCAAGATCAGAGAGTATCAAGACCAAAACGAAGGCACTACCAAAACCAGAGAGTATCAAGACAAACACACTGCCAAGACCAGAGAGTATCAAGACCAAAACAAAGGCACTACCAAAACCAGAGAGTATCAAGACAAACACACTGCCAAGACCAGAGAGTATCAAGACCAAAACAAAGGCACTACAAAGACCAGAGAATGCCAAGACCAAGACCAAGACACTGCCAAGACCAGAGTGTATCAAGACCAAGACACTACCAAGACCAGAGAGTACCAAGACCAAGACACTAACAAGACCAGAGAGTACCAAGACCAAGACACTAACAAGACCAGAGAGTACCAAGACCAAGACACTAACAAGACCAGAGAGTACCAAGACCAAGACACTACCAAGACCAAGGCACTACCAAGACCAGAGAGTACCAAGACCAAGACACTACCAAGACCAGAGAGTACCAAGACCAAGACACTAACAAGACCAGAGAGTACCAAGACCAAGACACTACCAAGACCAAGGCACTACCAAGACCAGAGAGTACCAAGACCAAGACACTACCAAGACTAGAGAGTATCAAGACCAAGACCAAGGCTCTACCAAGACCAGAGAGTACCAAGACCAAGACACTACCAAGACCAGGGAGTATCAGGACCAAGACACTACCAAGACCAGGGACTATCAAGACCAAGACACTACCAAGACTAAAGAGTATCAAGACCAAGACTAAGACTCTACCAAGACCAGAGAGTATCAAGACCAAGACTAAAGCCTAGTTTATACCTGGAGCGTCTTGCTCTACATTTCACTGTGATGTCGCTAGGCTAATTCCTGCTTTTCTTTCACAATGAACGATACCAAACAGTTTGGAGCTCATTGATACCAACGAGCAAAACCTTTTATTGTAAACTTTGACCTGCAGGTGATGAAGGACGTTTGTGGAGGTGCCTTGTAACAAGGACTCTTTTTGGAAATGGATATTTTGCTAAAACCCGTCCATACGAAGGATTTAATACACAAAATTTTAAGCAAGTAGAAATTTATTAAATGTGTGAGGTAAAGGTGAGAGGACCAATGCACCATCAATGTGTCAGAAAACATGAACGTACCACTTAAAGTGGCTCTGCAAATCAACTGTGACAAGAATGAGACCATAAAGACCGGCCTCGCGAACTAGAGGTCTAACAGTGACACACTCCTACGGGACACTCTGGTGTAACGTTGATGCTTCGTCCACCACTGAGCAATTGTCTCTCGTCCTCTTAGACATTGACGAGTGTGTTGATGAGCCGGAGCTTTGCTCTCCTCACGGCGACTGTCTGAACACAGAGGGAGCTTACCTGTGTGTGTGTGAGAGTGGATTCATCGCCAACCTGGACGCACCCTCCTGTGACGGTAAGACAGAACTGACGACCACACACACACACACACAAATAGTTGGACAATCACGAGATCTGAATATGGTTAGGTTCTAATGCTACGTTCAGACTGCATGGCTTAATGCTCAATTCAGATTTTTTTGGTAAGTCTGATTTATTTGCGAGGTTGGTGATCCCCAGTGTAAACTTGAAATGCCCCACATGTGCATTGGACGTTGTGACTGTATTCTATATACATTTAAATATGCATGCTGAGAGTTTACAGAAGTAAATATGGATGCTGGTGGTGAGTATCCTGCACCCTGCACCTTAAATATGCATTAGCTATGTATGTGTACATGTGTGTATGTGTATATATATGCAAATATGTAAATATGTGTGTATGTGTATGTATGTAGGATGTACGTGCATGTATGTATGTATATATGCTTTGCTTATGCATACCTTCTTCTTGCTATTCATTAGTATTTTTTCTCCATTCTTATGTCCATAATGCATACTGTGTATGCTGCTAAACAAATTCTACGAATTTTGTATATAGTGTTGTGTATTTTTTATTTTTTATAGCTTTTATTTTCTTTAGCTTTTATTTTCATTTTCTTTACTCTGTACTCTCACATCTGTGTTTAGCTGCAGTAACAAGCAAATGTCCCCCTTGTGGGATCAATAAAGTCCTATCTTATCTTATCTAATCTTATCTTATCTTGTCTTAGTATCTGTAGATTTTGAAGAATGGATTTGGTTTGGATGTAGCATTAGCATAGCTGCACTCCAAAAAAAACAATCATTTTGAGCTATAATCTACGATTTATAAACTTCCTCATAATGAGTCAAACAATACTAGTCATTTTAAAGGGAAAAATATGTTTTTATCTGTATTAAAATGACTAAACCTAGTATGTACATTCAACCCCAGTTACTTTAGTTTAACCTGAAACTGAAAAAAAAAGTCCAGCGAGTCAGGATTTAAAAACCTGTGTTTTTATGCAGTAGTCTCAGAACTGAAGAAGCCTGTTGGATGAGAAACACCTTAAAACAAGCTAAGAAGTCCAGTTGCTTTTTCTCTACAACTCCCATCACCCCCACCTTTGGTCCCTTGGTATTTAATTTGTTATCAGCATGTTTACCTTTGCTTTTCTCCAGCCGTTCTTTTTTTGTCCTCAACCATCTCTATCATGTTTTGCCATTTAAATTAGAAAAAAAAAACAGAGTCTCCAAATTTCTTTCACACATGCTGATCCTATTTTCTCCACTGTGGCAGGAGTTTCGGCCTCTGTGCCAGAGCTGTTTTTAATGCCCTTTCCTGCCTCAGACAAAACCAGAGAAAAAGAAGAAAAAAAAGAAAGTAGAGGAAAAGAAACAGACGGAAGCCTTTGAGCTGGCTGTCTAGACAAGGAGGGATACTTGTTGCTTTCTGCCTCGTGATTTATGCAGGGGGCTCAGACTGAACTGTGTGTGTGTCTAAGTGTCTACTTTACAACTTTCTTAAAGCAGCTGCTTCGGTTGCAGAAGCGGAATCCACTGCAAATATTCGGTTTAGACCATACGTATTGTTTCGTGCATGTGTCAGTTTGTCGTTTAAAACGCTAACGCATGTTAAAGTAAAGATGGTGCATTGGTGGATGATTCTTGTTGAGTGAAACGTTTCTGTTATAGATGAAGAAACTGGAATAAATCCGTCCAGGAAAGAAACGTTTTGACATCTCCTGGCGTTTTGTTCTGCAGATATTGATGAGTGTGGACTCAATGAGACTCTCTGTGGTCCTCACGGCTTCTGCGAGAACAGACTGGGATCCTACAGATGCCTCTGTGACCAGGGCTACCAGGAGGCCCCGGGCGGCCAAGGCTGCGTTGGTGAGTGTGCAAATGAAGCTGAATTATTATATTTATTTATTTATTTAAACCTTACATCTTAAGCCAAGGGTCCCTCTGATGAGGGGGCAGTTTGGAACAGGAAAAGTGTGACGATTGCAGGAGTGATAAATGAAAAAATGTATTGTTTTCCAGAAAGGCACAATCAAAAAACCCTTTCTGGATTCTTCACAGAACTACACTATTACACTATTAATAAAATAAATAATAACCAAATAAGTCATTACTGTATTTAACACACACATAAGGCACCTAACTATAGGGCGCGGGTCTTATATACAGAAATAGGTATATACAAAAATAGAGCAGGAGCTAAACTGAGTTTGGTTGTGCTTTATTTAGGTATTGATTACAAATTACTAACATTTTTAATGACTGTTACATGTTAAAACCGTCGGATAAAACAAGAACACAAGTGTGTGTATTTAAAAATAGAGCGGGGTAATGTCATCAATCAAACCATCAAAGTCCTCATCCTCTGTTTCTGATTCCAACAGCAGCTAAATCTCCATCAAACATGCCAGCAAAACTCTCATACCACACAATAATACAAAAAATGGTAAAACAGATTTACTAAAACCTTGATGACCATGAAAAGAGCAAATTTTCCTCTGAAAATAGACAAACTTTTTGTGTATACATACATGTGACATTTGAAACTTGGAAAAAGGACCACTCTGAGGTTTATAGCCATCCACAAGTTCTATAGCCTTCTGTAGCATGTTGCTTCAGACACTAGTCTTAGCTTAGGAGGTTGCTGCTCAGTTGGACAAAACAAGCAATTCTGAGACGTCGACATGAACCTGGAAATGATTATTTCTGCTTCGCCATGCAGTTTTTACACTTAAACTGACACCTCCGACCTTTCATCCGTCTTCATGTTAGCACTTCAACTAACAGTCCATCTGATTCCTTAAGTTCACTCCTCACCATATTTAAGGTTGATTTATGGTCCGGCGTTGACTTGACGCTGTTACCTACGCCCCCAGCCTGATGTGCAGCCCTCCAGAGATGGAAACGCATGTCTCGGCGAGGCGGACCAAACCGAGACCACAGCATCCGTCCGGTTCCAGGCATTTCAATAAAAGCTCTGTTGTTGAAAAGCGATTAGCTCCATCTCTGCTCGGTTTGGTGATGGACTTGCGGAATACACTTAGATTTAGCATTTAAAAGTCGAAAATACCACCTCACGTTCAATATTTCAGTTTAAACCATTAAAAGTGCAAGTGAAGGCTTGTGAATTGCAATGCTTATCGTTGCCTTAGGAGTACAAACTTAGATATATATTTTTTTATCAACACAGGAACTGCTGCAAAAACAGTGTAAATGTGATATCAAGTTCCCAAGTGCTCAAACTGGATCAGAGGCAATGAGCACTGCTGCCTCCGCTCTGGTTCTCCTTAAGAGACAACAGAAAATCATTAAAATGTTCCAGTAATGGCTTTAAAAAATAGCAAAAATGCAATAAAGTGTTCTAGACGGAGGACGTCAAATGCATCACAAAGCATAGCAAAGCTGTAGAGAAGATCTTCTCTTCTCCATCCAATACTTTTCAATATCAACACACTGTAAACTTCCAAGGCTAATAATGAGTTTAATGGTAAATAAACATCCCGACCGCTGTTTGAGAACGTAGCATTCTGCATCGCAGGTCATTTACAAGTCCACTCTACTCTTGTTGCTTTTGGCCTCAGTTGATTTAGATTATTATTAAGCAACACGGCCAAGAGCTGCGGACGCACCGTCCCAAACGAGGAATACATGGAACTGATGTTGAAAAACCTGCGGTTGTCCTGAAGTGTGGTTTTGGACCGACGGGTGCTGGTGGTTTCCCCCGGGCTAACTGGGCCCATGCAGCTTCCATCCAGTCCAATTTCCTCCTGCAGGAAGGCGCGTCAGTGCAGACTCCCCCTGCTGAACCCTGATAGAAAACTTCCCCGACACACACACACACACACACTCGCAGGCAGCAACGTGTACAGACAGCAGCGTAACTATACCAGCATGCTCCAGTTGAATACAGTGTGTGCTTTATACACACTTACACACACTTCACATCTGTCCTTTGGCAACGCTGCTGGGTCCCACCCAAGTTCAGCCCGGCCAGCTGCCTCCCCGTCACTGCCAAGCCGTCACTGCGCTGTGGCTTGCACAGATGGACTCGCTTACACACACACACACACACACACACACACTGTGGTGTACCACTAACCATTCAGAATGCGTGTCGTCTCTCTGCCTTCCTTCGCCTCCTCCTCGTCTGTCCTCCCCCTCTTATCGGCCCGTTTTCTCCTCCTCCTCTTCTTCCTCGGCCTTTTCTTCTTCTTCTTCTTGTGGATTCGTCTACCTCCACTCATCTCGCGTCTTGCTAGTTTTTATACTGTTGAAGACGAAAATGTGTTGATATCCAAAGCCACTATGGTAAATGGCCACCCATTCACACAAAGCCACCCGCACATCAGGAAACTACACACTGTACTGTACTGGCGAAATTAAGAAGTATCTTGCCCAAGAACACAACCATATGCAACTCGCAGGAGCCGGGAATGGAACCACCAATCTTCTGACTAGGTAGTCCATCTCTGAGCTACAGCCTCCCTGGCTTATGAGCGTGCCTCATCTTTTTGAGTCAAGAGGATGAAGAGCGAACTATTGAACCTAAAAAAGCACTACTAGAGCTAGACATCTCCACCAGGTGGCCTCAGAACAACGACTTTAAAGGTCTATTTACCGCAATGTGACCAAACAAAAAGCTCAAAGTCATCCAGAAACCAGGAGATCATCCAGATCATTAACAAATACATTCGTCTGTTCATGGTCCAATTGCCTGCAACATTTGCTGAAAATTTGCTGAACATCCAGCCCAAACTTTTTGACGTAATAAGAAAACTAGCGTGTGATGTCGCTTGGAAGCTTTTATGGGCGGTTTTGGATGATTCTAACTCATTATTATCTTAATTTACAGCTTTGTTTGTGTGGGTCGGGTGCTTCTTCCTGCCAGCCAGTAGATTCCACTGTAAGAAATTAAAAAGTGTCCCAGCTTGTGTTACTCGATGCATCCATGTCAGAGCATGAAATGTTATGAATCACATCCAAAGGGATTTCATTCTCCTGATAACATGATTGTGCTCAGCTAATGCAGTGGAGATTACACAAAGTTTTTATTTTGGGATTTTTAATGCAAATTGTGAAAACAGCTTCAGCTTTTGCACAGAGTTTAAAGCCACTGGCTGCTACCGCTGCAGAGGACATCACTGGAGGAATTAAGAATGCTGAACACTTCCGTTAACGCGGAGGAGACAAAGTTGGCCTGAGAGGCAGGAAAACTGTCTGCTGACATCACTGAAGAACAACGTTCCACATGTACTGGTCCTCTGGTCCTGCAGGGCTGAACCGAAGAGATACACCCAGGATAATGGGAGCTCTGCATAAGAAGTCTTATCATCATCCTGACCTCCTCCTGCTAGCTAAACAAAAGCAGTGGTTGGAAGGAACTAAGTGTGTGTACTCGAGGGGCAATGAAGGCGTAACTCTTAAAAACTTGGTACCAGACCACCTAGAATATAAAACTAGTTGATAGCATGTGTTTTTAGAATTAAACTATCTGGTAGAAGGTTTTTCAGGTTACACCACATGACAGTTTTGGCATTGTCCCATTAGAGATGGTGCTAATAGACTTTATACCAATACAATCACAAAGAGTACATTTCGAGAAACCGGATGAATGCCTTTTAACTGTCGAAGGTTTTTGACTTTCTGACCCAAGTATTTATACAGCCATTTGAATCTACTTCATACTTGACTCGAATTTAATTCGGATTTATGCAACATCCCATCCAACGTTTCTCAAGACGAGTATAGTCTCCTAGCAACCGCAAATCCAGACCTGCTAGCATAGCTGCTAGCTTCATGTAAGCTACACGCTAACCAGCTGCAGCAGAGAACACGATGCAAAGCTCACCGTTCACGGCGCTTTCGCTGCTCTCCGCCATGTTCAAAGGTCAAAGTTCATCTCATCTCGTCAGCTTTTGTATCATAGAAATCTTCAAGCTTTCCACTTGGTGTGAAAGGTGCCAAATATTATGATGCATCACTTATTATTAATCTACTCAAAGTGATAAAATAAATTATTGAAATTCTCCACCATATATTTATGCATTAAAAACAAGTAGTATAGTAAAGTAATACTAATATAACTTAGTTATTATAGAGTACTTCTGATACTTGAAATTCTTTAATGTCAACTGCATTGCTACTTTCACTGAAGTAAAGGATCTGCTGTTTTTACCATTTTATAAGTCAACAGGAGTGTCCAGTATCTCTCGTCTATTATATTTAATATCTATTTTATATGTATTGATTGCAGTTCTTAGTGTTCCATTATGCAACAAAACTGAAAGTAATTGTGCTAACCTAACCCTAACCCAGACTGTTTCCTCATACGCTCATTTCTCCATTAATTTCTATACACAAACCTCATATAGTTGCTATAAACAGTGGATCTCCTGTAACAAACACATTATATGAAACCCTATAACCAAATCCAGACGCGACTATGAGTTGTATGATGCTTTGTATAAACACTTTCTCTGGCAGCGCCTCGTTGAAGAATATCTGAGCCAATGTCCTAACATCCGAAAACGTTTATAATAAGTCGGATGATTTGTTTTATTGGACGTCCTATAGCAGGAAAGGAGATGAGGAGATACGATAACTGGCTTCTTCACAGGTCAAACGGTTTGAACCTGACCTAAAAAGAGTTCACCACTATTTTATTTGAGATGGAGAGAAAAGAGAGACCAGAGCAGACAGAACAGCAGCTGGAGCACATCTCTGTTTCATTCCTCTGTGAATGTTTTTCAGACAGGCTGCACCATGGCACTTCAACAGATCACACCCATCATCCACACCTCGAAAGTCATATACCTCATCACCTTTTTTTTGACAAAAAGAGTCTGGTGAAATCAGAAAGAATCACGCTCTTCATGCTTTAATGCTGGAAGCTGTTTCAAGAATCTATGGTGCAGAAGAAGCACAATAGATTCAAATGCTGTGCATATCAATGCATTTAACAGATCTGCAGCCAAATGTATAGGAAGAAACAAGGTCCCAGGATCTTCATCCATTAAACATGTGTAAACATGCATAAAGAATACATGTAATACCGTGTGATATTTCAACAGCGAACGAATGTAGGTAACAGGAACAGAATTAAACCGTTAGCTTATGAAATGTATTTTTAGATCCGGATCCAGATCCTCTTGTTATAGACACAATACTCTTTGTACATTGCTCCACCCTATAGAGCTCTTTGGAAACCATGTCAGACAGTCTGAAAGCGCAGTGGTGACCTGCCTTCACTGTATCTGTGCTGTCTTTGAGCCTCGCCACGCCTGCAGCACACAGCTGGAGGTGTGTCGCTGCTACCTGCAGGATGCAGCCGCTTGGGAGTGAAATGACGCGTGCACTCCTGGGAGAAACTGGCAAAAACAGCCTTGTTTCAGCGTCACCGCCATTTTTTAATTTTTTTTTTTTTTGCATTCCAAATAATCAGTCGTCTTCACAAACACATTCGAAGCGTCGCTGCAGCTGTGTAACGTCTAAACACCACTGCCCAGCTGGTCACAACCCAACACCCTGTAAAGAAATGCGTCTGATTTCTGCAGCTGTTGAAGCTGGAGACTCTGGTTCAGGGTTGTTTCTCAACTAATCAGCTCTGCCTTCACACTGCTCATCATGAGTTCACCCTCACCTTCCCCCGTCTCTCTCGTTCTCATCCTTCAGCGACGTCGGTGGAGCGTAAGGAGTGCTACTTCCGTCTGAGCGACGAGAACCTGTGCGAGAGCGTGCTGACCAGCCACATCACGCTGCAGGAATGCTGCTGCACGCTGGGGGCCGGCTGGGGGGACAACTGCGAGGTCCACCCCTGCCCCGTCAACGGAACAGGTGAGACGTCGAATGACGGACACGCTCATGCTCTTTCTACATGAAGTTTACCAGCAGTGGCCTTGATAAGTATGGAATAGCTGTATGACCACAAAGGTTATACTCATAGTCTACAATGTGTGAGGTGACTACAGAAGTTTCAGAATAGAGGACCTGCACCGTATTTACAGGAACATAAGGCACCGTACTATAGGGGAGGGTTTATATACACACACAGGTATGAATGCACATAGGTGTATACGCACATAGGTATATAGGCACATAGGTGTATACGCACATAGGTATGAATGCACATAGGTGTATACGCACATAGGTATGAATGCACATAGGTGTATACACACACGGGTATATACACACATAGGTGTATACACACATAGATGTATACACACACAGGTATATACGCACACAGGTATATACGCACACAGGTATATACGCACATAGGTGTATACACACATAGATATATACACACATCGATGTATACACACACAGGTATATACGCACATAGGTATATACGCACACAGGTATATACACACAGGTGTATACGCACATAGGTGTATACGCACACAGGTATATACGCACAGGTGTATACGCACATAGGTGTATACGCACACAGGTATATACGCACAGCTGTATACGCACACAGGTGTATACGCACATAGGTGTATACGCACACAGGTGTATACACATTAGGTGTATATGCACATAGATATATATGCACATAGATGTATACACAAATAGAGAAAATATAAAAAACCTAAGTAGAATAATCATGTAAAGAGCTTTTTTGATGATATATGTTGATGCTGTAACACTAACATTGGGTTTTACTACAGATAAAAATACTTTATTAATAATATGTAAGGATGATATAATATAATGCCCCTGTTATCTGGAGTTTTGGGATTTTTACAGGTTAAAACTTTGATAAATTTTATTTCTACTTTGGAGCTCTGATCAGCTAATACACTGGAGTGTTTAGGTTGTAGGTAAATGTGTGCGCTTGGTTTAATTCAGCATCTTGTTTGCGTGACAGTGGTGTTGCAATTCCTAAAGATGTAATTCCAGCTTCAGGATCTCAGGAATAATCTACCATTGCAACTAAGTGGCTTAAATCATGATCTCTAACTTCTAACATCTCTGTCCCCTCAGACCAGTTCAACCAGATGTGTCCGTTGGGAAGAGGTTTTATACCCAACGGAGATTCGATGTATGGAGTTCCCACATCCGACAGCTACAAAGGTAAAGGTTCATTACGTTGGAGATTCCACAGCTGAGGCCTTGTACTTTGTGTTTTTAAACGTGTCGAATATATACAGAACATCTGTGGTAAGATGACGGAATCAGGGTCATCATTCTGCACATCTGCACAGCACCAAGCTAATGGAATCCGTGGAGTACCTTCTCATGTGTTGAGACTCTCCATTGTAACTACAGCACATTGTTTGCTGGCTGTTTTGCAGATGCAGACGAATGCGACGTGTTTGGCCAGGAGGTTTGCAAAGGAGGCTTCTGTCTGAATACCGAGGGCAGCTACGAGTGCTACTGCAAAACCGGACAGGACTACGACCCGGCCAAGCTGGAGTGCAGAGGTCTCTATGTCAAAAAATGTCCTGATTACATATGAAGTTAGAAAATCAGACTGACTCAGCAGCAGCTTAGAACCATTGATTTAAACCAGTATATGTTTTCATGGTGTCACTTGGTGTCTACACTTCATACTCATACTCTGTGCTGTATGCTCCCTGCTCACACTCTGCCAATGGGAGCGCCACTGCCCCCTAATGTAGTGGAGGTGCAATTGCACTTTATTCTAGGACGTAAAAAAATATCAACTAAATTAAAATCAATGAAGAATAAATGTATAGCCTGAAACCTAGTGCTAATTTTGATGTATATATACTTTATGATGAGAAAGAGACAAAATCAACGCCCTTAAACACTGACTGTGACACAATTTAATTTGATAAAAACCTAAGAAAATGTCTCTTTCTTTTCTTCATTGATTATTAAATTACAATCCAAAACTCATTGGATGCCAGGGCAACGTATTAAAATACATTTCAATGAATGTTTTAATGTCCTGAACACACTTAACAATAGAAGTTAAACTGAGTTTTGCTGGTCTGAGATGTCATAACTGTATCTGGGTCAATATGTATTTATCTCCTTCAGCTGAGTCATGTACATGGAACCGAAAGAGCAGTTTAATCAGATTTTATTGTCTGTTCCGCTCTCATTATTTTTCTCCAGGATGATTTACAGACTTAAAGAGCCTCCGTTTGTTGAGTTGAGTTAAATCATAGTAAAAATCTGCAAATCAGATCATCATGAACGTGTTTCTGTAAATATCACATCATCAGCATCGTAGCGTTACTGAACCTCCACCACGTGGAGCTACTGCTTCATAAACCTGGTGAGATGAGTGAGATTAGAATAAATCTATCAGTTAGACCAGAATGACAGCGATATTAATCAACATTAACCATCCATCAACTAAAATATCACTAAGCACAAAAGGAATACGGTTGACTAAATATGACTAAAGCTAATATATATACATATATATACATAAGACTAAATATAAATTGAAAACTAGCAGACAAAATTAACATAAATGAAAGTTTGCGCTGACTCACTTTTCTTTGCACCATATCTATACTGAGTTCCAATTTTATAACAGTTTTATATACGTTTATAATATATACGTCTTATCTACACTTTACTGATAGTAGCTTGAACAAAACTCACAAGTGAAGTTTAGATTATTTTGTTAAAATCAATATTTCCAAGGTGAAGAATGAACTTTCACACTCAAAAATAACCCGAGGCCAAAGCAGAATTTAGGTCAGGAAAGTGGAAACATGTGGTTGTGTGAAGACAAAAACAGGCTCTGGGTTGAGGTGATTCTGACAAATCTCCAGCGTGTTGCTTCGCGACATGTCGTTCTGCCGTCGTCGTTTTCTATAATAAACCCAACCTCGTGTTTCGTGTTTGCTCGTGTTTACTGCAGACATCGACGAGTGCCTGGACGAGCTGGTGTGTGTCGGCGGGAACTGTCTGAACACCGACGGGTCCTACATGTGTTTCTGCACACATCCCATGCTGTGGGACCCCAGCACTAACCGCTGTGTGTTCGGTGCTTATGTGGCCGGTAAGAAGAAAAAAACATGAGTTTCCCAGATTCTAGGCTGATGAGTGGGACAGAAAACCCCCCAACAGGCTCCTAAATTCATTTTCTCATGATCACAACTTCAGTCTTATCACTTCCTTCCGTTTGTGGACTGTTGGACAAAAGCAGACATTGAGTTTAGGTTTTAGATCTTCATCTTTTGGAAAGAGCGATTTACATTTTGTGTGTGTGTGTGTGTGTGTGTGTGTGCGTGTGTGCGTGCGTGCAGAGCAACACGAGTCTGAGCAGGTGGACTACATGGGAGTCTGCTGGCAGACGGTGACGGACAACCTGCAGTGCATCGAGCCGCTGGGTTCCGACAGGAAGACCACGTACACAGAATGCTGCTGTCTGCACGGGGAGGGCTGGGGCCCGGATTGTGCCCTGTGTCCACTTAAAACCACTGGTAGACACACACACACACACACACACACACACGCTTTTGTATCCGCACTGTCTTTGGTCCCGTCAGTGTTGGTGTGTGTTCAGGCTAATGTCCCCACTTAGAAGATAAACAAAAAAACACACACACACATACATATTTTGTCCCCACTTAGAAGATGAAATGAGCACACATACACACATGTGTTGTCCCCAGTGTGTTGGGTACCTTTGGTGTTGGTGTGTGTTCAGGCTAATGTCCCCAATGAGTCAGTCTCTGGCCTCACTATAGAACTATGCTTTGGAAAGTCCACTCCTGACACACACACATGCACACACATGTGCACACATACACACATGCGCACACACACACACTCACACACACGCACACACACACACATGCGCACACACACACACACTCACACACACACACACACGCGCACAAACACACACACACAAACACGCATTCACACACAGACATGCGCACACACACACAATACACACACACACATGCACACGCACACACATGCACACATGCTCACACACAAACACTCGTGCACACACACACCTGCGCACACACACACACGCACAAACACATGCACAAGCGCGAACACACACACGCGCACACGCACACATGCACAAACGCGCGCACACACACACACGCGCACACACACACATGCAAACACGCACACACACACACATGCGCACACACACACAAACATGCACACACACACACACGCACACACACACACACTCGCGCCCACACACACGCGCACACACACATGCGCACACACACACACACAACACACGCACACACACACACATGCACACACGGATGTACACACACACGCACACATGCACAAGCGCGCACACGCGCACACACACACAACACACACACACATGCGCACACACACACACACAACACAATTTCAATGTGTTTTATATTATATATATTAAGGTAAAAATGAACAGGGTGAGTAAATGAATGAATAAATCAATTATTTTAAAAATGAATAACTAAATACACAAAATGCAAACTCGAATAAATGTGAAAATAATGCACAAATACATTTCCTGACACTATGGACATTTACTGGTATATTTATATATGTACAGAGTCATTAGTTATTTATTCTTGGTCACGGCAGTTTTAGTCCTCCATAATTTATTATAACACTGTCTACATACATATACATATACATATACATATATATGACAACCATGCTCATGCTTAAAGACCTCATATACCTGGATATTTAAATTACAACGTGTCTTTATATGTCGTGCTGTATGTTGTTGCCCTTTTGGGGATAAATAAAGTTATTTTTTTAATGTTTTTTCCGTCTCTCAGAGGATTACGCGGCCATGTGCAACCTCCCGATGCGCGGCGGCTGGCGGTCGTACGGACGCGACGCCCTGGTCGCCGGCCCGGTGCAGGAGGCCGAAGTGAGTCCTGACTATTCGCTGACAGCCGAGCACGCACGGCCCTTCTACGACAGCGAGGAGCGTGAGTATTATGTGTTCAGCCTATAGATTAAACACAGGGCAGGTGTTCATCAGCAGATACGGGACCGAACAATCGAGGAAGCAGCAGAGAATAAGGTGCAACAATTGTTGGAAGTGTGTTCAGCTCTGATAGCTGCTCAATGGAAGCTGTGTAGGAACTCAGTAGAAAACAATAGAATAGAATAGAAAAACTAAAAAATATTTACACATTCATCAAATTGAGTAATTTTAAGACAAAATGTCCAAATTCTTCTGAAAATTTTCTGGTGTCTTTAGTCACTTTTTCTGCACCAATACTAAAGCTGCAATGATTAGCCAATTAATCGTAGAGTAAATTAATCAACAACTATTTTAATAATCCATCTGAGTCATTTTTACTGATAAAATGTCCAGATTCTCTGGTTCCAGCCTCTGTTCTCTGATTATTTCCTGGTTTCTTTATTCTTCTATAATAGTAAACTGATGATCTTTGGGTTGTGGACAGAAAAAAACATTTTAGGTTGAATCTGCAGCTTTAGAAACAGATTCAATTTGTCCATTTATGAACCAAATTTAGTGTTTTAATAACCAATAGCTTAAGTAATGTTTTTGTGCATCTCTAGTCTGATATCTAAGCTGATATCTCATCTCCTATCATCAATATTATGCATATTTACTCATTGGGTAAGTGTGTGCAGCTCATTATTATCATGTGTTTAGTGACTCAGTGAAAACAGTAGAATCCAGCATTTCTTTATTTCTTTGTCTTGGTGCAAAGTTCTGAGTCGCTGGTAGCAATTCTCCAAGTTTAAACTCAACATGACCACTGGAAGCAATTCTGAACCAAAATTGAGGATTATTTCCTACATATTAGAATAATAATAAATAAAAGACCTCGAGATTCAGCACAGCTGCTTTGGCCTGTCCAACATTTTTCCATTTTACTCGTCGTGATGACACTTCATGGAAAACTTAAACAAGTGTCAGTGTCAGTTCTACCCATCCACATAGTTACTTGTTTGAAGAAGGTTGTATATATAATTCTGCATTGCATTGCTTTTTGATAAGTAATGTGTGTATTACAATTACAATGCATTTATCCTTTATAAAAATTCACTAGAATGATTGTGGCTCATCAGACATCAGATGGAGATGAGTGAACCTGCAGAAACACATTTTGCAGATACACTCATTACTTTGCATTTGTGTAAAATAAGAACATTCAGTTTGCTTAAACCTGCAGAGCCGTTCTTATCCTGATGCAGCCCCATGATTTAACCCTTCATGCATGGAGGTCACGACAGGTCACAGCTGTTTAAAAGGCTTTTTTCTCCAAATTGCATCATCACATACAAGAACTCCACTGTGGACCACTTTAGGGTCTATTGGATAATCTAGTCCAGATCTGAGTAGTCTGAGGTCGGTGGTTTTTGGTCTGGACTTGGTCTACAACGGTCTGGAGTCCAAAAAGCAAACAGTGAAATGTGCATTTTTACAAATAGAACAAATCAGGCTCTGTGTGTTTTCTGTGATTTTGTGTATTTTTATGAATCTTCAGGGTCTGATGGATAATCTAGTCCAGATCTGGGGAGTCCTAGGCCAGTGTTTCTTGATCTGGACCTGGTCTAAAGTGGTCTTCAATCCAAAAACGCAAAACAGTGAAATGTGCTCTTATTGCATTGAACAAATCAGGCTCTGTGTGTTTTTATGCGTTTTTGTGTGTTTTTATGTGATTTTGTGTATTTTTATGAATCTTCAGGGTCTGATGGATAATCTAGTCCAGATCTGAGGAGTCTGAGGCCAGTGGGTTTTGGACCTGATCTAATGAGGTCTAGACGCGTTGAGCAAAAACACTGAAATCTGACCTGAGTTTCACAAATAAAACAAGTTTGAGCAGAACAATAATGTGTTTCAGACCTAGAAGCCTGACAACTGGAGGGTAGAGAGTGAAGTTAACTAACTGAGGTGAAAACCAATAGAAGTTAAATTATTAATTAAACATATTAATAAAACACCATTATTAGAGTGAACCGAAGTGATGTTTCCCAATGTTTTTGGTTTTTTCTCAATTCAAGAATCATGTCACTTATGAAGATACTGAGCAAAGCTTAAAAAGTTTGGCTGCATTTCACTAAAAGCAAATAATCAATCGTCAAAATAGTGCTTTCAGTTCAAATTAGTTATTGAAATCACTATTGAATCCAAGTGGATTTGGCTAAGGTAAGTAAGACATCATCATGATGTGATCAAATGGATCCTCGTTTTAGGAAATTATAGCTTTTGGTGATAGATTGAGTAAATACAGTAGATTGGGTGGAGTGGCAGTAAAATCAGATAATAACTGGATGTGGGGAAGAAGAGAAAGAGAAATTATTATTCAGCCTCAGACATATTGAGATTCAAGTAGTTCTACGAGTTTCTGTCTACTGTACTGCAGAGCTCTTCATTCTTTATTTCGTCTCGCGGCGCTTTGCTGCCATCCTGTGACACAGACACCAACTTGTTATGTAAACCGTCTGTTCCATGCAGAAAAAAATGAAATAAACTACATTATCTGGAATAGGATATTTGGAAAAAATGAAGATAACATTGGACTAATTGTACCAAAAACTGGATATTATCACCTGTTTTTGCAGTTACTAGACTTAAAGTGAAGTAGGGTGGTTCTCAAAGTCCAAGTCCAAAGTTCCAAGGTGGTTCCAGGGGGTCCCCAACAAAAAGGGGAAAAAATAGATTCTTTAAATTATAAGTCCATCAATAGCACCATGACATTTTAGTTTAATATCTAATATAAAACATTCTACCAGATGGAGACGCTGGAATAAACCTTTATAAATAGGGGTCCATGGTCTAATTCCTGTCGGTTCAGACTGAGAATCAATGGTCTGCAGCTCCCTGTGAGATTCTACAGCTCAGCATCATCTCATCTACGACCTTTTATCCTCCTAAAACCCTGAACCTTTCGTATTAAAGGCCCAGATCCGTGACTCGCTGATTCCTTAACCATGTGGACGTGTTTTCCTGCAGCTCCCTACAAGGCCTTCGAGGGCCTGCGAGCGGAGGAATGCGGGATCCTGAACGGCTGCGAGAACGGCCGCTGCGTGCGGGTTCAGGAGGGCTACACCTGCGACTGCTTCGACGGATTCACCCTGGACCTGTCCCGCATGTCCTGCATCGGTAAGACGGCGAGAAGCAGGCGAGGCGCGACTAGACTGGCGAGTTCATAGCAGCAGATAAACTGCATAGAGACACGACTCAACATTCACACCAAACCTTTCGTGAATGTTGGAGACAGGATAGCAACAACATTTTCAAAATAAAAGTCCGACAATTGCAAAGCAGCATCTGTGCCAAACCCCCTAACCACAACATGAGTCAATGAGTTGGTCCAGTGTTAGAGACAGAACGCCTTTATAAAGGATGCCATCCATTCATTCTCCAGCATTTGTAAATGTCATAGACTCATAAAGACTAGATTGAATGTGACTTTACTATACAAGTTGTTTAGTATTGGTAATCACTGAATTTAACACTGGGAGGTAAACTACCTACCTGGACATTTCCAGTAGCGAAGATGATAAATCATCTGCAGAGGTTCCATTAAAAAACTAATGCAAAGAACATACTTAAAGAGAATTGAGAAAATCCAAGGTGACAGGTGAATTCAGAAAAAGAGGATAAAAATCCAGCTTTTCCAAGTTGGAAAGAGCTAATGAAGGCGAAATACTCTAACGCTTTAAGGTGAGTTTATGACACATTTATAGCAGCTCCCAGTGATAAACTCATGATAATTAGGTTTAGATTTAGGTTTACGAAGGCTGGAGATGAAATTACCAGTTTCTTTTATGAAATATTGGAGTCAATATGAGAACATTTTCTATATTTTCCAAATGTGAGTAATACATCACATTTTAAAGGTGCATAAAACCATGTTTTTTTTCTTTTATAGCAGAAATTAGTATCTAGATGTGTCACAAAAACCTTCAGAAAAAAGAAAAACTGATCCGAACTTGAAAACCTGGCTGCTATGAGATGATTTATAAAACCATTCGTGAAATAGGAACGGCATCCTTTATTCAAAGTAGACTGCATAAAGTATTCATGAAATATTTACAAAGGCCGGAGATTAAATGAACGGCTCTTTGTTTGACCGTGTTCCGTCTCTTTGAGACTAAACTAACCCATCGACTGTGTCGTGGAAACAGAACAAACGCTGCTTTTATTTTGAAGGATCTGTACAGTACGGATCAGTATGGTTTAGTATGGAGCAGAACAGTTTAGTAGAGTTTAAGAACAGTACGCTTCAGTATGTTATAATATGGGTCCATATGGTTCAGTACCACACAGATCTGTACGAGTCTGGTTCAGGTCCATAATGACCAGCTTTGCGTTGTAAGTAGGCCTTTCATTGGTATGTGAATATTTTCTAGTAGAAATACTCTTCAGTGAATTTACTTAGTCCTGTTATGGATTGGTGTGAAAGTACCTGAGGACCAATAAATCCAATCATCCAAAGAGACCAGCCTTAGTTTAAAACACACCACCAACAACACGTTAATACACTAAAGCTCATAACCTTTCACATGGAGGTAAAAATGCAAATAAAATACTGTTGATCAGAAGCTTTTTATCTTAGATATAACACTTATTGTCCCAATACAACTGTAAAATCTTTGAGACTAAACTAAGCCATTGACTCAAAATGTGTCGTGATCGGGTAAAGAGGTTTGCATCGAACCAGAACAAACGCTGCTTTTATTTTGACGGGTCGTCTTCCTGTCTTGCACGTTCATGAAAGGTTTGGTACGAACGTCGTGTCTCCATGAAACAGTCTGAACGTGTTACGAACTCAACCGTCAAGTAAAGATTCAAACACACACACCCACTGAGAACAGCGTAAAAAAACATGGCGTCCTGTATTTCCGTCTCTGTCCCCAGATGTGAACGAGTGCTTGGAACTCAACAAGCGCATGTCGCTGTGTAAAAACGCCGAGTGCATCAACACGGTGGGCTCCTACCGCTGCGTGTGTCTGCCGGGCTTCGCCGCCTCCGACAAACCCAACTACTGCGTGGAGGCGTCCGCGCACACACACACGTCCACACACACACAGTGAGCACAGACGGACACTAGGGGGCGACGAGAGACACTACAACCACACGCACAAGCTTGTATTGCTATACTTGTGAGGACGTCCAGGCCGCAGGTCCTTCAGCCCTAAACCTTAAATCTCTGGTTTGGTCACAACATAAAAAAAACCTTCAACTACAGCTGCACATCCAGCGACTGAGGAACGAGGGAGTGTTTCTTTAAGTGTAAAAAGAAATTCTGGAAAGCCTTTAATGATGATTTTAATCTTTGCCCCAAATCTAAATTAAACCTCCAAAAACCTGAACCGTTCTTAATCCAGCTCCGTGACTCACTTCCTGCATTCCCCTCCTCCACTAAAACGTACAGACTGCTCTTCTGCTGCTTCTGTTGTGTTTTATTTGATATTCTTCTCTTTTAAGTGTTTGTCCAATGTGGTTGTTTTACAATAAACTATTTCTAAAATATATATATATATAAATTACTTCCAATGTTTAGGCCTATTTAGTAAAGAGCAATTATTAATTACAGAATAAACTGTAAGTTGTTTGTTTGTTAGCTTGTTAAAGGAATAGTTCAACATTTTGTAAACTTGTCTACGTACATTATTATCATAATATCATTATTATATTATCAGTGCTCTGACGACGTTGCATCACAGTTTTACAATCAAACTTGAACTAAACAGAAAGCCTGTGCCTCAAAGTGAAGGTTTGGAGTTAAAACACATCCAATAAAAGATGCTATATTAATTTTTAATATAGGAATGAAGTGTCTTTAGATGATTCCAGTCAGAACGGCTGCATCCTCTGCTGCTGCTGCTGCAACCACCTAAAAAAACTCTTTTCAGATCTCCCACTGTTATGCAAAGTGCAAAACTGAATCACTGGAATATCCCTTTAATTATCTTGCAGAACAACTGCCAGGCGTATCGGGTGGTTCTGCAGAGCCTGCCCTCACAATTCTTCTCATCTAAATCTTTAGAAGACAGAATGTTGAACTACACCTTTATCCTGAAAGGACCTTGACTTAAACAGTCACAGCACAACAGTCTGTGTCACTGCCACTGCTTCCTTTCATGCTAATAGACCTGGTTTCCACTGTCAGTACAGAACCGTACAGATGTGGTTCAGTACGGATCGGTATGGTATAGTACGGAATGGTGTTGTGTAATACTGATCGGTACAGTACGGATCAGTACGGTTCAGTAGGGATCAGAATGGTATAGTACGGATCGGTATGCTATAGTACTGATCAGTATAGGACAGTATGGTATAGTATGGATTGATATGGTTTAGTACGGGTCAGTATGGTACAGTACGGATCAGTACAGTAGGGTACAGTATTGTATAGTACGGATCAGTATGGATCAGTACGAATCAGTAGGGTTCAGTACAGATCAGTATGGTATAGTACGGATCAGTGCAGTATAGTATGGATCGGCACGGTTAAGTACCATGCAGTACGCTGTACTATGGTGTAGTACAGATCTATAGGTGCAACCAAGATATTTGTGTCTTTGACTGAGATATGAACCCATCTTTGATGAATGTCGTAATGGTGACTAGTACCATGGAACTTTCTCCAGTCCTGTGTGCCCCAACCTAAGGGTTACTAAAATGGTGACTGGTACCATGGAAACACTAAAGTAAATACCATACCAGACCTTTCTGTACCGCATAGTGGAAACAGGACTATAGTCTCCAAACATTAATTGCCAAATAGAAAGCACTTCCTGTTTTATTGGTTTACTGCAGAGCTTCAGTCTTTGTCCAGAGGGGAAATGCAAATGAAGGCTGAATTGACCTTTTTTTTTTATTTCTTTGTCCACAGCTGATATTTTACAACAAATGTGACCAATAACATGACTTATTTCTTCTGCCTTGCATTGCAAAAGTTGTTGTACAGAGCCACCGTTAATGTTATTAGCCAAGCTTCCTCCCGTTGTGGCGAGTCAACATGGCCGCTGTGAGAAAGGTCAGTGACCCCCTGACACGGGGCATGATGGAGATGGTCCCAGATCCATACTACATTCAAATATTAAGCCAGAGTGTGTTTTTGAGGGTGTTGGGTGTTTAAAAAGATAATTAACAAAACAACTAATCATATGTAGTACCAACTACTATAATAGTATTCTGTGATAGAATGTAGTTTGGATTCAGGGGGGTCTATGCTCATGTAAACGGGGCTATGAGCTTGTAGCATAGCAGTGCTTGAGCTAAATGCTAGCATCAATGTAGATCACCAGTTTAGCATGCTAGCAGGCTAATATAATACAGCTGAGGTGCTTCTTTTTGCAGGTGTTTGGTTATGAGACAAATCTTAATTTTGACCTCATGATGGTGCTAGAGGAGAAATCAGAGGATCAAGTGGTTTTCAGTAATCCTTGTGGAAACATGACACTGTACCAAATGTACGTCCAAAGTAAGCTACGCCAGAGTGGTGGATTCCCCAACACGGCCGAGAGTACGTGTTGGATCCACCGCTTTCCGGAACCTTGACCAGATTATTACCACCATATTTATTCTGCTGCCAGTCACATCCCGACACATATGATGTACTCACTGTTGTGTTATTCTTAGCTCGGTTTGATTTCAATCTTTTTTTATTTTTATTTTTTTTTAATCCCCGAAAGGACATTAGAACCTTAAAAGTATAGGAATACAACACACACACACACACACACACACACACCAGCACACACACACTTACTTAATCCAAGCCCATATATTCTGCACTGTATAAGAAAAACACTAAATGAAACAAACAGTAATTTACTTGAGATGAAGATTCAACTTAATCTACTACGTGGTGCCTATGTGGGGAATAGAAACACAGAATTGTATAAAATGTATGTTTTGTCTGTTGCTTTTTTTTAAAGTTGGTTTCTTATTGTTTTTAAAAAGGAGTTTTATGTGCGTTTTTTTTTTTTTTTCAGAGGCCATTTTTATTCATGTAACGTATTGACAAACCCTATGGACTATGCTGGGTGATCCAGTTGTATTTTTCTGCCCAGTCAACGGTGATTGTGGATATTTAATTCTGTGAAGAGGCCGGCTGTCTGCTCCCTCTCTTCCTCCATCGCCATCCCTCTGTCCGCCGTCTGCAGAAAAAGCTACAGCACCAAATAATGCAGTGTGCACATTCAATGTACTAAAAAACCAATGAAAAGTCTTTGGAATAAGCTTTTTTTGTGCGATGTTAAAGTTTCATGTTTCATGCAAAGAGCTTAAAAGACTTTTTTTGTCGCCTGGCATCCCCTCCCTTCTTCCCCGTGTCTACGTACGTGTTGAGACTGAATTGAACCTCTGTTTTATATTTTTCATTCTTCTCTTATCTGCGTTTCACTGCAACGTCTTGCCAGGTCGCAAAGCTGCTACGGGACGGCGATGGGAGAGAAGAAACTAGTGTACATTTCAGCAAAAGAGCGGAGAAAACGGCTGTTGTATTTGTAATTTGTACATGAATAAATAGCTTTTTTCTATGAATTCATATTACAATGTACATTAAACCCCTTGGTAATAAACCACAAATTGTGATATTTACATTGGCTTGTTGTCAGTTTTTCTTAACTCTTTAAAACATTATGCATTAAAATGTCTAAATTCCACCACCTGTAGAAGTGATAATGGTTGATAATGTTATAAATTTGCCTTCTTTTATAATAATCTGTTATTTCGTTATAATAAGTTTAATGTTAATGGGTTTATTGCATCATTGGCTCATTGCTACTAGATTCAGAAAGTCATTATGATCCGTTGGTTTGGGTTTGGACCTTATCACCTGCTGATAAGCTGAGGCCATTATGATCCATTGGTGAATTATGGCCTCTGGGATCCATCCTGAGGGCAAAGGTCATCGCGTGAAGCCCGTTTTCATCCTCTGGTGAATGGAGGCTGTTATCGTCCAGTGGGAAGCGAAGGCTGTCGTAAAAGTTTAAAGTCCGTTCTTGGTGTTTGTGAAACCGGAGGCTTCAAGTGTCCGTGTGGTGCGTTTAAAGGGATAGTTCAGCGTTTATTCTCATTCATACCAGTAGGTGGCCCCAAAAACACCAGACCATTGTTTCCATTGGAGGTTCTGGTCTATAAAAGCCCAGTAAGATGCTCTGGAAACAGCTTGCATTGGCAGAATTGCTGTGACTATGGGCGAATTTGACCTTTTATAACATTGTGTTATAAAAGTTGTGTGAAATAACTTTATTTTTAGTATTTTATGTGTAATGTGAGCAGCTTTGCAGATGCTGCAGGTCTTTATTTTTATAACAAATAAGATGCAAACATCCCAAAATAGAATTAGAAGCCCCCAATATTATATATGGCCGTAATAAAACAGTGGCTTATGATTTATAATTTATTTTACAAATGATCTTTTAATCTTCTACGGCTGATATAATATGTTATCAAGTTTCATTTATTATTATTATATGGATGAACAATTATGCTACTGAGAACATGGTTTGACATTAAGGGAAAGTAAGAAATAAAAAGGTCTAAACCCAAATCTGAGAATTTAAAGACGTAATATCTCCAAGAAAAACAGCTGTTCCATCCATTTCTGAATGTTTAGTGTTGTGTTTTGTGTGTGACATTTACAGAAAGCGGTGCCACAGTGTCTGCATTGTGTTTCTGTTTCACTGTCACTGACTTTTACCTAATCCCATGTAAAAACACAAATACCCTTCAACTTGTGGTTAAAGTTCCTGGAATGGCAGGTCAGAGGTCACAATGATCCTCCGTGCACTCGTGAAAATGATGTTTACACCACAACGTTCTAACATTTCTACTCACACTCTGTTTGACATCTGCTGTTTCAGTAGGTGATAAATAAGCTGAGTCTCAGGTTCATGTTCGTGGCGTCGAACTTTAATGGATTTAAAAACCTGTGATATCACTCACAAAGAACATGTTGATTAAAATAAGTAAAATGAGTTTTGTTGAGGCGACACCTGCATCATTCACAGGGTCACATTCCTGCCTTATCACCACTGCCTGTACACAGGCTAATAATAGTCTTCTAGTTTGTTAACAAACACTGAGTTAAGGAGTCAGTGGTAACAGGATTGATTTTAGTCATTTTAGTCTTTTTTAAGCAAGTGTTTGTCTTTGCTTAGAACAAGATGTAATTGACTCAAATCAGGGGAAAAAACTTGAACTGAGCTCAATTATCTGCCAGTGGAATATGGTAATTCCACTGAATAATGGACTAATTGTACCAAATAGCCTTTCAGCCAAAAGTAAAAGTTGTTAGAAATGGCTAAAAACACATTCCAAACATTATTCATAACGCAGTGACATCGTCTGATCTCCCAAACGTAGCATGACAGAACCCAAACATCCAACCAGAATCATGACAACTAACTTCAACATGTCAGCTTATTAGAGGGAATGTAGAGTGAAATACTTTAAACCTACATTTGTCATTCGATGAAATGCAATCCTCTGAGGACCATGAATATCTGCTCAAACGTAGTTGTTGAGATAAACTCAAAACCCAAAATGATTCATCCCTCTATCAAATACAAGGGATTTCTTGATTTTTTCACTTAAAATTAGCATTTCACCTCAGTTTTTACTTAAATAGGACACAAAGAAAGTCTTCAACTATAACGTGTGTATATATAAAGACAGATTTCCCAGCATGCCCTGCCAGGAGCTTTCTATATCATAGTCATTTGTTGATGTGATTTTTGGTTTTTACTCTGTTTATTTACACATTCTAACTAAACACAAAACAATTATGGCTTCAGACTTTCTATTTAAGTAAAAACTGAAGTGAAATACTAATTTGTAAGTGAAAGAATAAATAAATCCCTTGTGTTTGACAGGGTGTGAATCATTTTGGGCTTAAGTGTGTGTCAGTTTGTTGGACGTTGAACTGACTGATGGACCAACACTAAAGTTTATTGGGTAGATTTTCTACAGGTCTTGAACCACGTTGTTCCTCAGCAGCTTTTATGTTCTCCAGATACTATGTGAGTGTTAAAATTGGCCAAACAGAAGTTTTATTTGAGATTCGCCCCAATGGACTTTACAGTTTGACACAACATCCCCTGTTCCCAGACCAGGGTCACCAACCCAGGTCCTGGGTCCAGGTTTTAGTTCCAACCAGACAGTAACACCTGATTCTACTAACGAAGATCCTCAGTCAGGTGTGTTACTGCTCGGTTGGAACATAAACGTAGACCCACGTTAGTCCTCCAGGACCAGGGTTGGTGACCCCTGCCTCAGACCCTCATGTCCTACAAAGAAAAACTCCCTGAAAAACCTTTAAACAGGAGAAAAAAAGAGGAAGAAACCTCAGGAAGAGAAACAGAAGGAGTGTGGTGAGACGCTGCTGGTTACTGGGTCAAAAGTGTTCGGTCTGAAACTCAGGGTCACTGTGTGTGTGTGTGTGTGTGTGTGTGTGTGTGTGTGTGTGTGTGTGTGTGTGTGTGTGTTGGACGTGGCGTGACGAACCCGTCTCGTTCCTTTATTTTCCTCCTGGTCTGCCTCCGTTTATCTGGAGCGAGGCTTCACACTGATATTTGCAGAGCTGTCCTGCACCAACCTTTGTTTCCAGTAAACTCTGAATCTATTAATAGACCGTGTGTGTGTGTGTGTGTGTTTGTATGTGTGTGTGTGTGTGTGGAAGACAGGGGGCGAGTGTTTGTGGAAGTTATTGGGCAGACGGAGTTAACCTCAGCATTAAAGCAGCTGCCCTGTGAGCACCAATAACACAGGACCATGATTTGTATGGCAGAGGTCACCTGGCTGTAAAAGTAAGTCTCTCCCTTAAAGTTAGAGTGTGTGTGTGCTGTGTGTGTGTGGAAAGCCTTTTGAGCATTTGTTAGGGTTAGGGTTAGGGTTAGGCTAACCCTAACCCTAACCCTAATTTTGATATCAGACTTAAGGTCCGTGCACTAGGAAGCTCTTTGTCCTCACTAGTGCCATTGTTGGGGTACCAGTGTGTAATATTAAACTCTACTAATAAAGTACTGCAGTAGTAATACTACTAGTAGACGTGTTGTGCATGGACAGCCTCCTGGACCCTACCAGCAGCACCTTAATGTCCACTAATAGCACTAAGGATGTCCAAAGAGCTGTACTAGTATTACTAATGGATGTACTAGTAACATGAAATATATCTTAGTAGTACTACTAGTGGACAAATGGTTCTACTAGGATGCTACATTGTTTTATTAGTGAGGACAAAACACTATTACATAAGTCAGTTTTAAAGGATATTGAATAAATACTCAACTTTCCGTATGTGTGTGTGTGTGTGTGTGTGTGTGTTTCAGGGGAACTTCAATATCTCTACTGTAGTACATTTACACAGCTGTGTTTACTGTACGTGGTACATTCTGGGTATGATGTTTTTTACATGTTCATTAAAGGTTCAGTGATAGAAAGCAACTAAGTACATTTATTAAATACTATATGTTAAAAAGTATATTAGAAGTATATATACGTATATGTACGTAAAAAAGGACCCACTTACTTGACTTTGGTTATTATGAGTTGAATTCATTTGGGTGTTAATTTTTTATTTGCAGATTTCAATATTTTACATAGAATTATTATATTTTTATTATATATTCTATTGTGTATTCTAGTATGTATAGTAAATTTTGCTCTTTTTTTGCGCTTACTATTATTCTATCTAAAATTGGAGTACTTTTTCTTAGACTTACTTATGTACTTGTTGAGTGTTTTTTTTCTATGGCAGTATTTCCACTTTTACTAGTAAAATATGTGAATTATCTGGGTACTTGTAGAAGAGCTGCTGATGATCAGAGTAGAATTTAAGTAAATTTATTGGTAAATCTTGGTATTAACAAGAAAATATTCTCAGTTTTGCTAAAACCATTGGGATTGTAAATATGATGTTTTTTCTCCATTTAGAAGTAATGAAGCAACTAAACATGGCTGCTTTGTTAAACGTGTATCTCATGTTCTGACTCTGTTTCTTCTACTAACTCCACAGCTTCGTCATTGCAGGAGTGCGTTTTGTCTTTGTGTGTTTTCTGTGCCGTCGTGTAGTTTTGTAGATTTCCAGGAACGTCCATTTGTTAAATGTGATCCTGAAATAACAGGGAACACAATGAATCATATCATAATCAGTATAATTCAAGGTTCCGTCCCAGCAGAGATATTTATGTGCACATGGCAGTGAGTGAGTGGTCAGGGTCAGGCCTCTTCAACACCATGTCATTGTAGTGGATTGCATAATAAGAGTAAAGTTTAGATCCCACTGGACAAAGGCTTAACAGAAACGTTCAGCTGACTATTGTTGTGTTGTGTCATGTTAGTTGAATAGAAACTGTTATTTAAAGCTATAGCGGCGTATTTAATATTAGAACTATGGTACAGAGGCATCGGTTCTACCACCACAGGCTGACGGGTCCGGTTTGGTTAATGTTCTATGAATGTGGTGAAGAACCCAGATAGTTGTCTGCACCATCTTCAGGCAATGCTGCACAGCTAAATAACTAATAAAGCCTCTGATTCAGGATAGTTAGAGCAGAAAAGAAACTTCAGATTGACTTATGCCTGCTGGACAGGACCGAGGCTGATGATGCAAGCTGTTGACACCAGACGTGTTTCAGCAGAGCGGGTCAGTTGCATCATGCTCGACCATCCACAGCCTCCTTCCACCTCCATTGCCTTTTTTTTTTCAACCCTCCCTATCGTCCTCTGCTGCTGAAACGCTGCTCGCTGTGTTCAACGCTGGGTTCACCAAACCCGTCCATCCATTTTCCGTTTTCTAAACCTGTTTATTCCTCAGTAGGGCGACAGAGGTCTGACGGAACCAGTCCCAGTTTACTCCATGTCAGACAGACGGCACATCTTTGTCACCCCAGTAATAGAGTTTGTGTGTTGTGTCTACGTTGGTTTCCTCTAATTAATGTTTTCTGTAGCACCACATCCGTGGTTGGGGTTAGGACTTAACATGTGGGTATGGTTATCCTTAGCTTAGGTGGGGTAGAGATAATTGGTTGGGGTAAGGACTCAGGTTGTGGTCAAGGTCATGGTTAAGGTTAGGTGGAACAGAAATGACCAGTTAGATGATGGTGAAGTAGAGCAGATGAGATGACTAGTTGGGGTTAGGACTTAATGTTAAGGTTATTTCATGGTTGTGGTTTAGTGGAGCAGAGATAATAATTATGGTCATTGTTATACCAGTGTGTATATATAGTTATTGTGAAGGTTCGTTTTAGCAGGAATAGCTGGTTATTTCATGGTTATTTCACGGTTATCGTTAAATGAAGCAGAGATAATTGGTTGGGATAAGGACTCAGGTTATAGTTATGGTCATGGTTAAGGTTAGGTGTCACAGAAATGACCAGTTAGGTTGATGGTGAGGTAGAGCAGATATAACTGGTTGGGGTAAGGTTGTGAATAAGGTTCTGGTTCTGGTTGAGTGTGAAAGAGATGACTAGTTGGGGTTAGGACTTAATGTTATGGTTATTTAATGGTTATGGTTAAAAGAACCAGAGATAATTGGTTGGGGTAAAGACTCAAGTTGTGATTATGCTATATAATATGCTATATTATAGTTACAGTTAGTTGAAGCAGAAATGGCTGGTTATGTGATGTTACGATGAGCAGAGATTGGGAGGACTATGGTTATGGTCACTGTTATGTTGTGTTAGGTGTAGTAGAGATCACTGGGTGGGGTTAGGAATGTTGTGACTAGTGGTTGGTTGCTGATTTACGTTAAAAGGAAACACAATGATGTAGGAACAGACTTCCACTTAACACCTGTTCTGGTTTCCAGTCTTTACTTAGAAACACTAGAATGGAACTTGCACATTCTTTTTTCACATTAGAACCACGTTAGAAGGGTTTCTCTTCATAAACTGTGTGAACAGGAGGAGCGGTGACATTGCGAAGACACTGAGATGAATTTTAAATAATTCAATTAATCTCATTTTTAACTATGACATATGTAGACGCATCGCAAAACAAACATCCCTTTGAATCCTTTGAACGTCTGCAGCATCTTCACACACCAGGAAGCATTTCACGAGATCAATAAACCTTAATCAATTTGACCCTGTTCTCAATGACTCACTGGATTCCAGTCATGCGGCGTCTCGCTCAGAATTGTGTGTGAGAGACAATAAGTGTCGGGGTTTAATTCTTCTGGTTCGGCCGTGCAGCAGGATGTGCAGCCAGTGTTTTTTGTTTGGGCGGACATTTTTAGAAGCTCAGAGAGACAAAACAATGTGTGCAACGTCATTAGAGTGGAATATGGGATGGGTTTGACCCTCTCACACAGAGCCCGGCAACAATGGAGGAGCACACACACACACACACACACACACACACACACACACAGCAACACACACATGCATGCATCTTGTGAATATTCCTCAGAAATCATCAAATAACGAGTTGCTTGTACCCATCGTGGCACTTTCTGGGTTAAATAATCACGAATGTTGCCGGGCTCTGAGGCAGGAAGACGCGCAGAAAACAAACACCAACGTGCGCACAAGCATATTGTGATACGTTTCCTGCTCTGCTCTGTTCCACTTTACCTTGTGTGGTCCCTATATTTAGCTCTGGTGCAGGGAAACCGACCGACACAGGCAGGAAAACTAAGTTGGGAAAGAATGGGAGGAAGTCTACTGGTTCATTTAGACAAACAACTCGCACACACTGGGATCGCTGCTTGCCGGGTACTGTACAGACAAAGGGCTTCAGGATGACAGAGAGGTCGGGAGATGTTCTGATCCGCCGCTGACGATGCTGGGTTCAGCAGCTCTGAGGATCCGGGTGGATTTGAGTGGCCTGGCGCTGGATCTGTACATGAATACGTTCAAACGGTGGATCCATGTGGTCTGCTGGTAGATGTTGGCAGGCTGAAGGTCTCAAATGTAAGGTAAGGAGCCAAATAAGGTGGAAATACCTTCTGTTGGGTCACGTTATGTTGTGTTAGGTGCAGTAGAGATGGGGTTAGGATGGTTGTGACTAGTGGTTTAAGTTAAGAGGAAACACACATCGATGGTGTCGGTATAATCATCAATAAGATCACTTGGAAACACCAGAAGGGACTTTGTAGAGTTGTCTACTTCCACTTGAAAAAATGCATTTTGCACATTCTGATGAGCAGGTTGTTTCACACCTTGCAAGACATGAGACGTTCTTATTGAGACCATTTCTCATTGTCCCAATAATCATAATCAGACATTGAAGCAGATTCATCCACTCACATGTTTTTTGTTTAGTTACACTCATCACACCAGCTGGTGCATAGAGCAGCAACCACGTTCCTCCACTTGTCTTTGTCCATCTCCATCTTTATCTTCTCTATGGTTCCTGAGCTCTGGTGGACCTTCTGAGGTCCATTGTAGTAAAACTCCTGGAATAGCAGTGATGTCCGTTCTGATCACCTGACCAACCCAGGTCCTTTTATAGATTAGTGCATGTCCTGTTGGGTGAATGTTGAGGTTACTGTTGGAGATGGTTTTAGGACAGAATAAACGTAGGATTTTGAGCAGGCATGGTACGTGGAGAATGGAAATAATTCAGTTTTCCACCATTCTGCACCATATAGTTGTATAGTGATGATATTCTGCAGCTTTGGTGGATCAGGAGTTGTGTTTTCTTGCTGTATTGACTTGAATCACATACGTGATTATGACTTATAAAGGTTATTCATGGTTTGATGATCTGACTTTGAATGTCCTTAGAGAATGAAACCACCAAGAAATGTGAAATGATCTGTGTTTCAAGACCTGTTCAGATATTGTTATATGTTGGTTTATGAGTATCAATGAGCTTGATGTATGTGTGTGTGTGTGTGTGTGTGTGTGTGATAGAAGGACCAGGTCATCTGCAAAGTCCACGTCTTAAGGTCTAAGTCAGGCCTTAATAGTAATTATTGATAATCTATAGATTGCTGACTTTGTAAATCACATCAAGTTTCTGTATTTGAATTTAGAATTTCCTACTTTTAACTTTACCCTCCACCTAACCTAGAACAGACATTTCACATGTTGCCTTAAACTGAAATAATGAACTGAAACTATTTGGTTTCCCTCCAGAGAGCAGGTTATATAATTATCACTTAATATTTTGTGTGTGTTGGTGGGATTATACATTTTTTAAGGCTGCACTTTGCAATAGGCCTATGTCTTCACCTGCTGCGATGACCTCTGACCTTTCCTCTAGCATCAATACCAGGCCATAGTTTCTATCAACATAGCGTCATAATCAAATCGGCAGATTTCTCATTCAGGCACATTTTTGTTCCTCACATATCAAATCTTTTCCATTTTGGACATTTTTTCCATGACGTTCCCCTCCCAATGCAAAATGTCATGTTTGCATAAAACATATCTGATATTCAAATTATTCCCTGAGTGCATTCCTTCATTTCTCCAATCTGTTTTGACGTTCTCCTAAAACCGTTCTCAGGACTTTGCATAATGTGCTGTATGAATCAGTCTTGGTATTAATTTAAATTTCATAGCTTAAACAATGGTATCACTGCAAATACTGAAGTCTTAGCTTGTTTTTGCTAAAATTAGTCCAATTATGAGCATAATTATCTTATTTCACTGGCAGAATTTTAATCTTTTTCCTATACGTCAAACAACAACTCGTTACATGCATTCATAACCAGACACATCCAACATCTGTTTAGCATAATTATTTCATTGGCTGTCACCTCAGTGACGGCTCAGAGTTCACTGACTGTAACCTGACCCCTGATGAATTTATGAAATCACCACAGCTCAGCTGCAGTTTGATTTAATGGAAAAACACGGTTGGCTGCTGCAGGAACATGTTTCTCCACGGTGAAAATGGCGTGTAGTCTAACAAGTTACGGAGAAAGCCTTTTATATTCTATTTATAAAGCAAAAAATCGACCTCTGATTGTGTGTGTGTGTGGCTGAGAACCAGTCATTCCATTGTTAACGGTGTAAATATGGTGCAATCTGGCCTGATGACAACAAACTTTAAGTTTTAGTCTGTAAGTTTTTTTACCCATAAGTCTCAGAACATTTTTTTTCTACTGGATTCTCTGCATCTACATGTTGGACATGTTCTGTATTTGGTTCTGTAGCAAATTCATAACTAACTATAAAGCAGTGGTGCAAGCAGAAGTGCATTAGCACCTCCACTCCATCAGGGGGCAGCAGAGTGTTCACAGGGAGCATACAGCACAGAGTATGAGTATGAAGTGTAGACACCAAGTGACACCATGAAAACATATTTAACAGGGATGAGAAGACAGGCGGAGAGAGACGGAGATAAAGAGACAAACGAAAGTCTCCCAAAGCTAAGACGAGGAAATATGACGAAGCGTCTGTAGCGCTTGGCTGTGGACTTGAGACAAATAGTGCCAGACAAAACTCTATAATAGCATCATATTATAGAGTTTTTAATGTTTTATTCACCATCTCTACATACATGATGGAGCAAAATACTAGAACCAGTCCTATGTGCAGCATTGTCTAGGTTGTATTTCTGTACTTGTTCAAAAAAAAAAGAAAAATCAGCTTGACAGAAGGATATTTTCTGTAATTGCCTCAGACAGTGATTATTAATCAGTGCATCAGCCTGTGGAGCTGAGTGTTCTGGGTAATTTATTCTGTGGATTCGAGGCGTCGCTGCTTATACATTCAGGGAGTGAAGTGAAACTTCATGAATGTCAAGTGGCTCCAAGCAGAGAACAATAGACACCACACTATCATCACTATGATCACTATGATCACTCTGATCACTATTATTAATGCACATGTAAAGTCTGAGTTTACACAGATATGAAAATATGATCTGAGTATATTTAGTCTGTTTTACATTACGACAGATTTACAGCTTCAGGTTTTGATCCACATTGATGACGATAAAAGCTGAAATAAATCAGATCTATTCACAGGCTTTAACCTCTGGGTAACTGACTCATGATGTGATTTTTGCTTTTACTGTTGGTGTTTTATGAACCTGCCATGATGAAGAATAACAGTCCTGCTCAGTACATTATTTAATATGCCAGTAAATACACATGTTTATTGAAATTACTTGAATTTATTTATTGTGTTAGTTTATTACACTGGCAGATAAATTATCTACCAGTACAGTGAGGTAATCTGCTCAATAACCGTTCCAAAAACAAGATATTTTCAGCTGTGTGTGTGTGTGTGTGTGTGTGTGTGTGTGTGTGTGTACTTCAAACTGTCACTGTCACCTGCTGGTGGCAAATCAGATGTGCACACACACACACACACACACACACACACACACACACACACACACACTTTTACTGACATCACCATAAAATCAATTGATTTCTTAGATCTGAGACGACTTTATTTATATTTATATTTATTTATATTTAAATGCACATCCCGGGCACAAATGTTTCCATTGTTTCTACGGTGGTGTCAAATTGCTCTGCTTGTTTTAATCTCTGTTTCCAAGAAATGGCGCCACGGTAGGCAGCCTGTTACACAGCTCTGTACGCTGCAGTAACAAACAAATTTCCCCGTTGTGGCATCAATAAAGTACTATCCTATCCTATAAATTATTAATTTTCATCCATTTCCATCATCATCTTTTTCAATGTAACATGGCAGAACAGAGAATTTTATGCCTTTTTTTTAATAATGACTATTTAATCAGAAATGCACATGAACAGCCCTTTATCTAATAACCTACAGAATGTGCGTTGGGAATAAAACTGGGAACTTGTATGAAAGTGCAGTGTAGGAAAAGATTCTGAGCTTTTAGACGCTCATTTCAAATGAACAAGCTTCATAGTGAAACCTCATATGGCGTCATGCAGACAGTGAACTGATTCCTGCGTCTTTAATGAATCCGTCGTATGCTACATTATTTTATTTAGTTAGAATTAAAATTCATTAGGAGCTAATGAAGTCCAGTCTGTGGATTAACCAGGCTGTGGAGGTTATGGACGCCCTGATGAAACACACACACACACACACACACACACACACACACACACACACACACACAGGCCAGCTGCATAAGCCGTCCCGCCAGCTGCCAGAACCCAAGGACGATGCAACATCTGTCTGCAGCTGGAGCCTGAACGCTTCAGACCTGATACCTGCTCAGCGTCTGCGTGCAGCATCGGTTTCAGGTTTTAGGTCGTTCTGTTTCTGGACGTTTCTGACGTTCATATTTCATATATGTCATATTCCCGGTACGAATAGTTGACGTATGCAACGAGATGCTGGCTGGATTTTATTGGACCGTTTGGACGCTTGAACAGAACCAATCAGCAGCAACGTCCTGGATCACTCGCCTTGATTGACAGGTGGTTGTTATAATACTGTTGTTTGGTGAAATAGTATAGGAAAATAAGTAAATAATCTATGAGTTTAGTCTACTAGTAGACTTTACTATAGGCTGATGTGGTTAATGCTCATACTTAAATAACTCATTCGTGCTAATGGATGTTGCTGCATGATTCTTACATGGAACATCATTATTAATGGAAATTAACAGGCTTTCTAATGAACACATATTTTTACCATGGTTTATTAACCATTGACAGACAGTAAAATCATGATTATCTATTTAAAGATGGTGGTTATAGTAACATAATGTTACCAATAATATAGATATAAAATATAAAAATATAAGTTATACAGCAGTTCTACTGATGACTGATGTTCATAAATGTTCTTAAAAAGCATAAAAATACAAATAGTAGTGATGAGAATTATATCCTGTATATTCGGGGAATAATATATCCTTATTATATATATATATATATATATATATATATATAAAATTACACTTTTTCTTTCTTGTTCGTTACTCCTCAAAACTCACAAAATCCTGATTTTTGTAAATAATAAAAGGAATAAAAATATATTATAAAAAAATAATTCATAAGTTCACATTACAAAATAAACAGGATCACAACTTATATACTAGATATAATGAATGAACCTCAGTTGCACCTTCATCAACCGTGTTATTAGATTTCTGCTGGTGTGTGAGATAAACAGACGCGTGTAGTTTGGTAGTAGATTAAAGGCCAGGCTCTTATCAGTGGAAGGTTCTCACAAATATAATAAACCTGAGTTTGTTCGTGTGTGTGTGTGTGTGTGTGTGTGTGTGGGCCAGGTCACATGGCTGCTGCTGCTCCAGGCTGCTGTGTTTACCAACAAGAGGAGGCGGAGGACGAGGTCGTAGCGTAGCGCTGCATCCGCTCCACCATGCGAGTCGCTCTGTTTGACGGCCAGTAGCCGCCTGCAGCATCCACCTCCTCCTCCTCGTCCTCCACCGCCGCCTGGACGCCGCTCTGCGGGGTAAGAACCTCTGGTTTCTACTCAATAATCCATCATAGAGATAGCAATCTGTCACGTACACAGTATAGTTTGTGTGACCAGTTTCCAGCAGCAGTAGTAGTCGTTTCTTTAGTTGCTTCATTTCGTGGCATTAAGGTGGTTGAAGGCCAACGTTGGGACGTCAAACATGAAACTTGACAGTCGTCTTAACCTGGACTTTTACTAACATTATTACATGTTAATGTGTGCAGGCCTAACTGTGTGTGTGTGTGTGCGCCTACCTAAGCAGTGCATGTCGCCGGGCTCTCAATGACGCATCCGCAGAATCTGAAGCAGAGACACAGTGACCCATTGTGAGAGGCAGAAAAGCACAAGTCATGCTAAAGGGCACAGCTGACTGTAACATGCACAGCGGAAACTGTGAAGTCGAAAGGAAAGAGAAACACAAACACGTGTTGGTGACGGCGGTGTGATGTCCACACGGGATCCTCTGTACGTTCCAGAGTGGCCTGTCTGGTGTTGGCCAGGACTAGTGTCCACTAATGTTAATTATTTCATTGATGCATTTGATCAAAAGTTGGTCTGTGCTTTCATCTAACCTCTGTCGGGGGCAGTTACGGCAAAACTAAGCTTCAGGTGTTCGTTTCTATAAGGAAATGGTCTTGAAGTTGTTTCGCATCCATTGCACCATGAAGCATGAGGTGGGGAGATAGCAGCTGAAGAAGAAGCTTGAAGGAAGGGTTTGAAAAGACTTGGTTCAAAAGAAGAAACCTTCCATTGGTGGTGGGGGTCTGTTACACCACCTATCTATACTATATTGTTGAAAGTATTCTCTCTATGTTCTATATGACGTATGTTTGCTGCAGCATTCACACTCCTTTACTGGAACTGAGGGGCTATGTCCAGATCATGAAATACAACCCCCACCATAACCCCCCCTCCACCAAACCTTACACTTGGCACAATGGAGCCCAACAAGTATTGTTCTCCTGGTCACCACCAGACCCAGACCTGTCCATCATATCACCAGAGATGGCAAAGTCTACATCTTTGCCTCCAACACTTTGCATTGACCTTGGTGATGTATGGAGTTTAATGGGCAAACCATGGAGTTTAGTGAGTAGACCATGGGGTTCCGTGGGTAGACCATGCAGTTCCGTGGGTAGACCATGCAGTTCCATGGGTAGACCATGTGGTTTCATGGGTAGCCAATGCGGTTCCATGGGTAAACCATGGGGTTCCATGGGTAAACCATGCGGTACTGTGGGTAAACCATGCGGTTCCGTGGGTAAACCATGCAGTTCCGTGGGTAGACCATGGGGTTCCGTGGGTAGACCATGCAGTTCCGTGGGTAGACCATGGGGTTCCGTGGGTAGACCATGGGGTTCCGTGGGTAGACCATGGGGTTCCGTGGGTAGACCATGCAGTTCCGTGGGTAGACCATGGGGTTCCGTGGGTAGACCATGGGGTTCCGTGGGTAGACCATGGGGTTCCGTGGGTAGACCATGGGAACCCATTCCATGAAGCTCTCTGAGAGTAGAAGAAATTGCTGTAAATTTTACAATAAATCACAGTATTCAAAAAGTTGCTGTATAAATAAGATTACAATTGATCACCTACTACTCTTAATACAATTAAATTCACAATATTTTTTTTTATTTTACAGTAAAGACCTATTACTGTAAGAATAATAACTGTAATTTGATAATTGCTGCCAGTTAGTTACAGTAAATTTTAAGGCGATGGTTTTATACTGTAGATTGTGTGTTTGTGACCTCATTATATTTATAATACATTTATAATCACACATGTCTTTATAGACATTATTATTGAGGATTGATTTCTGTTATTTACAAAATTCAGAATAGCTGTTTAATCCAGATGTGGCTATATTTAAGCTCCAGCTGGGATGATTTTTTTTATGACGTTTCGGTACCTTTTGCCGTCACTTTATTACTGGTGTGCTGACGCTGACGAGAAGATTGATCTGTTTGGCTGTTTGAAACATCACAGATGTGAACATAAAGATATATACGTTGTACTTTGTGCTCTGTGAGCGTGGATACGTGATTAACCCACAGAGAATTAGCACCAGCTCTGCAGTTCTCATCAGTGCGTTTTTTGGGGTTTTATGGTACCAAAGTTCACTGCTTTGCTTGACTCTCCTAGTCGTCATTAATCTTGTTTCCAACAGCAGCATGCAGCTGTTTTATGCTCAGATTTGTGTTTCATGTATGCACGATGAGTATAATAATACATTTTTATGCTCTGAGCTTCATAAGTGCCCAAAAAAACACAGAAAAAGTGCAAGTGCAGGATTTTCCTGCAATTGTAAATCACCCGATTTATCGCTTGGGTTTCCACCAATAGACAAATGCTAATAATTCAATCATGATGACAGTTGAGCAGCAACGCAGCATTGATGCTTTAGATCAGTGGTCCCCAAACTATGGCCCGCAGGCCGTATCCAGCATTTTCTCATATACAGTGTTTTCATGGCGCACATAAAAGTCATATTTTCGTGGATAGCAGCTGAATTTAAGACATAAGACAGGTGGTACGAGTTGGAGGAAAGACTGGATCAGTGGATCACAGAGCAGAGACTGGATCAGTGGATCACAGAGCAAAGACTGGATCAGTGGATCACAGAGCAAAGACTGGATCAGTGGATCACAGAGCAAAGAACGAGTGGGAGAAGCGTTCAGACGGTCACCATTCCACTAAAAGCAGTAAAGCAGCAGAAGAAATGAAAATCAAACATTTCCGTCTTGGTGCTTTCGATTCGGTCCCATTTCTCCATCCAGACCAGGACTACGGTAGCGCAGCAACTTCCAGCGGATTATAACACATCATTTAGAGGAAAGTGACTCTGATGGTGAAGAAAGTGAAGCTGGCATGTTTGATGGAGATTTAGCTGCTGTTGGAATCAGAAACAGAGGATGAGGACTTTGATGGTTTGATTGATGACATTACCCCGCTCTATTTTTAAATACACACACTTGTGTGCTTGTTTTATCCGTGTGTTTTACCATGATGATTACAAATGTTACCCTCCCCTATAGTTAGGTGCCGTATGTGTGTTAAATACAGTAATGACGTATTTGCTTAATAATTATTTCATAAATAGTGTTATTTATTTTCTGGCTTTTGTTCTGTGAACCCAGAAAGGGTTATATGTTTGTGGTTTTCTGGAAAACAATGAATTTTTGCATTTAACCCTCCTGCAATGCTCTTTTTTTCTTTTCTTATTATTTTTTAATAAAAACATTTTGGTTAGTAATAAAATCATCAGACACAGGAAGAAGTGCCACATCTAATCCATTTACACATCAGTTACCTACAGTCAAAGGAACAATGCTTTCATTCATTTGACTGTACACACACACACACACACACACTAACACACATAGTAATTGCTGATGCTGACGCAAGCGTCACAAAATAAATTAGCTATCGGCCAGTGACGTCTTTTTTTTGCCTCACCAAGGTGATGGCAGCTGATTACATACTTGGCTGTTAACAATGTCCAAAGCCCCAGAGTCCCACGCTCCAACAATGCGCTGCTAATCCTCATTCAGCAGCCGCAGTGATGTTTGCCTGCTGACGCTACAACACACATTCCAAGCAGCCTATAGCACCCAACAAACCACATTTAATCCTGTTCTGTCACGTATTCTTTTCATCCAATGTTGTGTCAGTGTGGATTTTAAAAAAATGATCAGTGATGATATACGTGGATGTTCTTGAGATTCTAAAAAGACATCATGTAATCTTAACATAAAGCAATGACACTATCTTGGTGGTGGGAAGTGCTAATTGGAGAGTAATAATTTGCCTTTTGGTATCAAGGAATTACTCCTGTTGGTGGACTTTATTATATTGAAAGACGCTTCAAGTATTTTGCCTTCTTCAGTTAAAATAAGATTTACAGAAGGTCTTCTAAAGGAGGACAGCCAGGATAGCTCGTTGAGTCCAAAACAGTCGCTTGGAGGAATAGGAGGAAATAGCCTGAATCACACATTTTGTGAAATTTGATTGAAAATGGGCGACTTCCTGTTGGGATTTAATCATGACATTATGAGGCTTTTTGGTGCGTCTTGGCATGATAAAGGCGTGCACCAAATTTCGTAAACCTCAAACAAACCAACCCCAATGTGCAGGCCTTCTTATAAATTTGTAGGAGGCGCAGGTTCGCCATTTTGCATCAACCATGCACGAGCCCCACAAAATACAGAATTTCAACAGGATGTGCAAAAGTGCAAACATTTTGAAATTCTGGAACTCGGGGCACAAAATGTAGGAAGATGAATAATTCTAACAAACAGATGACAATAGGGCCTTCTCATTCTGTGATGCAGTCACCACTCTAGTCCTAACAACATAAAGGATAGAAAACAGATAACAATTCACATCTTTTATTTAATTTATACTCCACGACTCTTCTATGCAGAAATACCACCACCATGTAGATATATTCTTGTTGTTGGCACACACACGATAACTGTGGTTACATCAAGGACTGGTGTAAATGTCATTATGAAGGATTGATTGTCAGGTATACAACACCACAAACCTGCAGGTATAAACATCATCATATTTGGATAAAAAATGTCACTGGTAGAAATGTCCTTGTTGTGGACAGTAACATCACCTGAATAAGTATAAGGGTCACATCCGACAGGTAGGAGCAGATGTTATAAACACTGAGTACAGGGGTGGAATGACCACACCACTAGATGGCACTAGGCCTATAGAGAGTAAATTTGGTTAACCAAGAAGGTCACGGGTTCAAGGACATGGGCTGTATGGAGTTTGCATATCTATGTGGGTTTTCTATTGGTTCTCCAGTTTCCTCTCATAGTTTAGGTTAGTTAAAGACTCTAATTTGTAGGTATGTGTGTGTGTGAGTGAATGGAGTGTGTTCCCCAGGGTAGACTGTAGGCGACCTATCTGGGGTACCAAGTATGCTGGGATTGGCTCCAGCTAGAAAATGGATGGACCAAGGTAGATGGAGCAAGTCCATGTTGTAAATGTTGGTTGGACCCACGGAATTTGTAATTCAGAAATTTCACATGGTGGTTGGCACTTAGTGCAAATTACCTCAGTGATGTGTTCTATGTCATAGACTGGCCAACCTGGACATTTCCCGAAGCTCCCAATTACCAACTTGTATCTGGTAGAGTATGTTCCCTTGACTGAGAAAGCATGAAGCAGTGCTCCAGAATGAGGACACAATGATACCACAAGTGTTGCATCTTTTGAGTTATGACCTATCACATACAGTCGCCTACTTGTTTTATTCCTATTCGTTCGGTTCATGTGACGTCTCTGTAGCTTTGTGACGCCACTTGCACGACCTCAAAGACAGTCATGCTGGCTGTTTGTCAATGTAGAGAAAGGGCAGCTTATGTCTAGGGAATGCTCAACAACTATCAATCACAGCAACCCACCACAAACTGTGGAGTGTAAACACGTCTGACAGCAAGAACATTATCCAGATAAATGGCAGCTAGCCTTGAGCTAGTAGTGGCCTATTGAAATTGTGAATGATTATTTCATCCATCCATCCATCCATTGTCTTCCGCTTTATCCGGGGCCGGGTCGCGGGGGCAGCAGTCTAAGCAGGGACTCCCAGACTTCCCTCACCCCGGACACGTCCTCCAGCTCCTCCGGTGGGACCCCAAGGCGTTCCCAGGCCAGCCGAGAGACATAGTCCCTCCAGCGTGTCCTGGGTCTTCCCCGGGGCCTCCTCCCGGTGGGACATGCCCAGAACACCTCCCTAGGGAGGCGTCCAGAAGGCATCCTGAGCAGATGCCCGAGCCACCTCAGCTGGTTCCTCTCAATGTGTAGGAGCAGCGGCTCTACTCCGAGCTCCTCCCGTGTGACCGAGCTCCTCACCCTATCCCTAAGGGTGCGCCCGGCCACTCTGCGGAGGAAGCCCATTTCAGCCACTTGTATACGCGATCTTGTCCTTTCGGTCATTACCCAAAGCTCATGACCATAGGTGAGGGTAGGAACGTAGATTGATTGGTCAATCTACGTTCCTACCCTCACCTATGATTATTTCAATTTTTCATTATTTTTTTTATTATATGTTTGTCCATGTTGCTTTGTGTCATTTAAACGTTTATTTCTATCACTATTTTTTTCAAATCATGATTTTGTGCTATTTTTACACAAAATGTACATAATATAAACCTGGTACAAAGTTTTTAGGGTAACACCACATCAACGTTTTAGCATTGTCCCATACTGGATGTGATCAGTTGTGCGGGGAATCCTAAAAGAAAGTAGATGAACCAAACATTTATTCTCTTACTGCTCCCAGGAAAAACCTGATTGGTCCAGAGCAGTGAGCAGGAAGTGCTGACCTGACCTTCCTGCAGCTTTGCATCATGGGATCATCCACGCTGGGAAAGGCAGCGTCTCTCGACGCTCTCTTACATGAATGCATTCATGTGTTTGGTGAGTGAGATCTTGGTTGGAATGGAGTTTGTGGTAATGGTATTATTAATAATATAAACAGAAAATAAAAGTTCTGCAAGGAAACTTCTGCATTTGGACATCATCTTAAGCCCCTGTCATAGACCTTGTGTGTATGACAAACTATAAGGTTGGCATTGTTTTAGGTTTATTATCTTGGAACAAACTCCATAAAATCAACAGAAAATCTCAGTATTTCCCTAAAACAGTTATAGTTGAATGATTAGGCAAAATAATTTACCTAATTCCTACCTTGGAATCACACACAATACAAAAAGCTCCTTAAAAAGAACAAAACATGGATCCTGTCGCGTGGTTTTGACTCGCTTCTCTCCACAGATGACCACGGAGAGCTGCAGGCCGCCTTACTTCCTCGCAGCCTGCTGCTGATGCATCGCTGGTACGTTACGTCCTCGGAGCTGGCGGGAAAACTACTGATGATATATCCCATCTACAGAAACCCTGCAGGAATTATAGCTTGACAGCCAACGCATCACTGCTGGCTCTTACATGTAATGTATGTAATTTGAATTCAGCACATTATTGTATAGTGATGCCTGAGATAAATCGATGGTCATCTTACAGGAAGTCCAAGCTAAATGTTTCATATTGCTATTGGAATTCTATTCAATCCTTTTAGTCGTGATAGCTTGGCCATTAATGTTGTACTTCTGCTTCGCGTCTGTATGTTGATGTGATGGAGCCTTTCCTGGATCAATGTGCTTTAGAGCTGCTCAGGAAATGACGGCGATACACATCAGACAGCGAGGCAGTTTGCTTGTCTTTATTTCCTGAGAACACGTAAGAAGTCATTTGTTGTGTGTGTTATTACAGTGCTTTACTTCAGGTGGCTCATATCCTAACACAATCTCCCTATTAGAATAATGGCCTTTTTTTCTATTAGAATAAAAGTCTTTTTATGTTTTTTTTTGAGGAAAGTGAGCTTGGTAAAATCATCTTAAAGACATTTTACTTAAACCATTTTATTTATTTATTTTTTGTCTATTACAAAGTTTTTTTTTTGCCTCAGTCAGGATAAAGTGGCGTTTTAATATCTGTCATGATGAAGGAGGCTGCTTCAAGAATCAAGAAGAAGCTCTAAACTTGATTCTAGAACCAATTTCTACTGGTGAGTGATTGAGGCTTTAGGTTATAATTTAGGTTATACTTAAAGCTTGGGGAGGTTCTGGTTGTGTAGAAGTTAGCAAGACAGTTTCCCCTTACACGTCTCCATCTGGTCGGGTTTGAATTCTCCTTTTGTTCAACTCTTAAAGTTAGCGTGTCAAGTCCTTAACCTTACCCCACGTATCGTGACTGCAATGGTGACAACTGCCAGAGAACCAGGCTGAAGATCTGTTATTTAATGAGGTAAGGTACCACATCCATCCTCACCCAAAATTACAAATATACACAACTCACGTCACACTTTATTTGCTGTAGTTAATAACCATTCTTTAGAGCACAGTGAGTTACACCCTGTGTTTGAGGGACTACCGATTTGTTGAGGTACACTATTTTGCCAAAAGCATTCGCTCACGCATCCAAATAATCAGAATCGGGTGTTCCTATCACTTCCTAGATCTTCCACAGTCAGCTGTCAGCTGTAATATAAGAAAGTGGAAGTGTTTGGAAATGGTAGGAAGTGGTCACCCTTGTAAAATGATGGAGCTTGGTCAACAGATGCTGAGCTGCATGATGTGCAGAAGTCACCAACTTTCTGCAGAATCAATAACTTCAAACCTCCAAACATCATGAGGACTTCAGATCAGGTCAAGAACAGAGCTCAGGCAGCTTCATGGAATGGGTTTCCATGCCAGGTGCATCCAACCATACATCACCAAGGTCACTGCAAAGCGTAGCTTTCAGAGGTTTAAAGCCACCCCCACCACTGGACTCTAGAGAAGTGGAGGATGGAGTTCTCTGGATGATGAATCACGTTTCTCCATCTGGTGATATGATGGAACCAAGACATATTGAACCCCATAGACTAGGAATGGGATATCACTTACATCCATATGAAAGTCAAGGCAGCTGAGCCAATACTTCTGGCAGCATAGTGCATATTCAGCCCTGCACCAGTGGGGGGAGACGCCATAATGTTCTTACTATGAATCGAGCTCTAGGGAACTTCCTGCACAATAAATGGACAAGAGATAGGCCTCAAAGGTCATTGTCTGGCTCAGTGGAAAGAATTTGGGAGCTAAAATTACACACAGAGACGTTTATCATATCACAATAGTTTCAGGTGTCAAATTGCTGCCAACCAGTAAATGTCAGTATGTGTGTTCAGGTACTGGATAGTGACATTCCCTGCGGAGTTCAACCTGGACCTGGGTCTGATCAGGATCACAGAGGAGTTCCGAGACTTTGCTGCTCAGCTCGGCTGCGAGGAGCATTTCAATCTCATCGACATTTCCACCATGTAAGGCACCAACAGCATGCACATACTGTATATGAGTAGGTTCTTTAAGTCGATTATACATACAGATTTTTTCCTTTCTTTGTTAAAGTGCTTGTTCAAACTATTTGCTTCAGCCTGTCTCCTCACACTCAAACCTTCACACAAATCGTGCAAAAGCAGTGATTGGAGGTAGTAATTGCAAAATCTGAATGTGAACCCTAATAAATCATGGCTACTGGCTTTGCACACAAAGTAATGCTCGATCCATTGCATTGATTTTAATGGCAGGAATGAGACCAGGAAGCTTTTGAGAAATGTGACAAGCAGAAACAACCTAAATAAAGTAAAGTTTCAATCTGACACCATAAATCTACAGTATATTTTCAAACAAATCATCATTTATACAACCTCTTGGCACTAAGAGTTACTCCTAGTAGATAAATTCTTAGAATCGTGACATTTTCTCAGAATTTTAATGATCAAATACACTATTCAGTGATTAGATTTGGTGATTAGGTTTATGGATTTAAGGATCCATTCTATGCATCATCACAGAAAGTGTATTTTTAATCAACTATTTTATCAACCAATTACAAACCAATGAGTCCTGCCTAGCAACCCGGGTCAACAACACCTCTTCACTATGATAAGAGTTTCCATTCTTGCTCAGAGTTGCCTGAGAATATTCTGGAATCCCTCCTGTGCTGTGACTCCTGCTGTGGTTTTAAAAGCCAAGTTAGCAGCTCTACGAGGATTCTCAGACTGTTTAGTAATACGGCTCCTGGTGTCGTCAAACCTTTTATGGTTGCTTATTGGTTTTCTGTTTTCTGGTGTTAATTCTGCACCAGCTGCACCAGACTCAGACGTGTCCTTGATTGCACCTAAGAAGACAGATGTGCATGAACCATGTTTACACCTGCATGCACAAAGAAAATGCTCAGGTAATGGTTCATATTAAATAGAAAAGTGAAATAAAATATGGACCTAAAGGAGGGAATTCAAGCAAGAAATGGTGGTGTGCTTTAGAAAGTTGTTGTTGGGAATTAAAAGTGTAAAATTTCACATTCATTTACGTCACTTACTTCTCCTCGTAGTCCATCGTACGACTGGATGCGTAAACTGACCCAGCGGAAGAAACAGGCAAAGAAAGGCAAAGCCTCGTTGCTGTTTGACCACCTGGAGCCCATGGAGCTGGCCGAGCATCTCACCTTCCTGGAGTTCAAGTCCATCAGGAGGATATCGGTAAGTCTACACTTTCCTTTTTCTGACCAGGTGACTTCTCCTGCTTTAATCAGGTGGTTCTTCTTCCACATTAAAATGTCTAAAACCAACTATATCTGTTATATCTGGTTTGTAGCTGGATGTAAATGTTTAAAGACCTTCTCCTGACTATCTCATGTGTACTTCCATGCTGTTCCCAGTTCACGGACTACCAGAGCTACGTGGTCCATGGCTGCCTGGTGGAAAACCCGACTCTGGAGCGCTCCATCGCTCTGTTTAACGGGGTCTCGCAGTGGGTCCAGCTCATGGTGCTCAGCAAGCTGACGCCTCAGACCCGAGCAGAAGTCATCACCAAGTACATTCACGTGGCCCAGGTGAGGGTTAGGGGATGGGATGACCACATACGGAAGGAGTCACAAGGAGTTAACATCAGATCGTAAAGTGGCGCTTAGTTATCACTCACCTATCCAATAAGACGTGGGATCAGCTTGATGGGATCAGAATTTAACGTGTGAACATGTGTCTCCACAGAAACTCCTGCAGCTGCAGAACTTCAACACGCTGATGGCGGTGGTGGGAGGACTGAGCCACAGCTGCATCTCCAGGCTGAAGGAGACTCACTCCTACCTGGCTGCAGACGTGGTCAGGGTGGGTCACATTAGCATTAGCGTGGTTCCTGAACCCAATTCTGAACTGAGCAATGGATTTAGACCAAAAAAAACTTTTACCCAGCTCTGTATTTTTTTTTCCTTGAGAACCTCACAGAGAAGAAACCAGTAAATGACACCAATAAAAGGAAGAGTTTTCAGTGAGAAAACAAGGATATCTACAGAGATCAAAGTCCCCAAATTACAAAGCAAGACAAGAAATAGAATGTTCTGAACTCATGTAGGAGATATCTGGTGTGAACACAGGCTTGTTCACCAGAAAGCACCAAGGTTCTGAGACTAAGAGTCAGAACCAGAACCTTGTCTGTATGAAATCTACCTGTGCGCAAAACTTATAAATATATATTTATACGTTTCCTTACATGTAGAAAATACATTTTTCGCTTACGAAGTTAAAATAAGTTAATAATGGACAAAAAGGTTGTGATGGCCTATTTATCAATAAAGCTTCACACTCCACAACCAACTAGACTCAGTTCTTCTAATGACCTGCATTGAAAAGTCAGGAAAAATTCATGTTCTGGGTTTGTTGCTCTTAACTTACAGATCTGGAGCGAGATGACGGAGCTGGTCTCCTCCAACAACAACTACTCCTGCTACAGGAAGGCCTTTAACGAGTGCCAGGGCTTCAAGATCCCCATCCTGGGCGTGCACCTCAAGGACCTCATCGCGGTGCACGTGGTCTTTCCCGACTGGGCCGACGACGGCGGCGACAAGGTGAACCTGGTGAAGATGCACCAGCTCTACATGACCTTCAATGAGCTGGTGGCGCTGCAGAGCGCAGCGGCCCAGGTGGAACCCAACATGGACCTCATCTACCTGCTCACGGTGAGGGAGGACCCCCAAAGGCTGGCGGACTAATGCAAAGACTGGCTTGAAGAAGTTAGTTTGTACTTGGTAGGGGAGTCAGCGTTACTACCGTATTTACAGGACCATGAGGCTCCGTACTAAAAGGCTCAGTCTGAGTTCTGTGTGTCATTTCTGTATTTAACACACACATAAGGAACCTAACTATAGGGGAGGGTTTATATACACACATAGATATATACACACACAGATATATACACATAGATATATACACACATAGAGCAGGAGCTAAACTGAGTTTGGTTGTGCTTTATTTGAGTATTGATTATAAAGTACTAACATTTTTTAATCATCATGGTAAAACACACTGATAAAACAAGCACACAAGTGTGTGTATTTAAAAATAGAGCGGGGTAATGTCATCAATCAAACCATCAAAGTCCTCATCCTCTGTTTCTGATTCCAACAGCAGCTAAATCTCCATCAAACATTTTAAACTTTGGCTATGTTGCAGTAATCATTTCAACCCAAACTTTTTTTCTTAACCCCAACAAGTGTTTTTTGTACTAAAACCAAACTATCAACATTTATTAAGGACAGAAATACTTCACTCCAGATGTACAAGAATAGTCAGTTAATAGTCAGAAGAAATCTAGATCTGTGTCCCCTAAAAAATCTCATCACCAATTATTCAGTAGTAGTGGATTATTATGTTGTGCTTTTGTCCTTTTTCAGTAATGTTTCTGAACTAATTATAACCCTAAATTCTTGTATTTTCAGCTTTCTTTAGACCTTTATTACACAGAAGATGAAATTTATGAACTGTCGTTGCTAAGGGAACCACGAAACCCCAAATCATTGGTGAGTTTTTGCAGCAATGTGTTTAGCTGTTGTGGATTGAGAATTTCACCAGATTCCATGTTTTATACTGAAATTCAAGGTTCTATTAGAACCCAAATTAGAACAGTTCATACGGCCAAGTATATAATATATAAGGAATTCAGAAAGAACCTGTACAGTAACAGTAAAGAACGTAGTATGACCCTTTTGAATGTATGGTGGCACCTTCATCTTAATCAAACATAATATTTCTGTCTGGAATCTATATCTGGAATGAAAGATGAAAAAAAAAGTAATTAGAACTAGTCAGAAAGACGTTATTGATATTGAAAAGCTAATTCAGGAGAGTCAAAATCAGCCTTTAAAAGATAAATGACTCAACATAGTAATTCCAGTTCATCATATCTTTAATTGACCACAATTGGATCTTCAAACGTAGCCTAAGTCAAGGGTCACTGACCCTGGTCCTGGAGGATTCCAGATTCTAATCAACCACTGATGAACCCTTGCTAAGAACCTTTACTAGTAGAATCAGGTGTGTTAAGCTGGACCCACAATAGTCATCCAGGACCATTGGTGACCCCTCGTCTTAGTCCTGTGGACCTGTCTTCTTCCTCTTGTCTTCTGCAGCCTACCTCTCCAACGACTCCCAACAAGGCCCTGGCTCCTCTGGACTGGGCCTCGGGCGTCACCACCAAACCGGACCCGTCGGTGGTCAACAAGCACATCAGGAAGGTGGTGGATGTGAGTACCGGACGCCCAGGTTCGCACCCACACACGTAGAGTTTGGAACGTTGTTGGAGTAATCAGTTTCTCGTCTGGCTTCGGGAAGTCTGTTTTCAGGAACTACGACCACGACCACGACGGCTACATCTCTCAGGAAGACTTCGAGAGCATCGCCGCTAACTTTCCCTTCCTGGACTCCTTCTGCGTCCTGGACAAAGATCAGTGAGTCGTCAAAAGTGGAGTATTTACCATCACATGCGTCACATTCTATAAGAAACTGATGCTCAAACTGATAAAACCATAATATAATCAGGTTGGAAACTAAACTAGTTATGATGACTTGAAGACTAGAAAACTGGAAAATTTCTAGGTCTAGTTTAATAATTGTCTGTTTTATTACAGACTCGGATGATTTTTCTAGAACTGGTTAAAATATGTTGGCATGTTCTTCATGTTCTGAGTTTTTATTTCTCCACATACACATGAGGTCATCGTCAACCAATTAAAGTAATGCTATTAAGTCTTTATTACCATTAGGAAAACAGAAGATCCTGGAACTTCCTTAATTTCTTTATATTTAGCTGCAGGTGTATTGAATTTATTGATATGCACAGCATTTTATGTCATTGTGAAAGTACAACTTGTGAAATCTAGGCTTCTTCTTGATTCTTGAAGCAGCCGCCATCATGAAAGATGTTAAATTGTCATTTTTTGATTTGGGAAAAATCAACTTTGCTTTAGGCATAAACTAAAATGTCCATTATCCTGTAGGACATAAAGATTCTGAGCCGTCATCAGGAGATGCATTTAGAAAGTCCACTTTACTGCACTTTATTAATTATGGGACTAAAGGGTACAACGTAGAAAGGATGAACAGCAGAGGCCACCTGAATGGACCCATATGACTCGGACCAGAACTTTTCTAAACCTTCTTTCCCTCGTCCTCACAGAGACGGGCTGATCAGTAAAGACGAGATGATCGCTTACTTCCTCCGAGCCAACCCCCTGCTGCAGTGTAAGATGGGACCCGGCTTCATCCACAACTTCCAGGAGATGACGTACCTGAAGCCCACGTTCTGCGAGCACTGTGCTGGATTCGTGTGTATTCCTTCTGTTTGAACATACAAGCATTGGAATCTAATGACAACGTATAATACCACCCTGTTTATTGACTAAAACACTCTTCTGTATATTCTGGACCCGCCATCCCTCTTTCCTGGACCTGGTCCTGCAGCTCTGGGGAATCATCAAACAGGGCTACAAGTGTAAAGGTACAGTTCCACTAGATTCTTCTGTTCTTTATGTTTCCCTATTTAAATTTGAGGCCTGTATATATTTTTTTAAATGCACAGACACTTTGAAATGTATTAGAAATGAAGTACAAATGTTCATTTATTTAATTGCATAGTTTATTTTAAAACCAATGTAGATCCTGTTTTAATCCAGCTGTTGGCTTTTTCACAGCTGTCTGCATCTGGAAAGACATAACAGACCCCAGATTGTATTAAAAAAATAGACCATTGGTTTGTGATCATTGGAGGCCTTGTTTTCATCGCCCCCTGCTGGTCTGATGGAAGAACTACAGACTTAATTAACTTAATGATCCTCAGTGTGATTTCTAGGATTTTATGGACAAATAAATTATCTGTAAACTCTTATTAATCATTGAATTTTGCATTGCAGTTTATTTATATTAAGTTTATTTTCCTAATTTGGGTCACTTGGGTCTTGTTTGAAGTATTTTTTTCACTGTAGTAAAACACAATGTACGATTTTTCTTTGCAATTTTCCAACTGTATGTGTATGTATGAATTGATTCTGACTCCTCAGGTTTAGGTTCATTCCTCTTGTAGTTGTAGTTCAAAAGTCTGGGTTCACTTAGAAATGTTTATTTTAACAAAAGCACTGTTTATTCAATGAAAACAACATTAAACCAAAAAACTATTAAATCAGAAATACACTCTACACATTAGGTCAATGTGGTTAATTAAGACTGTGTTTAACCCGTGGTGCGTTCATGTTCCCTCAGACTTTGTTTAACCCGTGTTGCGTTCAAGGTCCCTCAGACTGTGTTTAACCCGTGGTGCGTTCATGTTGTGCCTTGCAGACTTTGCTTAACCCGTGGTGCGTTCATGTTCCCTCAGACTGTGTTTAACCCCTGGTGCGTTCATGTTGCTCCCAGCATGTTAAACCCGTGGTGCGTTCATGTTGCTCCCAGCATGTTAAACCCGTGGTGCGTTGATGGTCTTCCCTGCAGAATGTTAACTCGTGGTGCGTTCATGTTCACTGCAGACTGTGTTTAAACCCGTGGTGCGTTCACGTTGCTCCCAGCACACTGTGTTTAACCCGTGGTGCGTTCATGTTCCCTCAGACTGTGCTTAACCCGTGGTGCGTTCATGGTCCCTCAGACTGTGTTTAACCAGTGCTGCGTTGATGGTCTTCCCTGCAGAATGTTAACCCGTGGTGCGTTCATGTTCACTGCAGACTGTGTTTAAACCCGTGGTGCGTTCACATTGCTCCCAGCACACTGTGTTTAACCCGTGGTGCGTTCATGTTCCCTCAGACTGTGTTTAACTCGTGGTGCGTTCATGTTCACCCTGTAGACTTTGTTTAACTCGTGGTGCGTTCATGTCCCTCAGACTGTGTTTAACCCGTGGTGCGTTCACGTTCCCAGCAGACTGTGTTTAACCCGTGGTGCGTTCATGTTCCCTCAGACTGTGTTTAACCCGTGGTGCGTTCATGTTCACCCTGTAGACTTTGTTTAACTCGTGGTGCGTTCATGTCCCTCAGACTGTGTTTAACCCGTGGTGCGTTCACGTTCCCAGCAGACTGTGTTTAACCCGTGGTGCGTTCATGTTCCCTCAGACTGTGTTTAACCCGTGGTGCGTTCACGTTCCCAGCCGACTTTGTTTAACCCGTGGTGCGTTCATGTTCCCTCAGACTGTGTTTAACTCGTGGTGCGTTCATGTTCCCTCAGACTGTGTTTAACTCGTGGTGTGTTCATGTTCCCTCAGACTGTGTTTAACTCGTGGTGCGTTCATGTTCCCTCAGACTGTGTTTAACCTGTGGTGCGTTCATGTTCCCTCAGACTGTGGCGTTAACTGTCACAAACAGTGCCGTGAGCTGCTGGTTCTGGCCTGCAGGAAGCTGCTCCGCTGCAGTTCTCTGGGCAGCGTTTCCCGGACCCGGCCGACCCACAGCTCATTACCCAGCAGCCCCCTGCCTGCCTGCAAAGGTCAGAACACACGTTACATATATTCATACATATTTATATATATTTCTATATATTTGTACATGTTTGTACATATTTCTACATATCCGTACATATTCATTTACCTGTACATACTTGTGTACTTGTACATGTTTGTGTGTACTTGTACTTATTTGTACATGTTTGTGTGTACTTGTACTTCTGTGTACATGTTTCTGTGTACTTGTACATGTTTGTGTGTACTTGTACCTATGTGTACATGTTTCTGTGTACTTGTACTTATGTGTACATGTTTGTGTGTACTTGTACTCACTTGTACATGTTTCTGTGTACTTGTACATGTTTGTGTGTACTTGTACTTATGTGTACATGTTTCTGTGTACTTGTACTTATGTGTACATGTTTGTGTGTACTTGTACTCACTTGTACATGTTTCTGTGTACTTGTACATGTTTGTGTGTACTTGTACTTACTTGTACATGTTTCTGTGTACTTGTACTTATGTGTACATGTTTGTGTGTACTTGTACTTATTGTGCGTGTCCTCCAGACGAGGACGAGGTGTTTGACTTCCCGGCCGTGGCCCCTGCGGTTCCGGCCCTGGAGGCCCAGTCCATCACGCTGGTGACGGGCTCGGCCCGGCGGATCTCGGTGCGGCTGCAGCGGGCCACGGCGAGCCAGGCCACGCAGACGGAGCCGCTGTGGGGCGGCGGCTGGGGGCCGGACGGCGGCTCGCACACCTTCCCCAAGACCAAGTACCGCACGCACCGCAAGCCGTCCAAGAGCAAAGGGGTCGCGCGCTGGGACAACCAGAAGGACGGCGCCCGCCAGGGGGGCGGGGCGGGGGAGGGGCAACAGAACGGCGTCACGCACAGGGCGAAGGTAACGGAGGGGGCGGGGTTGGGGGCGGAGCCTTCTACTAAAGGTGTCAAATTAAAGCTGCAGGTGCAGAAATGAATAAATACATTAATATGACAAAAATCCCATTTATTCAGCACAAATAATTGACCTTTAACCTTTTTAAACATTTTACAGAATATATTCATGTTCTGTAATAACCCTCAGCCTGATTTTATAGGATTTTCCTGACAAATAATGATTTTTCAACTTGTCCTATTATTGAATTTCACATTGGGGATAATTTAACTTATTTCAACTGCACTTTAAATAAAGTATTTTATATATAGTAAAACACAATGTTTGATTTTTTTGCTGTGTAACAGCAACATAAATTAATTCTGAATCTTATTATTATCGTTATTTTGATTTTCTGACTCTTTATCTCAATTTCTTTACATTTTATCGCATGTTTCAGACTTTTTGGCAGATGTTTGATTTTTTTTATCATATATTTCTGACATTTGGCTCAGACTTATGACTTTCTCAGCTATAAAAGTGCAGGTATATTTTCTGTGGTATCTGGTGTATCACCAACATAAGTTGATTCTGACTCTTCTGTTGTCACCTCACATGTTTGATTCCAGATTTAAGTCTAATAACCTTTCGCGGTTGAGTTTTAAACATAAATTGCATAAGAAAAGCTCAGCTCCAACAATAAAAAAATATATTTATTTGTGATAAAACATATTTTTTGATTTCTTTTTGCTATAATTTAGCTTTATTTGTTCTCTAACAGCTGCATAAATTGATTTAGGCTCTTCTGTCTTTATTTGGACGCCATGTTTTAGTTCAATACCATTCAAAAACCTCAGTTCCAACACAAAATATTTTAATTTGTAGTAAAACACAATCATCAATACAACAACCAATGCAACCTTCCCAAAAAGAAAAACGCCTACAGATTTTTCAGAACTTCTGAAAGGTGCTTTTAGTAAAAATGTCAATGATTAATATCCCTCCTCTTCCCCTGCAGGACAGCTGACTTGGTCCTGGTGGGGAGGGCCGGTTGTGGAGGTCCAGAAAGCCCCCAGCAGCCGGGACCAGGAAGTTCTCGTCTCTGCGGGAGGTGCTGGGCTGTCTGAGGTCCCCCTTCGCTGACCTGGAGTTATCGTGTCCTCTCTAGACTCGCATGTGGACGGACCTGACGGAGGAACCTGAAGGCGAGCTCAGTGGGCGGAGTCTGCAGAGTGTAGTTCTACAGAGTGAAACGTGAGCCAGGTTCTGGTTCCGTTCCAGGAAGAACTTTGTGAGGGCGTGGGGTGAGTCTGGCGGTTGACGCTGGCCAGTCACGTCGCTGTAGGTGTTAGTGCATGTGTTCAGGTGAAAGACTGGAAGTTCTCAAACACGTCGGGATGAACCAAGAAGAGAAGATCCAGCAGATGTGGGACAATCGGTGGATGTTCTGGTTTGAAGGAAAATAAAGGGAAAGTCACACTGAACTTAAAGTGAATCTTAAGGATTATAATGATTGACCATTCTGCAGAAATGTGGATTATGTTCAGTAATGATTTTTAGTGCTTATTGCATTTTTTTATTATTTATTTCTACAATATCTGCATTTGGTGACTACATTGTGGTTGACCTACTTGTGGTATTAAGGGTCAAAGTGAACTCGTACATGAGTTTAACAGCAGCAGCTGGTCAGTTCCACGTTGGAAAACAATAATAATTGTCCTTTTACATGTGAAGGTTGTCTTTGAGTCTCTTTTGACATTTGACAAATCTTACAGAGAATCATTTATGTGTGAGTTAGTGTGTTTTACTGCTTAAAAAACAAAACTTGTTTGGTTTCCAAGTAAGTAATAAAAACTAGAGGTGTACACTGAATAAATAATAATGTCTGCACTAGAAGGAAAAGTTGTTAAGTGGAAGGTTGTTTATGCTTTTTTGATTTCAGGTTGATATTTTTGAGGGCATGAGGAGCGTAGAGTGCATGGAGACAACGTAAGGGTTAAGATAAGGAAAATAAAACACTTTGTTAAAGAGAAACTACACGTCAAAGTGCATTTCTGGGTGTGCATTCTTTGCATATGTAAAAAAATAAATGAAGTGAGTCAGTGTTGGTTGGGACTGAAGACTATAGAGCAAAAATGACTTTTAGGTGACTTTCATAAAATCTCCTGGTTTTTCGAGACTACAAATGTATTGCGACATCTTGGAAAAGTATTGTGAGATCTTCCAAATATTGTTTGACGGTGACTTAAAATTGAGCATGCAAAAAACTTTAGTAAGATCTTGCAAAGGTTTTTTAATTTCAAATCACGTTTTTGAGGCCTCACAAATGTAATTCAAGATCTCACAAAATTATCACAAGATCTTGCAAAGCCTTCCTTGACAGTGACCTGAATCAAAGCAGGCAAAAACGTGTGTGAGATGAAGGAATACTTTTGCAAGTTACAACTTTTTTTGCAAGACTGTGCAAATGTAATGCGAGATCTCAAAACTAGTGCAAGTTCTCACAAATGTAAGGCAAGGTCAATGTTAGACCTTGCAAATGTATTGCAAGATCTCATAAAGGTAGTGCACGATCTAATTTCAAATCACCTTTGTGAAACCTCACAAATGTATAGCAAAATCTCACAAACCATTGCGTGACAGTGAAATTAAGGATGCAAAAACCTTTGAGACCCAGCAATACTTTTGCCAGATGTCGTCATTCTTACTGATGATACAATCACTTGTGTTTAAAGTTGGAGTTGTACCTTTACTAAATCTTTAATTTAGGAAAAGAAAACAAGGTTGAACTGGACTTGGTCCAATCTTACATGTGTGATGTGGCAGTTTAACACAATGCCATTGTTTTAAGGTTTTTAAAGCATATTGACCCAATAAAAAACTGGCCATCCTGCAATGGTTTATGGGATTCTGAGTATGTGTCCATTCTTCTCCACTATGATAACGTTTAAGTCTGTCAATATTTTAAAGGTCTGGTTAGTACAATCCGTCTTGAGGGGCATGTATGAAGACCAGGATAACAGGCTGAGGTTCAAGACCATCATTCAGTTTTATATAGAAATTTTAAAAAGCCATAATTCTACTGGGGCGACACGGTGGAGCAGTGGGTAGCACTGTTGCCTCACAGCAAGAAGGTCGCAGGTTCAAGACCGCCTTGGGGCCTGGGTCTGGGACCTTTCTGTGTGGAGTTTGCATGTTCTCCCCGTGTCTGCGTGGGTTTTCACCGGGTACTCCGGCTTCCTCCCACAATACAAAACATGCTCAGGTTAATTGGCAACTCTAAATTGCCCATAGGTGTGAGTGTGTGTGTGAATGGTGTGTGAATGGTGTGTGTGCCCCACGATTGGCTGGCGACCATCTGGGGTGTATCCCTGCCTCTCGCCATAAAATGCGCTGCGACCCTGAAAAGGAATAAGCGGGATAGAAAATGGATGGATGGATAATTCTACTGTAGCTCAGGGAACTTCCCACTGGGTAGCTCAGTGTGTTAGAAGACAATACTGACCTTTTTGGGTGATAAAGCTGTAAAGGACATAGCTCTCAACATAATGGTGCAGTGAGTAAGATGCATCTCTGGAGACTCGTGGTTTGCAGGTTCAATCCCTCCTCCATGCTTGTGAAGTAATAGTCCCAACTGTTGAGAGAAACCTCCATGAGCATGTCACACTGAGTACCTGGTTGTGTAAAATACTCGCTGTACTATCCTTTACTGAGCGACATAGTGTAGTACAACCTTTCTTTGGCATCATAGAATAGTATGACCTTTGAGCGATAGAATGGTAAAGGAAATGACTTTCATAATAAAATTTCAAAAAAAATCTTTATGTGTGTTCTATAGCTCAGTGGATAAGAGACCTGACTGGAGGCTCAGCAGTCATTGGTTCAATCCCTATTACTGACCTATTTTGGGCGACATAGTATAATATGACCATTTTTGAAGCACATACTATAGTATGACCATTTTTGAAGCACATACTATAGTATGACCCTTTTTGAAGCGCATACTATAGTATGACCCTTTTTGAAGCGCATACTATAGTATGACCCTTTTTGAAGCGCATACTATAGTATGACCCTTTTTGAAGCGCATACTATAGTATGACCATTTTTGAAGCACATACTATAGTATGACCCTTTTTGAAGCACATACTATAGTATGACCTTTTTTGAAGCACATACTATAGTATGACCTTTTTTGAAGCACATACTATAGTATGACCATTTTTGGACGACATAGTATAATATGACCATTTTTGAAGCACATACTATAGTATGACCTTTTTTGGGCGAGATAGTATAATATGACCATTTTTGAAGCACATACTATAGTATGACCATTTTTGAAGCACATACTATAATATGACCATTTTTGAAGCACATACTATAATATGACCATTTTTGAAGCACATACTATAGTATGACCTTTTTTGGGCGACATAGTATAATATGACCCTTTTTGAAGCACATACTATAGTATGACCTTTTTTGAAGCACATACTATAGTATGACCATTTTTTAAGCACATACTATAGTATGACCATTTTTGAAGCACATACTATAGTATGACCATTTTTGAAGCACATACTATAGTATGACCATTTTTGAAGCACATACTATAGTATGACCATTTTTGAAGCACATACTATAGTATGACCATTTTTGAAGCACATACTATAGTATGACCATTTTTGAAGCACATACTATAATATGACCCTTTTTGAAGCACATACTATAGTATGACCATTTTTGAAGCACATACTATAGTATGACCATTTTTTAGGCATATACTATAGTATGACCATTTTTGAAGCACATACTATAGTATGACCATTTTTTAGGCATATACTATAATATGACCATTTTTGAAGCACATACTATAGTATGACCATTTTTTAAGCACATACTATAGTATGACCATTTTTTAGGCATATACTATAGTATGACCATTTTTGAAGCACATACTATAGTATGACCATTTTTTAAGCACATACTATAGTATGACCATTTTTTAGGCATATACTATAGTATGACCATTTTTGAAGCACATACTATAGTATGACCATTTTTTAAGCACATACTATAGTATGACCATTTTTTAGGCATATACTATAGTATGACCATTTTTGAAGCACATACTATAGTATGACCTTTTTTGGGCGACATAGTATAATATGACCCTTTTTGAAGCACATACTATAGTATGACTTTTTTTGAAGCACATACTATAGTATGACCTTTTTTGGGCGACATAGTATAATATGACCCTTTTTGAAGCACATACTATAGTATGACCTTTTTTGAAGCACATACTATAGTATGACCTTTTTTGGGCGACATAGTATAATATGACCCTTTTTGAAGCACATACTATAGTATGACCTTTTTTGGGCGACATAGTATAATATGACCCTTTTTGAAGCACATACTATAGTACGACCTTTTTTGAAGCATATACTATAGCTCAGTGGATAAGACACCTGACTGGAGGATTAGCAGTAATTGGTTCAATCCCTACTCCTGACCTATTTTGGGCGACATAGTATAAAATGACCCTTTTTGAAGCACATACTATAATATGACCATTTTTGAAGTACATACTATAATATGACCTTTTTTGAAGCACATACTATAGTATGACCTTTTTGAAGCACATACTATAGTATGACCTTTTTTGGGCGACATAGTATAATATGACCATTTTTTAGGCACATACTATAGTATGACCCTTTTTGAAGCACATACTATAGTATGACCCTTTTTGAAGCACATACTATAGTATGACCATTTTTTAGGCACATACTATAGTATGACCTTTTTTGAAGCACATACTATAGTATGACCATTTTTTAGGCATATACTATAGTATGACCATTTTTGAAGCACATACTATAATATGACCATTTTTGAAGCACATACTATAATATGACCATTTTTGAAGCACATACTATAGTATGACCTTTTTTGGGCGACATAGTATAATATGACCCTTTTTGAAGCACATACTATAGTATGACTTTTTTTGGGCGACATAGTATAATATGACCCTTTTTTAAGCACATACTATAGTATGACCATTTTTTAGGCATATACTATAGTATGACCATTTTTTAGGCATATACTATAGTATGACCATTTTTGAAGCACATACTATAGTATGACCATTTTTTAAGCACATACTATAGTATGACCATTTTTAAGGCATATACTATAGTATGACCATTTTTGAAGCACATACTATAGTATGACCATTTTTGAAGCACATACTATAGTATGATCATTTTTTAAGCACATACTATAGTATGACCATTTTTTAGGCATATACTATAGTATGACCATTTTTGAAGCACATACTATAGTATGACCATTTTTTAGGCACATACTATAGTATGACCATTTTTGAAGCACATACTATAATATGACCCTTTTTGAAGCACATACTATAGTATGACCCTTTTTGAAGCACATACTATAGTATGACCATTTTTTAGGCATATACTATAATATGACCCTTTTTGAAGCACATACTATAGTGTGACCATTTTTGAAGCACATACTATAATATGACCATTTTTGAAGCACATACTATAATATGACCTTTTTTGAAGCACATACTATAGTATGACCTTTTTTGGGCGACATAGTATAATATGACCCTTTTTGAAGCACATACTATAGTATGACCCTTTTTGAAGCACATACTATAGTATACTATAGTGTAGTATAGTACACCTGCTTCCTGCTTTCGAAGAGTGTAGACGTGTCTTTGCTTCCTCCTGCTGCTTATGCTTTTTTTGTCTTTTAATCATTTTATCTTTTTACACAAGTCTTGGATATAATTTTGTCTGCTTCTTTTAAGGAAACCAAGACTTTTTAATCATTTTAACGCCTTTTTACAACGAATCTGAAGAGTCAGCGACTACGAGTTTCTCAACATGACCGAAGGAGTAACACAAACAACCTCTCCCTGTGAAAACTGTCGGATATACCAGCAAGAAATTTGTGTGCTACAGGAACGCATTTTTGCCCTGGAAGCTGAGAAAGGACTTCATGATACGCTCCCAGTGAACTCCAGTGGTAAGACTTTTACTACGAAAGGAAGGGGTGAAAAGACTGCTACTCACAACGTAAAGTTTAATGATACCGTGTCTTTTCCAAGACTTGACTATAATCGCCTTGGTCCTAAACCAAAACGACGTCAAAATGTCGGTATCGATGCCATAACATCACCTGGAATTAAATTAACAAACAGATTTTTACCACTGTCGGATACAAAGATACAGACTGAGTCTAACAATGAGAGACTCAGGACAGAGCAGCACCAGGACCGAAAAACTGTGTCAAGCGTCAAGGACACTTTGCTGCTAGGAGATGGAGCCATATCTAACATAAACATGGGGAAAATGATAACAAGCAGCTATCCGAGTGCCACTGTTTCTGACATCACAGAGGCACTACCAAAGGAACTAGCTAAGCATCAAGGTGTGAAACAGCTGATCTTGCACGTAGGTGCAGTGGACATCAGAAATGGACAGTCTGAAATCTTAAAAAAAGATTTCATCACACTCTTTGAAAGTTTGGATAAAGTGACATTACCCACATTTATTAGTGGACCTCTCCCAACCATCGACGGGAAGGTAAACAAGTTCAGCCGGTTGCTTCAGCTGAACACATGGCTATCCAACATCTGTGAGTCCAGAGGACGGCATTTTATTAACAACTTTAACCTGTTTTGGCTTCGAGGTGACCTTTTCAGAGGAAAAGGCCCGCACCTGAACGGAGGTGGAGTGAGGGTTCTGACTGAGAACCTCCTCCACGCTCTGAGGCGTCAGAGCAGGCCTGAGCAGAATCAGGCCTCTGTGCGGCCACCGAGAGAAAAGAGGAGGAAGAAAAGAGCTCCCTCTGCCTCACCCAAGGACCCAGCCAAGAGTTTGACCAAAACAGCACCAGCAACAACAAAATCTGCATCCATGGTAAAGGAATCAACTGCTTCAGCTACAGCACCAGCATCTCCCACAAAGGACTCAGCCACTGCAGCCGTTGCAACAACAACACCTGCCTCTCCGGAAGTGGACTCAACATGTGCATCGCCTGCTAAGGATTTAGCTGGAGCAGAGACTACATCACCTTTACCTTCGCCCTCACCACAGTCCCCACCTTTACCGTTACATCGACACCCCGTAGTGACTCTTCACTTTCGTTTCCATCTCCATCAACACCTTTGAGATTTCCAAATCATTATGAAAGCTTGATCAAATCAGGCACTAAAATAGTTCCTCTTACTCCAGACATGGTTAGATCAAGGTTTAACCTTAGATCAAGGTTTAAATCCCCAAAGAACTACCATGCTCCTCCCGCTCCTAAGCCTGCTCCAAGAAGCAGAGCCCCCCCAGCTCGGCCTCCACCACCGGCCCAAGCTGTTATCTCCAACAGCGTCACTGCTGCTGTCTAGGATGTAAAGGGCCTCTGCGTTGCTACCACTCACTTTAAACCCAACTGGAGGTCCAGGGAGGAAGTGATCTCTGCAAAACCAATCTGTACTGTCACATCACGGAGACTAAAACAGAGAGGGACAGTCAGAGTGTCTGAGCAGAGAAATCTTATCCATATTCCATGTAATCCCAACCCAGCCCAGGAAACTCAGATAAGTCTCAAACATGCTGTACTCAACGTCAGATCTTTAAATAACAAATCTTTCTTGATTAATAATTTTATTTCTTCTAATGATCTTGATTTTATGTTTTTAACCGAGACGTGGCTTGATAATAGTACAGGTAATGCAGTCCTGATTGAGTCTACTCCACCTCACTATACCTTTGAGTTTGAAACACGACAAAACCAAAGAGGTGGGGGCGTTTGTAGCATTTTCAGGGAGAATATAGTCACCCACAAATTGTCATTTGGGTTGTTTCCCTCATTTGAGTATGTGTCTGTCAGAATGGAGCTAAAACAAGCGTCCATAGTTTATGTCACTATCTACAAGCCACCTCAGAATTGTTTTATTGATGATTTTTCAGAACTACTTTCAGTTTTGTGCACTGAATTTGACCATTTTGTTGTAACAGGTGATTTAAATGTACATGTGGATGTAGCCAGCGACAGACAAGCTAAAGAACTCAATGCTGTCCTTGAAATGTTTGGTCTAACTCAGCATGTGACCGAGCCCACTCACAGCAGAGGGCACACACTGGATGTGCTCATTACTAAGGGGGTTACTGCCTCAAATGTTAATGTCATGGATGTCGCATTATCTGATCATTTTTGTTTGTTCTTTGACCTGTCTGTTACACCAAAGCCGGCAGCTGGGCCAAAAAAGGTTCGAAGAAGACTCATAAATGACAAAACAAGGGCACAGTTTATGGAAATGATTGCTTTTGAAAATACCACTGGTTCTAATGTTGATGATCTGTGGAACTCCTATACATCGAGTGTTTTAAATGTCTTGGACACCGTTGCCCCTTTCAAGGTTAGAGAGGTTAAAAACAGGCAAAAGGCACCATGGAGAAATGATGACTCAGTCAGGGCACAAAAGAGAGAGTGCCGGGGAGCCGAACGGAAATGGCGCAAATCAAAACTCCAGGTTGATCTAGAGATCTATAAAAAGAAGTTATGCATGTTTAACCAAAATAGTATAATATGACCCTTTTTGAAGCACATACTATAGTATGACCCTTTTTGAAGCACATACTATAGTATGACCTTTTTTGGGCGACATAGTATAATATGACCCTTTTTGAAGCACATACTATAGTATGACCTTTTTTGGGCGACATAGTATAATATGACCCTTTTTGAAGCACATACTATAGTATGACCTTTTTTGAAGCACATACTATAGCATGACCTTTTTTGAAGCACATACTATAGTATGACCTTTTTTGAAGCACATACTATAGTATGACCTTTTTTGAAGCACATACTATAGTATGACCTTTTTTGAAGCACATACTATAGTATGACCCTTTTTGAAGCACATACTATAGTATGACCTTTTTTGGGCGACATAGTATAATATGACCCTTTTTGAAGCACATACTATAGTATGACCCTTTTTGAAGAACATACTATAGTATGACCTTTTTTGGGCGACATAGTATAATATGACCCTTTTTGAAGCACATACTATAGTATGACCCTTTTTGAAGAACATACTATAGTATGACCTTTTTTGGGCGACATAGTATAATATGACCCTTTTTGAAGCACATACTATAAGTATGACCTTTTTTGAAGCACATACTATAGCATGACCTTTTTTGAAGCACATACTATAGTATGACCTTTTTTGGGCGACATAGTATAATATGACCCTTTTTGAAGCACATACTATAAGTATGACCTTTTTTGAAGCACATACTATAGCATGACCTTTTTTGAAGCACATACTATAGCATGACCTTTTTTGAAGCACATACTATAGCATGACCTTTTTTGAAGCACATACTATAGCATGACCTTTTTTGAAGCACATACTATAGCATGACCTTTTTTGAAGCACATACTATAGTATGACCATTTTTGAAGCACATACTATAGCATGACCTTTTTTGAAGCACATACTATAGTATGACCTTTTTTGGGCGACATACTATAGTATGACCATTTTTGAAGCACATACTATAATATGACCCTTTTTGAAGCACATACTATAGTATGACCCTTTTTGAAGCACATACTATAGTATGACCATTTTTGAAGCACATACTATAGTATGACAATTTTTTAAGCACATACTATAGTATGACCATTTTTTAGGCATATACTATAGTATGACCATTTTTGAAGCACATACTATAGTATGACCATTTTTTAAGCACATACTATAGTATGACCATTTTTTAGGCATATACTATAGTATGACCTTTTTTGAAGCACATACTATAGTATGACCATTTTTTAAGCACATACTATAGTATGACCATTTTTTAAGCACATACTATAGTATGACCATTTTTTAGGCATATACTATAGTATGACCATTTTTGAAGCACATACTATAGTATGACCATTTTTGAAGCACATACTATAGTATGACCTTTTTTGGGCGACATAGTATAATATGACCCTTTTTGAAGCACATACTATAATATGACCTTTTTTGAAGCACATACTATAGTATGACTTTTTTTTGAAGCATATACTATAGCTCAGTGGATAAGACACCTGACTGGAGGATTAGCAGTAATTGGTTCAATCCCTACTCCTGACCTATTTTGGGCGACATAGTATAAAATTACCCTTTTTGAAGCACATACTATAATATGACCATTTTTGAAGTACATACTATAGTATGACCTTTTTTGAAGCACATACTATAGTATGACCTTTTTGAAGCACATACTATAGTATGACCATTTTTGAAGCACATACTATAGTATGACCATTTTTTAGGCACATAATATAGTATGACCATTTTTGAAGCACATACTATAATATGACCCTTTTTGAAGCACATACTATAGTATGACCCTTTTTGAAGCACATACTATAGTATGACCATTTTTTAGGCACATAATATAGTATGACCTTTTTTGAAGCACATACTATAGCATGACCTTTTTTGAAGCACATACTATAGTATGACCTTTTTTGAAGCACATACTATAGTATGACCTTTTTTGAAGCACATACTATAGTATGACCTTTTTTGAAGCACATACTATAGTATGACCCTTTTTGAAGCACATACTATAGTATGACCTTTTTTGGGCGACATAGTATAATATGACCCTTTTTGAAGCACATACTATAGTATGACCCTTTTTGAAGAACATACTATAGTATGACCTTTTTTGGGCGACATAGTATAATATGACCCTTTTTGAAGCACATACTATAGTATGACCCTTTTTGAAGAACATACTATAGTATGACCTTTTTTGGGCGACATAGTATAATATGACCCTTTTTGAAGCACATACTATAAGTATGACCTTTTTTGAAGCACATACTATAGCATGACCTTTTTTGAAGCACATACTATAGTATGACCTTTTTTGGGCGACATAGTATAATATGACCCTTTTTGAAGCACATACTATAAGTATGACCTTTTTTGAAGCACATACTATAGCATGACCTTTTTTGAAGCACATACTATAGCATGACCTTTTTTGAAGCACATACTATAGCATGACCTTTTTTGAAGCACATACTATAGCATGACCTTTTTTGAAGCACATACTATAGCATGACCTTTTTTGAAGCATATACTATAGCATGACCTTTTTTGAAGCACATACTATAGTATGACCATTTTTGAAGCACATACTATAGCATGACCTTTTTTGAAGCACATACTATAGTATGACCTTTTTTGGGCGACATACTATAGTATGACCATTTTTGAAGCACATACTATAATATGACCCTTTTTGAAGCACATACTATAGTATGACCCTTTTTGAAGCACATACTATAGTATGACCATTTTTGAAGCACATACTATAGTATGACAATTTTTTAAGCACATACTATAGTATGACCATTTTTTAGGCATATACTATAGTATGACCATTTTTGAAGCACATACTATAGTATGACCATTTTTTAAGCACATACTATAGTATGACCATTTTTTAGGCATATACTATAGTATGACCATTTTTGAAGCACATACTATAGTATGACCATTTTTTAAGCACATACTATAGTATGACCATTTTTTAAGCACATACTATAGTATGACCATTTTTTAGGCATATACTATAGTATGACCATTTTTGAAGCACATACTATAGTATGACCATTTTTGAAGCACATACTATAGTATGACCTTTTTTGGGCGACATAGTATAATATGACCCTTTTTGAAGCACATACTATAATATGACCTTTTTTGAAGCACATACTATAGTATGACCTTTTTTTGAAGCATATACTATAGCTCAGTGGATAAGACACCTGACTGGAGGATTAGCAGTAATTGGTTCAATCCCTACTCCTGACCTATTTTGGGCGACATAGTATAAAATTACCCTTTTTGAAGCACATACTATAATATGACCATTTTTGAAGTACATACTATAGTATGACCTTTTTTGAAGCACATACTATAGTATGACCTTTTTGAAGCACATACTATAGTATGACCATTTTTGAAGCACATACTATAGTATGACCATTTTTTAGGCACATAATATAGTATGACCATTTTTGAAGCACATACTATAATATGACCCTTTTTGAAGCACATACTATAGTATGACCCTTTTTGAAGCACATACTATAGTATGACCATTTTTTAGGCACATAATATAGTATGACCATTTTTGAAGCACATACTATAATATGACCCTTTTTGAAGCACATACTATAGTATGACCCTTTTTGAAGCACATACTATAGTATGACCATTTTTTAGGCATATACTATAGTATGACCATTTTTGAAGCACATACTATAGTATGACCATTTTTGAAGCACATACTATAGTATGACCATTTTTTAGGCATATACTATAGTATGACCATTTTTTAAGCACATACTATAGTATTACCATTTTTGAAGCACATACTATAATATGACCATTTTTGAAGCACATACTATAATATGACCATTTTTGAAGCACATACTATAGTATGACCTTTTTTGAAGCACATACTATAGTATGACCATTTTTGAAGCACATACTATAGTATGACCATTTTTTAGGCATATACTATAGTATGACCATTTTTGAAGCACATACTATAATATGACCATTTTTGAAGCACATACTATAATATGACCTTTTTTGAAGCACATACTATAGTATGACCTTTTTTGGGCGACATAGTATAATATGACCCTTTTTGAAGCACATACTATAGTATGACCTTTTTTGAAGCACATACTATAGTATGACCATTTTTTAAGCACATACTATAGTATGACCATTTTTTAAGCACATACTATAGTATGACCATTTTTAAGGCATATACTATAGTATGACCATTTTTGAAGCACATACTATAGTATGACCATTTTTGAAGCACATACTATAGTATGACCATTTTTGAAGCACATACTATGATATGACCCTTTTTGAAGCACATACTATAGTATGACCCTTTTTGAAGCACATACTATAGTATGACCATTTTTTAGGCATATACTATAATATGACCCTTTTTGAAGCACATACTATAGTATGACCATTTTTGAAGCACATACTATAGTATGACCCTTTTTGAAGCACATACTATAATATGACCATTTTTGAAGTACATACTATAGTATGACCTTTTTTGAAGCACATACTATAGTATGACCATTTTTGAAGCACATACTATAGTATGACCATTTTTTAGGCATATACTATAGTATGACCATTTTTTAAGCACATACTATAGTATTACCATTTTTGAAGCACATACTATAATATGACCATTTTTGAAGCACATACTATAATATGACCATTTTTGAAGCACATACTATAGTATGACCTTTTTTGAAGCACATACTATAGTATGACCATTTTTGAAGCACATACTATAGTATGACCATTTTTTAGGCATATACTATAGTATGACCATTTTTGAAGCACATACTATAATATGACCATTTTTGAAGCACATACTATAATATGACCTTTTTTGAAGCACATACTATAGTATGACCTTTTTTGGGCGACATAGTATAATATGACCCTTTTTGAAGCACATACTATAGTATGACCTTTTTTGAAGCACATACTATAGTATGACCATTTTTTAAGCACATACTATAGTATGACCATTTTTTAAGCACATACTATAGTATGACCATTTTTAAGGCATATACTATAGTATGACCATTTTTGAAGCACATACTATAGTATGACCATTTTTGAAGCACATACTATAGTATGACCATTTTTGAAGCACATACTATGATATGACCCTTTTTGAAGCACATACTATAGTATGACCCTTTTTGAAGCACATACTATAGTATGACCATTTTTTAGGCATATACTATAATATGACCCTTTTTGAAGCACATACTATAGTATGACCATTTTTGAAGCACATACTATAATATGACCATTTTTGAAGCACATACTATAATATGACCATTTTTGAAGTACATACTATAGTATGACCCTTTTTGAAGCACATACTATAGTATGACCTTTTTGGGCGACATAGTATAATATGACCCTTTTTGAAGCACATACTATAGTATGACCTTTTTTGAAGCACATTCTATCGTATGACCGTTTTTGAAGCACATACTATAGCATGACCTTTTTTGAAGCACATACTATAGCATGACCCTTTTTGAAGCACATACTATAGCATGACCTTTTTTGAAGCACATACTATAGCATGACCTTTTTTGAAGCACATACTATAGCATGACCTTTTTTGAAGCACATACTATAGCATGACCTTTTTTGAAGCACATACTATAGTATGACCATTTTTTAGGCATATACTATAGTATGACCATTTTTGAAGCACATACTATAGTATGACCATTTTTTAAGCACATACTATAGTATGACCATTTTTTAGGCATATACTATAGTATGACCATTTTTGAAGCACATACTATAGTATGACCTTTTTTGGGCGACATAGTATAATATGACCCTTTTTGAAGCACATACTATAGTATGACCTTTTTTGAAGCACATACTATAGTATGACCTTTTTTGGGCGACATAGTATAATATGACCCTTTTTGAAGCACATACTATAGTATGAACTTTTTTGAAGCACATACTATAGTATGACCTTTTTTGGGCGACATACTATAATATGACCATTTTTTAAGCACATACTATAGTATGACCATTTTTTAGGCACATACTATAGTATGACCATTTTTGAAGCACATACTATAGTATGACCATTTTTTAAGCACATACTATAGTATGACCATTTTTTAGGCATATACTATAGTATGACCATTTTTTAGGCATATACTATAGTATGACCATTTTTGAATCACATACTATAGTATGACCATTTTTGAAGCACATACTATAGTATGACCATTTTTGAAGCACATACTATAGTATGACCCTTTTTGAAGCACATACTATAATATGACCCTTTTTGAAGCACATACTATAGTATGACCATTTTTGAAGCACATACTATAATATGACCATTTTTGAAGCACATACTATAGTATGACCTTTTTTGAAGCACATTCTATCGTATGACCATTTTTGAAGCACATACTATAGTATGACCATTTTTGAAGCACATACTATAGTATGACCTTTTTTGGGCGACATAGTATAATATGACCCTTTTTGAAGCACATACTATAGTATGACCCTTTTTGAAGCACATACTATAGTATGACCCTTTTTGGGCGACATAGTATTATATGACCCTTTTTGAAGCACATACTATAGTATGACCCTTTTTGAAGCACATACTATAGTATGACCTTTTTTGAAGCACATTCTATCGTATGACCATTTTTGAAGCACATACTATACTATGACCCTTTTTGAAGCACATACTATAGTATGACCTTTTTTGGGCGACATAGTATAATATGACCCTTTTTGAAGCACATACTATAGTATGACCATTTTTGAAGCACATACTATAGTATGACCCTTTTTGAAGCACATACTATAATATGACCCTTTTTGAAGCACATACTATAGTATGACCCTTTTTGAAGCACATACTATAATATGACCCTTTTTGAAGCACATACTATAATATGACCCTTTTTGAAGCACATACTATAGTATGACCATTTTTGAAGCACATACTATAATATGACCATTTTTGAAGCACATACTATAGTATGACCATTTTTGAAGCACATACTATAGTATGACCTTTTTTGGGCGACATAGTATAATATGACCCTTTTTGAAGCACATACTATAATATGACCCTTTTTGAAGCACATACTATAATATGACCTTTTTTGAAGCACATACTATAGTATGACCTTTTTTTGAAGCATATACTATAGCTCAGTGGATAAGACACCTGACTGGAGGATTAGCAGTAATTGGTTCAATCCCTACTCCTGACCTATTTTGGGCGACATAGTATAAAATTACCCTTTTTGAAGCACATACTATAATATGACCCTTTTTGAAGCACATACTATAGTATGACCCTTTTTGAAGCACATACTATAGTATGACCATTTTTTAGGCACATAATATAGTATGACCATTTTTGAAGCACATACTATAATATGACCCTTTTTGAAGCACATACTATAGTATGACCCTTTTTGAAGCACATACTATAGTATGACCATTTTTTAGGCATATACTATAGTATGACCATTTTTGAAGCACATACTATAGTATGACCATTTTTGAAGCACATACTATAGTATGACCATTTTTTAGGCATATACTATAGTATTACCATTTTTGAAGCACATACTATAATATGACCATTTTTGAAGCACATACTATAATATGACCATTTTTGAAGCACATACTATAGTATGACCTTTTTTGAAGCACATACTATAGTATGACCATTTTTGAAGCACATACTATAGTATGACCATTTTTTAGGCATATACTATAGTATGACCATTTTTGAAGCACATACTATAATATGACCATTTTTGAAGCACATACTATAATATGACCTTTTTTGAAGCACATACTATAGTATGACCTTTTTTGGGCGACATAGTATAATATGACCCTTTTTGAAGCACATACTATAGTATGACCTTTTTTGAAGCACATACTATAGTATGACCATTTTTTAAGCACATACTATAGTATGACCATTTTTTAAGCACATACTATAGTATGACCATTTTTAAGGCATATACTATAGTATGACCATTTTTGAAGCACATACTATAGTATGACCATTTTTGAAGCACATACTATAGTATGACCATTTTTGAAGCACATACTATGATATGACCCTTTTTGAAGCACATACTATAGTATGACCCTTTTTGAAGCACATACTATAGTATGACCATTTTTTAGGCATATACTATAATATGACCCTTTTTGAAGCACATACTATAGTATGACCATTTTTGAAGCACATACTATAATATGACCATTTTTGAAGCACATACTATAATATGACCATTTTTGAAGTACATACTATAGTATGACCCTTTTTGAAGCACATACTATAGTATGACCATTTTTGAAGCACATACTAAAGTATGACCCTTTTTGAAGCACATACTATAGTATGACCCTTTTTGAAGCACATACAATAGTATGACCTTTTTGGGCGACATAGTATAATATGACCCTTTTTGAAGCACATACTATAGTATGACCTTTTTTGAAGCACATTCTATCGTATGACCGTTTTTGAAGCACATACTATAGCATGACCTTTTTTGAAGCACATACTATAGCATGACCCTTTTTGAAGCACATACTATAGCATGACCTTTTTTGAAGCACATACTATAGCATGACCTTTTTTGAAGCACATACTATAGTATGACCATTTTTTAGGCATATACTATAGTATGACCATTTTTGAAGCACATACTATAGTATGACCATTTTTTAAGCACATACTATAGTATGACCATTTTTTAGGCATATACTATAGTATGACCATTTTTGAAGCACATACTATAGTATGACCCTTTTTGAAGCACATACTATAGTATGACCTTTTTTGGGCGACATAGTATAATATGACCCTTTTTGAAGCACATACTATAGTATGACCTTTTTTGAAGCACATACTATAGTATGACCTTTTTTGGGCGACATAGTATAATATGACCCTTTTTGAAGCACATACTATAGTATGAACTTTTTTGAAGCACATACTATAGTATGACCTTTTTTGGGCGACATACTATAATATGACCATTTTTTAAGCACATACTATAGTATGACCATTTTTTAGGCACATACTATAGTATGACCATTTTTGAAGCACATACTATAGTATGACCATTTTTTAAGCACATACTATAGTATGACCATTTTTTAGGCATATACTATAGTATGACCATTTTTTAGGCATATACTATAGTATGACCATTTTTGAATCACATACTATAGTATGACCATTTTTGAAGCACATACTATAGTATGACCATTTTTGAAGCACATACTATAGTATGACCCTTTTTGAAGCACATACTATAATATGACCCTTTTTGAAGCACATACTATAGTATGACCTTTTTTGAAGCACATTCTATCGTATGACCATTTTTGAAGCACATACTATAGTATGACCTTTTTTGGGCGACATAGTATAATATGACCCTTTTTGAAGCACATACTATAGTATGACCCTTTTTGAAGCACATACTATAGTATGACCCTTTTTGGGCGACATAGTATTATATGACCCTTTTTGAAGCACATACTATAGTATGACCCTTTTTGAAGCACATACTATAGTATGACCTTTTTTGAAGCACATTCTATCGTATGACCATTTTTGAAGCACATACTATAGTATGACCCTTTTTGAAGCACATACTATAGTATGACCCTTTTTGAAGCACATACTATAGTATGACCTTTTTTGGGCGACATAGTATAATATGACCCTTTTTGAAGCACATACTATAGTATGACCATTTTTGAAGCACATACTATAGTATGACCCTTTTTGAAGCACATACTATAATATGACCCTTTTTGAAGCACATACTATAGTATGACCCTTTTTGAAGCACATACTATAATATGACCCTTTTTGAAGCACATACTATAGTATGACCATTTTTGAAGCACATACTATAATATGACCATTTTTGAAGCACATACTATCGTATGACCATTTTTGAAGCACATACTATAGTATGACCATTTTTGAAGCACATACTATAGTATGACCTTTTTTTGGGCGACATAGTATAATATGACCCTTTTTGAAGCACATACTATAGTATGGCCATTTTTTAGGCACATACTATAGTATGACCATTTTTGAAGCACATACTATAGTATGACCATTTTTTAGGCACATACTATAGTATGACCATTTTTGAAGCACATACTATAGTATGACCCTTTTTGAAGCATATACTATAGTATGACCCTTTTTGAAGCACATACTATAGTATGACCATTTTTTAAGCACATACTATAGTATGACCATTTTTTAAGCACATACTATAGTATGACCCTTTTTGAAGCACATACTATAGTATGACCTTTTTTGGGCGACATAGTATTATATGACCCTTTTTGAAGCACATACTATAGTATGACCATTTTTGAAGCACATACTATAGTATGACCTTTTTTGAAGCACATTCTATCGTATGACCATTTTTGAAGCACATACTATAGTATGACCATTTTTGAAGCACATACTATAGTATGACCTTTTTTGGGCGACATAGTATAATATGACCCTTTTTGAAGCACATACTATAATATGACCCTTTTTGAAGCACATACTATAGTATGACCTTTTTTGGGCGACATAGTATAATATGACCCTTTTTGAAGCACATACTATAGTATGACCTTTTTTGAAGCACATACTATAGTATGACCTTTTTTGAAGCACATACTATAGTATGACCTTTTTTGGGCGACATAGTATAATATGACCCTTTTTGAAGCACATACTATAGTATGACCTTTTTTGAAGCACATACTATAGTATGACCTTTTTGAAGCACATACTATAGTGTGACCTTTTTTGGGCGACATAGTCTAATATGACCCTTTTTGAAGCACATACTATAGTATGACCATTTTTGAAGCACATACTATAATATGACCATTTTTTAAGCACATACTATAGTATGACCATTTTTTAGGCACATACTATAGTATGACCATTTTTTAGGCATATACTATAGTATGACCATTTTTGAAGCACATACTATAGTATGACCATTTTTGAAGCACATACTATAGTATGACCATTTTTGAAGCACATACTATAGTATGACCCTTTTTGAAGCACATACTATAATATGACCTTTTTTGGGCGACATAGTATAATATGACTCTTTTTGAAGCACATACTATAATATGACCATTTTTTAAGCACATACTATAGTATGACCATTTTTAGGCACATACTATAGTATGACCATTTTTGAAGCACATACTATAGTATGACCATTTTTTAAGCACATACTATAGTATGACCATTTTTTAGGCATATACTATAGTATGACCATTTTTTAGGCATATACTATAGTATGACCATTTTTGAAGCACATACTATAGTATGACCATTTTTGAAGCACATACTATAGTATGACCATTTTTGAAGCACATACTATCGTATGACCATTTTTGAAGCACATACTATAGTATGACCCTTTTTGAAGCACATACTATAATATGACCCTTTTTGAAGCACATACTATAGTATGACCCTTTTTGAAGCACATACTACAATATGACCCTTTTTGAAGCACATACTATAGTATGACCATTTTTGAAGCACATACTATAATATGACCATTTTTGAAGCACATACTATAGTATGACCATTTTTGAAGCACATACTATAGTATGACCTTTTTTGAAGCACATTCTATCGTATGACCATTTTTGAAGCACATACTATAGTATGACCATTTTTGAAGCACATACTATAGTATGACCTTTTTTGGGCGACATAGTATAATATGACCCTTTTTGAAGCACATACTATAGTATGACCCTTTTTGAAGCACATACTATAGTATGACCCTTTTTGAAGCACATACTATAGTATGACCTTTTTTGGGCGACATAGTATAATATGACCCTTTTTGAAGCACATACTATAATATGACCCTTTTTGAAGCACATACTATAGTATGACCTTTTTTGGGCGACATAGTATAATATGACCCTTTTTGAAGCACATACTATAGTATGACCTTTTTTGAAGCACATACTATAATATGACCATTTTTGAAGTACATACTATAGTATGACCCTTTTTGAAGCACATACTATAGTATGACCTTTTTTGAAGCACATACTATAGTATGACCATTTTTGAAGCACATACTAAAGTATGACCCTTTTTGAAGCACATACAATAGTATGACCTTTTTTGGGCGACATAGTATAATATGACCCTTTTTGAAGCACATACTATAGTATGACCCTTTTTGAAGCACATACAATAGTATGACCTTTTTGGGCGACATAGTATAATATGACCCTTTTTGAAGCACATACTATAGTATGACCTTTTTTGAAGCACATACTATAGTATGACCTTTTTTGAAGCACATACTATAGCATGACCTTTTTTGAAGCACATACTATAGCATGACCTTTTTTGAAGCACATACTATAGCATGACCGTTTTTGAAGCACATACTATAGCATGACCTTTTTTGAAGCACATACTATAGTATGACCTTTTTTGGGCGACATAGTATAATATGACCCTTTTTGAAGCACATACTATAGTATGACCTTTTTTGAAGCACATACTATAGTATGACCTTTTTTGGGCGACATAGTATAATATGACCCTTTTTGAAGCACATACTATAGTATGAACTTTTTTGAAGCACATACTATAGTATGACCTTTTTTGGGCGACATACTATAATATGACCATTTTTTAAGCACATACTATAGTATGACCATTTTTTAGGCACATACTATAGTATGACCATTTTTGAAGCACATACTATAGTATGACCATTTTTTAAGCACATACTATAGTATGACCATTTTTTAGGCATATACTATAGTATGACCATTTTTTAGGCATATACTATAGTATGACCATTTTTGAATCACATACTATAGTATGACCATTTTTGAAGCACATACTATAGTATGACCATTTTTGAAGCACATACTATAGTATGACCCTTTTTGAAGCACATACTATAATATGACCCTTTTTGAAGCACATACTATAGTATGACCATTTTTGAAGCACATACTATAATATGACCATTTTTGAAGCACATACTATAGTATGACCTTTTTAGAAGCACATTCTATCGTATGACCATTTTTGAAGCACATACTATAGTATGACCATTTTTGAAGCACATACTATAGTATGACCTTTTTTGGGCGACATAGTATAATATGACCCTTTTTGAAGCACATACTATAGTATGACCCTTTTTGAAGCACATACTATAGTATGACCCTTTTTGGGCGACATAGTATTATATGACCCTTTTTGAAGCACATACTATAGTATGACCCTTTTTGAAGCACATACTATAGTATGACCTTTTTTGAAGCACATTCTATCGTATGACCATTTTTGAAGCACATACTATAGTATGACCCTTTTTGAAGCACATACTATAGTATGACCCTTTTTGAAGCACATACTATAGTATGACCTTTTTTGGGCGACATAGTATAATATGACCCTTTTTGAAGCACATACTATAGTATGACCATTTTTGAAGCACATACTATAGTATGACCCTTTTTGAAGCACATACTATAATATGACCCTTTTTGAAGCACATACTATAGTATGACCCTTTTTGAAGCACATACTATAATATGACCCTTTTTGAAGCACATACTATAGTATGACCCTTTTTGAAGCACATACTATAATATGACCCTTTTTGAAGCACATACTATAGTATGACCCTTTTTGAAGCACATACTATAGTATGACCCTTTTTGAAGCACATACTATAGTATGACCTTTTTTGGGCGACATAGTATTATATGACCCTTTTTGAAGCACATACTATAGTATGACCTTTTTTGAAGCACATTCTATAGTATGACCATTTTTGAAGCACATACTATAGTATGACCATTTTTTAAGCACATACTATAGTATGACCATTTTTTAGGCATATACTATAGTATGACCATTTTTGAAGCACATACTATAGTATGACCATTTTTGAAGCACATACTATAGTATGACCATTTTTGAAGCACATACTATCGTATGACCATTTTTGAAGCACATACTATAGTATGACCCTTTTTGAAGCACATACTATAATATGACCCTTTTTGAAGCACATACTATAGTATGACCCTTTTTGAAGCACATACTACAATATGACCCTTTTTGAAGCACATACTATAGTATGACCATTTTTGAAGCACATACTATAATATGACCCTTTTTGAAGCACATACTATAGTATGACCCTTTTTGAAGCACATACTATAGTATGACCATTTTTTAGGCATATACTATAATATGACCCTTTTTGAAGCACATACTATAGTATGACCATTTTTGAAGCACATACTATAATATGACCATTTTTGAAGCACATACTATAATATGACCATTTTTGAAGTACATACTATAGTATGACCTTTTTTGGGCGACATAGTATAATATGACCCTTTTTGAAGCACATACTATAGTATGACCCTTTTTGAAGCACATACTATAGTATGACCTTTTTTGGGCGACATAGTATAATATGACCCTTTTTGAAGCACATACTATAGTATGACCATTTTTGAAGCACATACTATAGTATGACCCTTTTTGAAGCACATACTATAATATGACCCTTTTTGAAGCACATACTATAGTATGACCCTTTTTGAAGCACATACTATAATATGACCCTTTTTGAAGCACATACTATAGTATGACCCTTTTTGAAGCACATACTATAATATGACCCTTTTTGAAGCACATACTATCGTATGACCATTTTTGAAGCACATACTATAGTATGACCATTTTTGAAGCACATACTATAGTATGACCTTTTTTTGGGCGACATAGTATAATATGACCCTTTTTGAAGCACATACTATAGTATGACCTTTTTTGAAGCACATTCTATCGTATGACCATTTTTGAAGCACATACTATAGTATGACCATTTTTGAAGCACATACTATAGTATGACCTTTTTTGGGCGACATAGTATAATATGACCCTTTTTGAAGCACATACTATAGTATGACCCTTTTTGAAGCACATACTATAGTATGACCCTTTTTGGGCGACATAGTATTATATGACCCTTTTTGAAGCACATACTATAGTATGACCCTTTTTGAAGCACATACTATAGTATGACCTTTTTTGAAGCACATTCTATCGTATGACCATTTTTGAAGCACATACTATAGTATGAACCTTTTTGAAGCACATACTATAGTATGACCCTTTTTGAAGCACATACTATAGTATGACCTTTTTTGGGCGACATAGTATAATATGACCCTTTTTGAAGCACATACTATAGTATGACCATTTTTGAAGCACATACTATAGTATGACCCTTTTTGAAGCACATACTATAATATGACCCTTTTTGAAGCACATACTATAGTATGACCCTTTTTGAAGCACATACTATAATATGACCCTTTTTGAAGCACATACTATAGTATGACCATTTTTGAAGCACATACTATAATATGACCATTTTTGAAGCACATACTATCGTATGACCATTTTTGAAGCACATACTATAGTATGACCATTTTTGAAGCACATACTATAGTATGACCTTTTTTTGGGCGACATAGTATAATATGACCCTTTTTGAAGCACATACTATAGTATGACCCTTTTTGAAGCACATACTATAGTATGACCCTTTTTGAAGCACATACTATAGTATGACCTTTTTTGGGCGACATAGTATTATATGACCCTTTTTGAAGCACATACTATAGTATGACCTTTTTTGAAGCACATTCTATAGTATGACCATTTTTGAAGCACATACTATAGTATGACCATTTTTTAAGCACATACTATAGTATGACCATTTTTTAGGCATATACTATAGTATGACCATTTTTGAAGCACATACTATAGTATGACCACTTTTGAAGCACATACTATAGTATGACCATTTTTGAAGCACATACTATCGTATGACCATTTTTGAAGCACATACTATAGTATGACCCTTTTTGAAGCACATACTATAATATGACCCTTTTTGAAGCACATACTATAGTATGACCCTTTTTGAAGCACATACTACAATATGACCCTTTTTGAAGCACATACTATAGTATGACCATTTTTGAAGCACATACTATAATATGACCATTTTTGAAGCACATACTATAGTATGACCATTTTTGAAGCACATACTATAGTATGACCTTTTTTGGGCGACATAGTATAATATGACCCTTTTTGAAGCACATACTATAGTATGACCCTTTTTGAAGCACATACTATAGTATGACCCTTTTTGAAGCACATACTATAGTATGACCTTTTTTGGGCGACATAGTATAATATGACCCTTTTTGAAGCACATACTATAATATGACCCTTTTTGAAGCACATACTATAGTATGACCTTTTTTGGGCGACATAGTATAATATGACCCTTTTTGAAGCACATACTATAGTATGACCTTTTTTGAAGCACATTCTATCGTATGACCATTTTTGAAGCACATACTATAGTATGACCATTTTTGAAGCACATACTATAGTATGACCTTTTTGAAGCACATACTATAATATGACCATTTTTGAAGTACATACTATAGTATGACCTTTTTTTAAGCACATACTATTATATGACCATTTTTTAAGCACATACTATAGTATGACCCTTTTTGAAGCACATACTATAATATGACCCTTTTTGAAGCACATACTATAGTATGACCATTTTTGAAGCACATACTATAGTATGACCTTTTTTGGGCGACATAGTATAATATGACCCTTTTTGAAGCACATACTATAGTATGACCTTTTTTGAAGCACATACTATAGTATGACCTTTTTTGGGCGACATAGTATAATATGACCCTTTTTGAAGCACATACTATAGTATGACCTTTTTTGAAGCATATACTATAGCTCAGTGGATAAGACACCTGACTGGAGGATTAGCAGTAATTGGTTCAATCCCTACTCCTGACCTATTTTGGGCGACATAGTATAAAATGACCTTTTTTGAAGCACATACTATAGTATGACCTTTTTGAAGCACATACTATAATATGACCATTTTTTAAGCACATACTATAGTATGACCATTTTTTAGGCACATACTATAGTATGACCCTTTTTGAAGCACATACTATAGTATGACCTTTTTTGGGCGACATAGTATAGTATGACCCTTTTTGAAGCACATACTATAATATGACCATTTTTTAAGCACATACTATAATATGACCCTTTTTGAAGCACATACTATAGTATGACCCTTTTTGAAGCACATACTATAGTATGACCTTTTTTGGGCGACATAGTATAATATGACCCTTTTTTCAAGCACATACTATAGTATGACTTTTTTTGGGCGACATAGTATAATATGACCCTTTTTTAAGCACATACTAAAGTATGACCATTTTTTAGGCATATACTATAGTATGACCATTTTTGAAGCACATACAATAGTATGACCATTTTTTAAGCACATACTATAGTATGACCATTTTTAAGGCATATACTATAGTATGACCATTTTTGAAGCACATACTATAGTATGACCATTTTTTAAGCACATACTATAGTATGACCATTTTTTAGGCATATACTATAGTATGACCATTTTTGAAGCACATACTATAGTATGACCATTTTTTAGGCACATACTATAGTATGACCATTTTTGAAGCACATACTATAATATGACCCTTTTTGAAGCACATACTATAGTATGACCCTTTTTGAAGCACATACTATAGTATGACCATTTTTTAGGCATATACTATAATATGACCCTTTTTGAAGCACATACTATAGTATGACCATTTTTGAAGCACATACTATAATATGACCATTTTTGAAGCACATACTATAATATGACCATTTTTGAAGTACATACTATAGTATGACCTTTTTTTAAGCACATACTATAGTATGACCTTTTTTGGGCGACATAGTATAATATGACCCTTTTTGAAGCACATACTATAGTATGACCTTTTTTGAAGCACATACTATAGTATGACCTTTTTTGAAGCATATACTATAGCTCAGTGGATAAGACACCTGACTGGAGGATTAGCAGTAATTGGTTCAATCCCTACTCCTGACCTATTTTGGGCGACATAGTATGAAATGACCCTTTTTGAAGCACATACTATAATATGACCATTTTTGAAGTACATACTATAGTATGACCTTTTTTGAAGCACATACTATAGTATGACCTTTTTTGGGCGACATAGTATAATATGACCCTTTTTGAAGCACATACTATAGTATGACTTTTTTTGGGCGACATAGTATAATATGACCCTTTTTGAAGCACATACTATAGTATGACCTTTTTTGAAGCACATACTATAGCATGACCTTTTTTGAAGCACATACTATAGCATGACCTTTTTTGAAGCACATACTATAGCAAGACCTTTTTTGAAGCACATACTATAGCATGACCTTTTTTGAAGCACATACTATAGCATGACCTTTTTTGAAGCACATACTATAGCATGACCTCTTTTGAAGCACATACTATAGCATGACCATTTTTGAAGCACATACTATAGTATGACCATTTTTTAAGCACATACTATAGTATGACCATTTTTTAGGCATATACTATAGTATGACCATTTTTGAAGCACATACTATAGTATGACCATTTTTTAAGCACATACTATAGTATGACCATTTTTGAAGCACATACTATAGTATGACCTTTTTTGGGCGACATAGTATAATATGACCCTTTTTGAAGCACATACTATAGTATGACCTTTTTTGAAGCACATACTATAGTATGACCTTTTTTGAAGCACATACTATAATATGACCTTTTTTGAAGCACATACTATAGTATGACCTTGTTTGAAGCATATACTATAGTATGACCCTTTTTGAAGCACATACTATAGTATGACCCTTTTTGAAGCACATACTATAGTATGACCTTTTTTGGGCGACATAGTATAATATGACCCTTTTTGAAGCACATACTATAGTATGACCTTTTTTGAAGCACATACTATAGTATGACCTTTTTTGAAGCATATACTATAGCTCAGTGGATAAGACACCTGACTGGAGGATTAGCAGTAATTGGTTCAATCCCTACTCCTGACCTATTTTGGGCGACATAGTATGAAATGACCCTTTTTGAAGCACATACTATAATATGACCATTTTTGAAGTACATACTATAGTATGACCTTTTTTGAAGCACATACTATAGTATGACCTTTTTTGGGCGACATAGTATAATATGACCCTTTTTGAAGCACATACTATAGTATGACTTTTTTTGGGCGACATAGTATAATATGACCCTTTTTGAAGCACATACTATAGTATGACCTTTTTTGAAGCACATACTATAGCATGACCTTTTTTGAAGCACATACTATAGCATGACCTTTTTTGAAGCACATACTATAGCAAGACCTTTTTTGAAGCACATACTATAGCATGACCTTTTTTGAAGCACATACTATAGCATGACCTTTTTTGAAGCACATACTATAGCATGACCTCTTTTGAAGCACATACTATAGCATGACCATTTTTGAAGCACATACTATAGTATGACAATTTTTTAAGCACATACTATAGTATGACCATTTTTTAGGCATATACTATAGTATGACCATTTTTGAAGCACATACTATAGTATGACCATTTTTTAAGCACATACTATAGTATGACCATTTTTGAAGCACATACTATAGTATGACCTTTTTTGGGCGACATAGTATAATATGACCATTTTTGAAGTACATACTATAGTATGACCCTTTTTGAAGCACATACTATAGTATGACCCTTTTTGAAGCACATACTATAGTATGACCTTTTTTGGGCGACATAGTATAATATGACCCTTTTTGAAGCACATACTATAGTATGACCTTTTTTGAAGCACATACTATAGTATGACCTTTTTTGAAGCATATACTATAGCTCGGTGGATAAGACACCTGACTGGAGGATTAGCAGTAATTGGTTCAATCCCTACTCCTGACCTATTTTGGGCGACATAGTATGAAATGACCCTTTTTGAAGCACATACTATAATATGACCATTTTTGAAGTACATACTATAGTATGACCTTTTTTGAAGCACATACTATAGTATGACCTTTTTTGGGCGACATAGTATAATATGACCCTTTTTGAAGCACATACTATAGTATGACTTTTTTTGGGCGACATAGTATAATATGACCCTTTTTGAAGCACATACTATAGTATGACCTTTTTTGAAGCACATACTATAGCATGACCTTTTTTGAAGCACATACTATAGCATGACCTTTTTTGAAGCACATACTATAGCAAGACCTTTTTTGAAGCACATACTATAGCATGACCTTTTTTGAAGCACATACTATAGCATGACCTTTTTTGAAGCACATACTATAGCATGACCTCTTTTGAAGCACATACTATAGCATGACCATTTTTGAAGCACATACTATAGTATGACAATTTTTTAAGCACATACTATAGTATGACCATTTTTTAGGCATATACTATAGTATGACCATTTTTGAAGCACATACTATAGTATGACCATTTTTTAAGCACATACTATAGTATGACCATTTTTTAGGCATATACTATAGTATGACCATTTTTGAAGCACATACTATAGTATGACCATTTTTTAAGCACATACTATAGTATGACCATTTTTGAAGCACATACTATAGTATGACCTTTTTTGGGCGACATAGTATAATATGACCCTTTTTGAAGCACATACTATAGTATGACCTTTTTTGAAGCACATACTATAGTATGACCTTTTTTGAAGCACATACTATAATATGACCTTTTTTGAAGCACATACTATAGTATGACCTTGTTTGGAGCATATACTATAGCTCAGTGGATAAGACACCTGACTGGAGGATTAGCAGTAATTGGTTCAATCCCTACACCTGACCTATTTTGGGCGACATAGTATAAAATGACCCTTTTTGAAGCACATACTATAATATGACCATTTTTGAAGTACATACTATAGTATGACCTTTTTTGAAGCACATACTATATAGTATGACCTTTTTGAAGCACATACTATAGTATGACCTTTTTTGGGCGACATACTATAATATGACCCTTTTTGAAGCACATACTATAGTATGACCCTTTTTGAAGCACATACTATAGTATGACCTTTTTTGAAGCACATACTATAGTATGACCTTTTTTGGGCGACATAGTATAATATGACCCTTTTTGAAGCACATACTATAGTATGACCCTTTTTGAAGCACATACTATAGTATGACCTTTTTTGGGCGACATAGTATAATATGACCCTTTTTGAAGCACATACTATAGTATGACCCTTTTTGAAGCACATACTATAATATGACCATTTTTTAAGCACATACTATAGTATGACCATTTTTTAGGCACATACTATAGTATGACCCTTTTTGAAGCACATACTATAGTATGACCTTTTTTGGGCGACATAGTATAATATGACCCTTTTTTCAAGCACATACTATAGTATGACTTTTTTTGGGCGACATAGTATAATATGACCCTTTTTTAAGCACATACTAAAGTATGACCATTTTTTAGGCATATACTATAGTATGGACATTTTTGAAGCACATACAATAGTATGACCATTTTTGAAGCACATACAATAGTATGACCATTTTTTAAGCACATACTATAGTATGACCATTTTTAAGGCATATACTAAAGTATGACCATTTTTTAGGCATATACTATAGTATGACCATTTTTGAAGCACATACAATAGTATGACCATTTTTGAAGCACATACAATAGTATGACCATTTTTTAAGCACATACTATAGTATGACCATTTTTAAGGCATATACTATAGTATGACCATTTTTTAGGCATATACTATAGTATGACCATTTTTGAAGCACATACTATAGTATGACCATTTTTTAGGCACATACTATAGTATGACCATTTTTGAAGCACATACTATAATATGACCCTTTTTGAAGCACATACTATAGTATGACCATTTTTTAGGCATATACTATAATATGACCCTTTTTGAAGCACATACTATAGTATGACCATTTTTGAAGCACATACTATAATATGACCATTTTTGAAGCACATACTATAATATGACCATTTTTGAAGTACATACTATAGTATGACCTTTTTTTAAGCACATACTATAGTATGACCTTTTTTGGGCGACATAGTATAATATGACCCTTTTTGAAGCACATACTATAGTATGACCCTTTTTGAAGCACATACTATAGTATGACCTTTTTTGGGCGACATAGTATAATATGACCCTTTTTGAAGCACATACTATAGTATGACCTTTTTTGAAGCACATACTATAGTATGACCTTTTTTGAAGCATATACTATAGCTCAGTGGATAAGACACCTGACTGGAGGATTAGCAGTAATTGGTTCAATCCCTACTCCTGACCTATTTTGGGCGACATAGTATGAAATGACCCTTTTTGAAGCACATACTATAATATGACCATTTTTGAAGTACATACTATAGTATGACCTTTTTTGAAGCACATACTATAGTATGACCTTTTTGAAGCACATACTATAGTATGACCTTTTTTGGGCGACATAGTATAATATGACCCTTTTTGAAGCACATACTATAGTATGACCCTTTTTGAAGCACATACTATAATATGACCATTTTTTAAGCACATACTATAGTATGACCATTTTTTAGGCACATACTATAGTATGACCATTTTTGAAGCACATACTATAGTATGGCCATTTTTTAGGCACATACTATAGTATGACCATTTTTGAAGCACATACTATAGTATGACCATTTTTTAAGCACATACTATAGTATGACCATTTTTGAAGCACATACTATAGTATGACCTTTTTTGAAGCACATACTATAGTATGACCTTTTTTGGGCGACATAGTATAATATGACCTTTTTTGAAGCACATACTATAGTATGACCTTTTTTGAAGCACATACTATAGTATGACCTTTTTTGAAGCACATACTATAGTATGACCTTTTTTGAAGCACATACTATAGTATGACCTTTTTTGGGCAACATAGTATAATATGACCCTTTTTGAAGCACATACTATAGTATGACCCTTTTTGAAGCACATACTATAGTATGACCTTTTTTGGGCGACATAGTATAATATGACCTCTTTTGAAGCACATACTATAGCATGACCTTTTTTGAAGCACATACTATAGCATGACCTTTTTTGAAGCACATACTATAGCATGACCTTTTTTGAAGCACATACTATAGTATGACCATTTTTTAGGCACATACTATAGTATGACCATTTTTGAAGCACATACTATAATATGACCCTTTTTGAAGCACATACTATAGTATGACCCTTTTTGAAGCACATACTATAGTATGACCATTTTTTAGGCACATACTATAATATGACCCTTTTTGAAGCACATACTATAGTATGACCCTTTTTGAAGCACATACTATAGTATGACCTTTTTTGAAGCACATACTATAGTATGACCTTTTTTGGGCGACATAGTATAATATGACCCTTTTTGAAGCACATACTATAGTATGACCCTTTTTGAAGCACATACTATAGTATGACCTTTTTTGGGCGACATAGTATAAAATGACCTTTTTTGGGCGACATAGTATAATATGACCCTTTTTGAAGCACATACTATAGTATGACCTTTTTTGAAGCACATACTATAGTATGACCTTTTTTGGGCGACATACTATAGTATGACCTTTTTTGAAGCACATACTATAGTATGACCTTTTTTGAAGCACATACTATAGTATGACCCTTTTTGAAGCACATACTATAGTATGACCTTTTTTGAAGCACATACTATAGTATGACCTTTTTTGAAGCACATACTATAGTATGACCTTTTTTGAAGCACATACTATAGTATGACCCTTTTTGAAGCACTTACTATAGTATGACCTTTTTTGGGCGACATAGTATAATATGACCTTTTTTGAAGCACATACTATAGCATGACCTTTTTTGAAGCACATACTATAGCATGACCTTTTTTGAAGCACATACTATAGCATGACCTTTTTTGAAGCACATACTATAGCATGACCTTTTTTGAAGCACATACTATAGCATGACCTCTTTTGAAGCACATACTATAGCATGACCTTTTTTGAAGCACATACTATAGCATGACCTTTTTTGGGCGACATAGTATAATATGACCCTTTTTGAAGCACATACTATAGTATGACCTTTTTTGAAGCACATACTATAGTATGACCATTTTTGAAGCACATACTATAGTATGACCATTTTTGAAGCACATACTATAGTATGACCTTTTTTGGGCGACATACTATAGTATGACCATTTTTGAAGCACATACTATAATATGACCCTTTTTGAAGCACATACTATAGTATGACCTTTTTTGAAGCACATACTATAGTATGACCATTTTTGAAGCACATACTATAGTATGACCATTTTTTAAGCACATACTATAGTATGACCATTTTTTAGGCATATACTATAGTATGACCATTTTTGAAGCACATACTATAGTATGACCATTTTTTAAGCACATACTATAGTATGACCATTTTTTAGGCATATACTATAGTATGACCATTTTTGAAGCACATACTATAGTATGACCATTTTTGAAGCACATACTATAGTATGACCATTTTTTAAGCACATACTATAGTATGACCATTTTTGAAGCACATACTATAGTATGACCTTTTTTGGGCGACATAGTATAATATGACCCTTTTTGAAGCACATACTATAGTATGACCTTTTTTGAAGCACATACTATAGTATGACCTTTTTTGAAGCACATACTATAATATGACCTTTTTTGAAGCACATACTATAGTATGACCTTGTTTGAAGCATATACTATAGCTCAGTGGATAAGACACCTGACTGGAGGATTAGCAGTAATTGGTTCAATCCCTACTCCTGACCTATTTTGGGCGACATAGTATAAAATGACCCTTTTTGAAGCACATACTATAATATGACCATTTTTGAAGTACATACTATAGTATGACCTTTTTTGAAGCACATACTATATAGTATGACCTTTTTGAAGCACATACTATAGTATGACCTTTTTTGGGCGACATAGTATAATATGACCCTTTTTGAAGCACATACTATAATATGACCATTTTTTAAGCACATACTATAGTATGACCATTTTTTAGGCACATACTATAGTATGACCATTTTTTAGGCACATACTATAGTATGACCATTTTTGAAGCACATACTATAGTATGACCCTTTTTGAAGCACATACTATAGTATGACCCTTTTTGAAGCACATACTATAGTATGACCCTTTTTGAAGCACATACTATAGTATGACCATTTTTGAAGCACATACTATAGTATGACCATTTTTTAGGCACATACTATAGTATGACCATTTTTGAAGCACATACTATAGTATGACCCTTTTTGAAGCACATACTATAGTATGACCCTTTTTGAAGCACATACTATAGTATGACCCTTTTTGAAGCACATACTATAGTATGACCATTTTTTAAGCACATACTATAGTATGACCATTTTTTAGGCATATACTATAGTATGACCATTTTTGAAGCACATACTATAGTATGACCATTTTTGAAGCACATACTATAGTATGACCATTTTTAAGGCATATACTATAGTATGACCATTTTTGAAGCACATACTATAGTATGACCATTTTTGAAGCACATACTATAGTATGACCCTTTTTGAAGCACATACTATAGTATGACCATTTTTTAGGCATATACTATAATATGACCCTTTTTGAAGCACATACTATAGTATGACCATTTTTGAAGCACATACTATAATATGACCATTTTTGAAGCACATACTATAATATGACCATTTTTGAAGTACATACTATAGTATGACCTTTTTTGGGCGACATAGTATAATATGACCCTTTTTGAAGCACATACTATAGTATGACCTTTTTGGGCGACATAGTATAATATGACCCCTTTTGAAGCACATACTATAGTATGACCTTTTTTGAAGCACATACTATAGTATGACCATTTTTTAGGCATATACTATAATATGACCCTTTTTGAAGCACATACTATAGTATGACCATTTTTGAAGCACATACTATAATATGACCATTTTTGAAGCACATACTATAGTATGACCATTTTTGAAGTACATACTATAGTATGACCTTTTTTGAAGCACATACTATAGTATGACCTTTTTGAAGCACATACTATAGTATGACCTTTTTTGGGCGACATAGTATAATATGACCCTTTTTGAAGCACATACTATAGTATGACCCTTTTTGAAGCACATACTATAATATGACCATTTTTTAAGCACATACTATAGTATGACCATTTTTTAGGCACATACTATAGTATGACCATTTTTGAAGCACATACTATAGTATGACCATTTTTTAGGCATATACTATAGTATGACCATTTTTTAGGCATATACTATAGTATGACCATTTTTGAAGCACATACTATAGTATGACCATTTTTTAAGCACATACTATAGTATGACCATTTTTGAAGCACATACTATAGTATGACCATTTTTGAAGCACATACTATAGTATGACCTTTTTTGGGCGACATAGTATAATATGACCCTTTTTGAAGCACATACTATAATATGACCCTTTTTGAAGCACATACTATAGTATGACCTTTTTTGGGCGACATAGTATAATATGACCCTTTTTGAAGCACATACTATAGTATGACCATTTTTTAGGCATATACTATAGTATGACCATTTTTGAAGCACATACTATAGTATTACCATTTTTTAGGCATATACTATAGTGTGACCATTTTTGAAGCACATACTATAGTATGACCCTTTTTGAAGCGCATACTATAGTATGACCTTTTTTGGGCGACATAGTATAATATGACCCTTTTTGAAGCACATACTATAGTATGACCATTTTTGAAGCACATACTATAGTATGACCTTTTTTGAAGCACATACTATAGTATGACCTTTTTTGGGCGACATAGTATAATATGACCCTTTTTGAAGCACATACTATAGTATGACCATTTTTTAGGCATATACTATAGTGTGACCATTTTTGAAGCACATACTATAGTATGACCCTTTTTGAAGCGCATACTATAGTATGACCTTTTTTGGGCGACATAGTATAATATGACCCTTTTTGAAGCACATACTATAGTATGACCCTTTTTGAAGCACATACTATAGTATGACCTTTTTTGAAGCACATACTATAGTATGGCCCTTTTTGAAGCACATACTATAGTATGACCTTTTTTGAAGCACATACTATAGTATGACCTTTTTTGAAGCACATACTATAGTATGACCCTTTTTGAAGCACATACTATAGTATGACCCTTTTTGAAGCACATACTATAATATGACCACTTTTGAAGAACATACTATAGTATGACCTTTTTCAACCCAAATACTATAGTATGACCATTTTTGGGCGAAATCATAGGGTTTTTTTTTTGAGAACTTGCAAATGTAATCCAAGATTTCAAAATCTCGTGAGTACTGACAATGCATTCATGTCAAAATATAAATGTGAAATACTGCAAAAGTTTGAATAACTCCTTGCGTGCAACCTTGCACATTTATTGCAAGATGTCTCCCTATGAATCTCTTGAACAACCACAGACTCATTTCCAGGATTTTATGCCTTTAAATTCCAATTTATGCATTTCATTCATTTTATTATTAATAGCAAGAAACTCACTTTTTGTGAAATTAATCTCCTTAGGGATTGAAGAATGAACAACTCAAAATTGGAGACCTCTCGTGTCAAAAATGTTCGAGTCTATAGTTTGATGTGATTTAAGCTCAGCATCAAAGATAATTTTACTTTGTGTGGAAAATTTCAGACAAATTACTTCCCAGGTAATTCCACATACATCTGAACACCAGTTATCCATTGGTCTGTGCAGGTGTCTGCGACTCAACATTCCAGTCATTTATTATTTCTGTGTTGAAGTGCAGATACCAACTTGACCGCAGTTCTATTTCAATCTCTATTTAAAAAGAACAAAAATGCTTTCCGATGTATAATAGATCTGCCTAAAAGCATTCCTGAAAGACTTTTTAATCAGCAAAAGAAAGACAAATACATTTTTGTATTAAGATAACTTTATAAAAATTCAAAATAAACAGCATTTGGAATACAGTACCTTCAAAGGTAACAGCAAAAAGTGTTTTGATATTACAGTGTAGTAATCTGAACAGATACTTAACATTTTAAAAAGCATTTATTGATAACTCATTGATCACTCCCTAAGACGGTGGCTTTTTCACCTTGATCCTTTCCTCAAACAGAAACACAAAATTATGACATTTAAATGAAGCAGTAGTACAAACTCATGAAGGAAAAAAAAAATAAAGTACCATACATTGTCAAAATTACACAATGCTACCAGTGCAACTGCAGGCGGCCGTGTCATCCAGTAAGCCACGACGCAGCCGAAATTATCAGAACTGTGTAAAAATTCATAAATGAACGTTGAGGATGATGATGGCTCCAGAACTCATTAGAAAATACAAAAAAAAACATCATCAGCATAGAAAATCAACAGGCGGCGCTAAGCCATTGAAAACAGGGGAACTCTGAGGGGGGTTGTGTATTAAAAAAAAAAAAGAGAAGAAAACAAACTCATCCTTTGGCTTCTGAGCAGCGGCTGTTAACTGCCAATAGGACTCAGAGGAGTTTCCCTGGGTTGCAATCACTTATCAATCCTCGCTCGCATCAACGTTCACACATTCCACCGGAACCGTTCGTCCGTCGAACACGTTCACAGCATGTCGTCGTCCTCGTCCCCGCCGCCGTACATGTCGGCCAGTTTCTTGAAGCGGGGCCCCCAGTCGTTGAGGTTGTCGTAGTCCTGGTCCCCGCTGCTCGAGGAGTTCAGGGACGACAGGCTGCCGGCGTCCGAGCCGCCTCCCTCGTAGTCGAACACCAGCAGGGAGTCGTAGGGGGGCGCCGTGGGGTCGTTGTCGGCCGCCTTCATGTTCTGGGGGAGGAAAAAAGTTTCATACGTAAAATCAATCATACAATAACTTGGATGCAACAGCTGAAGCGAATCCAACATTTTTGCCAATTACAGCGCCGCCTAGTGGCCAAATTTGCACCAAATTCAGTCTCTGCCCTTGGGAAATGGTGTAGTTTAATACTACAATGTTGTGATATGTCAAAAAGCTGCTGAGATATGAACTCGCTTCCTGTTTGGCATCTTTTCTACTGATTTCCATTGGCTGTCACAATCTAATGATTATTAAAACATCAAAAATTCATTTGGTAACTTTTGTGCAGCTTAGTCCAAAGATCCTATATACATATTTTCATGAAAATTGGTCAAAAATTGAGACTTGTGAAAATTAAATGCACAGTTTAAAAGTTGCATGCAGAAATGTACATCCAACTTTGACCAAAAAGCCAAAAACATGCCAACATGTGATTTTAAAAGCGTTCATAGAATCTACACTCACGTCCTCAATGAAGTTGCCGATTTCGTCGGGGTTTGCGGGGCGGGCCCGGTACTGAGGAGCCGGCAGGAAGTTCGGCATCACGTCATTTCTGAAGACCTCGGGCCGGTTGTCCAGACCACGGTGGAGAACACTCAGATCATAGTCCTGATGAACACATGCATTTGTTAATTTGCTTGGTCCCCTTATTGCAGAATTGCAAAATTAAAAGGGTCATTGATTACTATCATTGTAGACACTTCTCATTTCAGAGGATAATGGTATGATAATGGGTTGTACCTGGTCGTCCTCTCCGCCTCCCTCCTCGTCGTAGTAGTACACGTTGTCTCGGACGTCGTCCTCTGGCAGCAAAGGTTCCTTATGTTCTCCGGTTCTGCGTCTCGCAAACAGCAGCAGCAGCAGCACCAGCACTGTTGAACACGGGGTGCAACACGTTATTACAACAAAACCACCACTTTGTCCAGAAAGAAAAGCAACGACGTGGGGACTTGTGGCATAGCGGCAAAGACCAGGGAGCTAATCAAGACTAATGAACCCATGAAAACCTTTTTAATCCAAGCATTTGAATACGAGACTCACTGAGCAGCAGCAGGATGCCTCCCAGGATGCCCAGGATGGCCGGCAGGCCGAAGGCGGCCTTGGAGATGTCGCTGCAGATCACCTCGGCCCCCTTGCAGTTACAAACCCTGGCCTGCACCGTGCTGTCCTGCTCCATGCCGTGGTTGTCTGCAACCCTCAGGATCACCGTGTAATCCCCTCTCTCCAGCTCAGTCTTTAGATTCAAGACGATGCCAGTTTCTGCAACAAAAGAGGAACATTTAGTTTTTCTAACCCTGCCTGGATCAGTCCATTTTTCAACCCCAGAAATAAAACGGAGCACGCCCAGGAGGCCTAGGGATGGGTGGATTCATCAAGCTTTTAATTTGTTCATTATTAGGCATTGGATTCCTGTGCTACTAGTCTACGTACTGGTGTCATTCATCCAGGCAGTCCAGTTGTTCCCAGCTGTTCCCTGCAGTGAAACGCTGTATGGAGCCGCGTTGCCAGGTCCGTCTTTATCCCTCACCGACAGCAGCTGGGGAACAGGGTCCTTGTTGCACACCTGAAAAGACACAAGGTTTGATTTTGAGTTTTAGGGTCATGTTTTATTATTAAAAGAAACAAAAAATGTAAAGACACTCACCGAGATATGACGTTCATCGATGGTGGGCGCGTTGTCGTTGACGTCTTCAAGCTGGATGACCAGAGTCCCGGTTCCTGTGGCTGGGACTTCATCTACACACACAAAAAAAGCACATTTTTAAATTTTATTTTGGGCTTTAACGGTTTAATTTCCTACTGAAACTCCAGGGCCGTACTATTGAAGATTCCTCGCACTATAGTTGCTCCTAGTGGCTAAAGTCTGAGAAAATTCTTGGAATCGTGACATTTGAAAAAAAGAACCAGAAGAAACGTTGTTTAAACAGAGCCTGTTACTGCTATATGCATTAATAGATAACTGAGTTTAGGTCCAGATTTTGGACCAATGGTCATCTCGTGCCCCGCCTACCGTTGTCGTATGCACCAATGAGTGCCGTGTATTTGTTGTCCTGAACGAAGTGGGACTCCCTGTCCATGAGGCTCTTCACGAGAATCAGACCCGTCTCCTTCTTCACCGTCAACCAGCCTGCTGGGTCACTAATGACTTTATACCTGGACACAAAAGACAGATGCTTATTAAATTAGCTCATAACGAGCATGTTCCATGGTTCCGTTAGCTCTTAGTTCTGGATATCTAGAGGTGAGAGATGAACACGCATCTCCTGGTTCCTCCTGGTAATCACGTTGCTCATTAATATAACGAATTTTATGCAGCCGCTTACAATAGGTTGATTATAGTAAAATACAGTAAAAAAATTTAAAATATGAATTTGAAATTAATTGCCATCATTACAGAATGAATGATTTTATACTGTAATGGTACAATTAATGTGGTTATGATGGAAGTCAATGGAAGGCGTCGAAAAGAAGAATCTGGAACTACATAAAAAGTAATTATGCAAGCAGATAAATTTTGTTAATTTTTGACATACCATTAACCATTTGTTATATGGAAGACAATTAATTATTTCCATTTTCCCATTTCCACTGGCATTTAAAGAATTGAAAGCCTGAAATAAGTGAAGTTAGTTTTGAGCAAGGTAAGAAGTTTCTTATGAGATTTATAAAAAAAAAAAAGCAGAACAAATATTGATGTTTGATGATTTTACAGCTTGTTTTTTTGCATGCAAAACTTGCTCAGTATAAGAGACACATAAGAGTGAAAGACAAAAACTCCAAAACCAAAAAGGAGAGTTTTGTGAAAAATCATGTTGAAAGATGTACCACAGCTAAAATGAACACATTTTGAGTATTTGCTCTTACATGACGGTCTGCTTGCGGGCGGTGTCGGGATCGGAGGCGATGTACTGCACCACGTCGCTGTTCACCGCCAGGTCCTCCCGCTTCGAGACGGTCTTGACCGGCGGGTCGAAGATCGGCGCCTCGTTGACGTCCAGCACGTCCACCACCACGGTGGCCGTGGCCGTGGCCAGCGGCGTGGCGAAGGGAACGTCGTTCTCCACGGCGATCAGCAGCGTGTGCTTACGGGTCATCTCGAAGTCGAGACCCTGGTGGGACGACGGGACACAAAGAAGGCATCAAAAACAAAACATCCAACAACCTGACTAACGAGTGAATGGAAACTGATGTCGCGGGTTACTTCCTACCTTGGCTGTACTGAGGATTCCTTCGTGCTTGTTTCCCATGGACGTTTTCACCGTGAAAAGTTTCCCGGGATCGCCGTCGATGATCTTGAACACGGCGTTCCAGGCCGGCGAATGCGGCTCGTCGCCGTCCGTTACGGACATCTTCAGGACCAGAGCGTCCGGCTTGTTTTCTGCAACCGATCCCACGTACTGGGAGGAGGAAACGAGGACGTCACCAAAAGTCTGTCTCAATCATGTCATACAGTCCACCTGCTTTAAGCTGAAATCTTTGATTGAAACTTACACAAAATGGATATATTTCATGAGACTATAAAGCAGAGAATCTGTTCGTCCATCACATCTCATAAACCATTAATCTATTTCATACTTGGTGGCTGTGTCGTTTACAGTCCATGGAATGGAACCACATATGCTAGTTTCGTTCTTTCGGTCTGCTTGATTCAGCACCAAAATGGCAATCTCTGGTTCAAATGAATGGAAACCAATTATTTAATAGCTACCTTGTGGGTTTTCACCACATATGACCTCATTTATTCATCAATGCCTGAAATAACAGCTGCACACTAATTTTGGTTGGTTTGCAGGTGTGAAAGTACCACGTAGGGGTCCATGTGCTAATTGGCAAGTATCTTGGTGTGGACCAAATATTCAAAGTATTTGTGTGAAAGCAAAAATCAGACAACAAACTTCACATTCTGGTCAACAACTCAACTCTCCAATCATTGATTCCGTCCATCTTCACACGCTGTACTTACAGAGGGCTGCGTGAACTCTGGAGCGTTGTCGTTGCTATCGGTGACCGTGAGGATTACGTTCGCAAACGCAGTCAACCCGTGTCCCATCATGTCGGCTGCCCGGATCTTCAGATTGTACTTTGGGTATTTCTGTTGGAAGAGAGACACCAAGCGATTGTGAAACATATTCCAACAAGATTCAAGCTAAACATAAAACTTTCAACAATGTGTTTTTTTTTCATGACAAACAAGACAGAAATCAATGCCCTTTGACCATTGGCTGTAATGGAAATAGTATTTTTTGTTGAAAAAGATGATCAAGACTAAAATATTTTGGATTTTTTTTGAAGAATTTCAAGCCTAAAATATTAAATAGTAGATTAAAATCCGAAGTGTTTTAGTCTAGTCTTGATCACATCTTTTTTAAGTTTTATTCAATTAAAACTAGACTTATAATACTTAATATCCAAAATATTTTAGTTCTAGTGTTAGTCAAAGAAAATCCGTAGTCCACTAAAACGAAACTAAAATGCTGAGTAAAACACCAGGAATTTTCGTTGACTAAAATGTGACTAAACAAAAAAGAATCCAAGTTGGCTAAATACGACTAAGCTAATATCAGCATTAGACTAAAACTAAATTGGTTCTCCATTCTGACCCAGACGGCAGTGCTGGTCTATGTAGACCCCCGCCCCCCCTTCGTTGGACCCACCTCTCTGTCCAGACCAGTAGCGTTGACCCTGATGCCTCCGGTTTTGGGGTTGATGTCGAACATGTGGCTACTAGGAAGTCCTGGTTCCAGGCTCACCACGGAATATTGGATGTCCGAGTTGTCCGTGTTTTCCTGGTCCGCATCCGTGGCCAAAACCTTCATGATCTCGTAACCTGCAGAGGAGGTGGAAAAAGACTTTTCATATCCATCCATCTTTATTCTCACGTAAAAAGTTTGGGAAAGTGAAACCCCCACTCTAGTTAGATCAAATCGACCGGCTCTGTGGTATGTCTTTGGCGTCCGTAATGGTGAATGAATCCGATCGGATCGCTGGTGAACACTGAACGCACCTAACGGCGAGGCCTCAGCCACTTCTCCCACGTAGGTGGCTTGAGAAAACACCGGCTTGTTGTCGTTCTGGTCGATGACGTGCACGACGATCTCCATGGGCTCCTCAGCGTTTCCTGCTCCCTCGGCCACGGCGTAAGCTTGAAACTGCACAAACGCATTGGTGTTACGGCATTATCGGTCATACTATTGTCATTTTATTGTCCACCTGAGTTTACAGCCATCAACATTTATCATTTTGTTGCAGCAATGAAAAATCTGCATGATTCATACATACACACATATACATATGTATACATACACAATATGGCTGTATGTATATATATATATATATATATATACATATATATATATATGTGTGTGTCTTATAAATATATAAAACAATATTTAACAAACAATGTTTGTGTTGTGTTTTGACTTACATTAATTCGCTATGTTAATAAATGTAGTAATACATCATAATACAAACATATTCTACATAGACGTGTAGCATATATTAGTATAATAAAATACTTTATTTGTAGCTCCACACACACACACACACACACACACACATACATATATACACACACACACACACACACACACACACACACACACACACACACACACACACACATATAGTGTAAAATCTCAATCCAAAAACTAACAACTGACTTCGTTGTACAAAATAATGGAGGATGGGAAGTACATAACAGTATGAGAAGTAAAGTAAAAGTACCTCAAATTGCACTACTTGAGTTGTTTTGCCAGGTTAATAGATTGTAAATGCTGCAGAGAAAGTGAACTAGAGTGTGTATTTCAGCAAGGGGGGGAAAATGCTTTTTTCTACATTAAAACAGTCTTCATGGCCATTAAGAGTTCAGATTTCTGAGTTTTCAAGCTGCATTTGAATGCACCATGAAACCTCACATGTAAGTGGTGTAACTTCACCTAAACGCATCACGATGTCTCGTTTTTTTACAGAATTCTGTAGAAGCATGGATGGTTAGTGTAGAGATGAACCGTGTTAATTTATTTATTTAGGTGAGGGGGGGGGGGGGGGGGGGGGGGGGGGGCGTTTACCATGTACTTGGCCTGCTTCTCTCTGTCCAGTGGTTGAGTTATATACAGAAGCCCACTGGTTCGGTCCATTTGGAACAGGCCGACCGGAGGCTGATCAGCTCCAGGACCAGTGATGCTGTAGAAGATCTTCTTTACTTTGTCTTCGTTGGATCGGATCTAGATTTTAAAGGAGGAAAAAAGCTGTGAAAATACAATTAAAATAGCCTGAATACTTAATGTGAAATGCAGTTACATCTGAAACCCTCAGGTGGGTGCAGGTGTTCTGACCTGGGTGACCTTCAGGGGGTACGGCCCTCGGTCGTTCTCCGCCACGCTCATCTCGGGGATGACCCAGTCTCGCTTCCTCCTCTTCAGGCCTTCACCGGATTTGGGGAAAATGAGAAGTGGAACCGGCCGCTCAGCAGCACTCTGGGAAAACAAAAAAAAGACATTTATGGCTAGAAAACACACAAGGAGACGAGATAAAACATCTGGTGTTTGGTGACTTTAAACCTGGATTAAACTGTCCTTTCATTCATAGCGAAAACTCTAAGTTAAATTAAACTAATGTCAGTTTGTTCCTTTTTCATCACTTTCCCAGGTTCTTCTTTGCCTGTTTTTTATTGAACGTAACTCATCAACATCCAGTTTTGACTTTTAGAAACCTGAGATGTGGAGAATTTACAGTGAAGTGATGACACATGTTTAATGATGAAGATCCTGGAACTTCCTTTATTTCTGCAGATTAGCTGCAGATTTATTGAATTTATTGATATGCACAGCACTTTATATTAAGTATAAATTGTGAAACTTACTATAAAGTCTAAGTATGAGAAATTTACACTAAATTATAATAAAACATTAAACTCTTTTATCCTAAAGACTAAAAAACTTTGACTTGGGCAAAAAGATAAAATATCCATTGTCCTATTGGACATAAAGATGCTGATTAAGGTGATTTTACCAGATGTGGCAGCATCCTCAAGAGATAATTAATGGGAAGAAAAAAAAAAGAAAAAGTATGAATATCCAGCCACGTCATATCGTGTTCATTAACACACAGCCTCCACCAGGGGGCAGTGTTTGCCCATCTTAATGTTCAAGGCCCTTGTTAAACTAATCTATTAATGTGGGCTCGTCTGATATAAATGTTTAGACGTGACTCCTACCTCTGTGTTACTTGCCGACTGTTCCTCAGTGTGGTGTTGCTGATGGTTGTGGTTGCCATGGTGATGCTCTGCCTTTTGGTGGTCGCCGTGGTTATGCTTGGCCTTTTGGTGATGCTCGGTCTTTTGGTGGTCGCCATGGTGATGCTCGGCCTTTTGGTGATGCCCCGCATTTTGGTGGTTGTCGTGGTGAGGCCCCGCATTTTGGTGGTCGCCGTGGTGACGGCCGTGGTGGTGACCCTCGTGGACTACCCTGACGGGAACCGTCATCTTGCGACCCCGAGAGTCCCAGGAATGGATGAAGAATTCTCTGTGTCCGTCATGAAGAACCACCTGTCTGTTCTTTACCTGGGGGTGGGAATAAAAAAAAAAGACCAATGAGCTGGTCACATTTTGTTCCACGTCACCCACATTCACCCATCTGCTGATAATTTCTATATTCCATCGCTACTCACCGACAACACGCCGTCTGTGGTTATCCTGAAGCGGCTGTCGTCGCTGAGGAACTGGAATCTCGTGCGGTTTGAGCAGTCGGTGAACTCCACTGGAGATGGGAAAGAGGAAATTAGGTTAAGGATGTAGCAGAGGATTATTTCCTGAAAAGAGAAGTGGTTGAAACCATGAATAAAACTATGGCTGCCACACAGTCCTTCTGGATCTGTACCCATCACTCACTCCTACATCGCCCATATAATAAGACAGAGGTGGAAGCACCTGCACCTTGACTCTCTCCCACCGCTGCCCCTGCATTCATACTATGGCCCCTAAACTCGTCCAAGACAAATGGAACAATGGAAAAATGCTCCTGAAAGCTCTGTTGAACAATCAAAAGGTTCTCCATAAACTACTTTGAAACCTTTAGTAAAACATGATGAATTCCCAATGGCCCACCACCATCAGGAAGGTCTTCATCAACCCATAAAGCACAGTTATCGCCAGTAAAAAAACGCTTGTGCATCTACATCAGTTTGTAAAAACAACTATAGACTAAAAACAGGGGAGTTCATGGTGTATTCAGGTGACACCGGCCAGTCGGTTCAGTAGTTATCAACTTTGTCTTAATGGTTTGGGTCAATTTTAAGAATAAAATTTTTGGTATTCTACAATAGTAAAGTGAAAGTAATAAAATAGTTGGTTAATACTGGTTTGACTATGCAGTTGTCTGAAGCATCCAGCCATGAATTAAGTTTCACTTTGCCTTTTGTTGTAATATAACCATCTATTATTAATTTGTTCTTTCATGGCAGCATTTTCATAAATCAATGCAAGACCTTCCAAAGTCCATAAAATACATGAAATATTTAGCAGTTACCAGCTAATTAGCTGATTAAATTCATAATTTCCCATAATATATGTTAAATAGGAACAGTCAAAGTGTTTTTTGTACAAAGTTCAAACCAAATTATCTGTAAAGCACATAAAAAACAAAGTGCTGTATTATAGATTACATCATGTAAACCTCATCTACCAATAATATTCGTTTACTAATGTCTGGCCTACGCAGAGATTCTGTGTCCTCAGTGAAGCTGAAGTTATTTGTTCAGGTTTCATCTGAGCCTGAAAGTCCAATTATCGGCTCAAGTGTTGAAACCAGCCCGTCTCTGAGTTCAGAAGCAGAACAGCAGGTTTGACGCGTTCAGGTGAAGCTCCGCCCCTTCACCTGCCTGCACAAACCAGGAAGTGGCCGAGCGGCGATGCACGCCTGATGGAAATCAGGCCGACAAACGAGTATTAATCCGCCAAACTGCAGGAGCGACTTTAAACCTGGATTAACCTGTCCTTTCAGTCCATAGTGAAAACTCTAAAGTTAAATTAAATTATTGATATGCACAGCACTTTACATTAAGTTTGTATGCAAGTATAACTTTAAGAAATTTACTATGAAAGACTACACGAAATTTAGGATAAATTACGATAAAACATTTAATCTTTTTTATCCTAAAGACTAAAAACCTGCAGTTTTGCTTCTAATAAAACTGTTTATTCTTCTCCTTCATTTGTTTTTTGTTTGTCTAAGACGTTACGTCTACTTTAGACTTTTTCACACCCACGTTTCAGTGCTTCATCCACAGATCTGTCATTGAACATTAACACTAATATCTCGTCTTCTCTTACTGACACAACCTTTGAACTAATAATGCAGGTTCACAGTGGGACACAGTGACGTTAATGTGGCTCAATGTAAAAATAAAATCTCCACATCACTAAATGAGCATTTAGAACCTCTTTTCCTCCCATTTGGAAAAATGTTGATCTCTCATTTTTAACCACCTTCAGCCAGATTTTCTTCTTTATTCATTTTATATTTATATTGATTCACTGTGTCTCACTGGGTTTATTTTTCTCCACAGACACCAGTCTGGTTGTTGGAAGTGAAAAAATAAAATAAAAAGATAAGAAAAAAGAAAAAATGGACGGCGCTCAGGACAGGAACAGAAATAACGTTTGACCCAGACTTAAAACACAAGCTCCTTTTTATGTGGATAATGTAAAATATGATGAATAACAAGGGCTGGATGATTAAAAAAAACATGTAATTGTGATTTTTCTGTATTTTTATTGTATTGGTGGATTCAGAATGATCAAACTTTTAAAACACATGTTGGAAATGCAACCAAAGATGGTGAAAACTTCAACAAACTTCAGACAAAAAAATGCACGTTTTGACATAAATGCCTGATTCAGTGTCAAAATACCTTAAGACCAAATTAATAAATTCAACCAAAGAGACAAATCAGATCAGCCTTTTCTTTAGAAATATTTTTTAAAAAAATGTCTGCAAAAAAAAAAAAAAAAAAAAAAGTCTATAAAACAATGTAAAAAAATAAAACTCAGTGTTCCAATACAACTGTAAAAATAATTGTGAATTTGCCATCTTACTCAATATCTTTGCATCTGAAATATTCCTCATATTCAGTGGTTCTCCAATAGTGGGGAGGGTTAGACCTCAGAGAACATGCTTTTTTATTTTATTTTTTACTGTCCTAGAATAAAGTGCAGTTGCACCTCCACTACATTAGGGGGCAGCAGAGTGTTCACAGGGAGCATACAGCACAGAGTATGAGTATGAAGTGTAGACACCAAGTGACACCATGAAAACATATTTAACAGGGATGAGAAGACAGGCGGAGAGAGACGGAGATAAAGAGACAAACGAAAGTCTCCCAAAGCTAAGACGAGGAAATATGACGAAGCGTCTGTAGCGCTTGGTTCACTGTGAAAGACCGGTGTGTTACTGAGTCTGAAATGTTGGAGACAAAGACATTAAAGACATTACACCACAATCACTGATAAGACCATTTATGTAGTTTTATTTTTCAGTATCATATGGTTTGACATGGTCAGTCAAAAAATGTTTAAGGATTTAATTTTATTTTTAATTCAGATTCACTTTAAATCTTTTCTGTTAGTTAATAAAGCTATTCTTTGTTGTAAGTTGGTCCATATTTCTCTCTTTCTTATTCTCTTATACGTTAATAAGGACACAGTGTTATGCAGAGGTACTATAACAATTTATAGATAAATTATTCTATCTATAGTCATGCAAGATGTTTTCTTCTTCCATGGGGGGGGGCAGAAAATAATTAAGCACTATTTTAATGAGCTTTTTGATTAAAAATGTAGAGAATATACATCTTAAATCCAACGTATGGTTAAGGAAACTGATGTTTTAGACCTGACACCAGTTTATTTGGGTTCTTAACACCTGATATATATTCGTGAAACAAAGGCTGATGTGACTCATCTCGTTTGATAGATTTATTCCTTCAGGCCTCAGGTACTTTCACACTCAAGCAAACATCTGTGTCAGAACTTGCCTCCTTGAACCAGTATGATGACGATGAGACGCCTCAAGTTCTACGGAGAAGTCGACACCACTAAGAACCTGACTAGTGTTTGACGAAGCTCGACAGGATCTCTGATCTCTGATCAGGCAACAATAGGACAAAAGAAAAAAAGCTCATTCATTAAAGTGGATATCAAGTAAAAGCAGAAACTAAATGGAAAACTCAAGCCGAGCGCTGCCTCCTTTTTTTTTTGTTTCTTCGTCTGAGAAGGCGAGGCCTGCAGAACAGGCTCAGGGACATAGTTTGGCCTCGAGCCGTGAACAGGGAGCAGCAAGCCGAGACCTGACGTTGTTTGGGCTGCGAGCGTGAACAATGCTAACAGATAATCTGTGGAAGGACATCTGAGCCGCGGGAGACTCCCTGGTTTTATCTAGAGCCGCGAAAACAACACAAAACCTCTTTATACGGCAAGATTAGACGCTTCCAAAGATAAAAGTTTATGCATACTATTAACAGTACGACTGAAATCAGCATAAGTCGCCACAGTCAGCACAGAGGAAAGCTGCAGAGTTTACTGTTAGGGTGGGACCAGCTTCATGGGGGGTGTCTCACCTTTGCCCAGCCTCGTGCCCTGGCTCAGGTGCTTCCTGCTCACTCTGAAAATCAGCAGAGACGACGTGAAGCCAGGTTCACATTCTGGCTGCTCGGCAGACGCCAGGTCCTGCAGAAGGAAGAAAAACGGGTTTTAGTGAATCATTCATGTTTAGGGCTGCAGCCAACGACTACTACTGATTATTTGAACAAGTAATCGATTAGTTGGTGTAAAACTGTTGATTGCTATTTATTAAAGCTGCAGATTGAAGCTAAAATGTCTTTTTGTCCACAACCCAAAGATCATCAGTTTACTATTATAGAAGAATAAAGAAACCAGGAAATAATCAGAAAACAGAAGCTGAACCAGAGAATCTGGACATTTTCCTCTTAAAAATGACTCAAGTTGATTATCAGACTAGTTGGCAATTAATCAATTAATTGACTAATTGCTGCAGCTGTAAATACAGTTAAAAATGTGGAAAATCTTCCATTTCAAATGTTATTTTACATTTAAAACTGTTTATCTTTCTCCAATTCAATGCTAATTAAATTGGAAATACTCATGCTAATTAAAATTTTTAATAAAAGAAGCGAGTCGATAACATCCTCAACATGTCTGAACACAACAAACGAGGTTTTCCTGCTTCACTTCTCACTGGGACTTTTACAGCCACAAATATTCTTCAGCTAAATCCATTATATCATCAACAATGTGATTAAATGGGAAAGTTATGATCAGAATGATGATTTCACTGAATAAATCCCAACTAAAAAATACAAAAACACTATAATATAATTGAATTTTCATGTAAGCAACTAAGACCAATTTAAAAAAAAAATCTACTTGTGAATTATTCAAGGGAAATTACCTTAATAATGCAAATAAAAGTTAGAGAAATATGTTTATTAAATGTTTTGGAAGACCAAATGTTCTACTGTGCAAAAATCTGAAAAAAATTAAAATGATATAGATAAATGTTATTGTAGGTTTAGTTTTTATGGTTTAATCTTAATGTTTTTTCTGCTGTAATAACTGAATTCATCCTCTAGGGATCAATGTTTAATTCAATTCAAGCCTGAAATTTTAAATACTATGATAATTCTCACTTAGTTTTACAACTATGAAGTAAAACATCAGAATGACTTTATTCCTGCCTGATGTGAGTCCTTAAATCATTGTTAGTCTAAAAACAAAAATTGGTCTAATTTTGCCTGATGAGACTTAACTATAAAATGAGATAAATGATCCTTCAATTTCCTACACTAAAACTAAAAATGGTGCTTACCTTCAATCCACAATGTTCACTTAATAATTTTTATTTCCTCATTCAATATTGCATATTGTTCCAATAAATATGGCAAAGTTTCTCTCAAAATGCTGCTTTCAATACAAGTTTGAGAATAATCATTATACACATCACGAGTTAAATGAGTGTTTTACTACAATATTCATTAAATCAGCTCATAGTATGATTTAACTATTTTAATAATTAGTGTTTAATATCCAGCGTCAAACTAATTTAACCACAGTAATTGGGTCTAATTTTCTGCTCTGCAGCTGCACACCTGTGTTCACCTGGACCAGGTGAAACCTGGAATTACACCTTTAAACAAAAGTGGCTTTAAGAGAAAGTAGAGGCACATTTTTTAATAAAAACCCACAGAAACTGGTGGCACGGTTGTTTATGACCAGAAAATAAAGGAAAACATAGGGAGGAAATGAAGATTATTTATCATAGACATGAAAATAAACTAAAGCGCCATTTTAAAATTGTATTACTCAATTACTTTTACGTTGGACCTTTTTTATTTGACTCAGATTATCTGGTGCTGACATGTTAAAACTTAGAGGTGAAACAAAAATTCTTTATTATAGACGTGCAAAGTTTAAAAAAGCACCCTAGAGTATTCTGTTACATGTCTAAACATGCACTTTTACTAATGCAATTACTTTCATGTTGCACCCCCTCTTTTCTCCATATATTTTGAGCCAAACTGCATCTCACAGAACCAGTTTGGATGATCTGGTGCTGACATGGTAAATGAGAATTCTTTATCATAGACATGCTAAACATGCACTTTCACTAATGCAATTACTTTTATGTCAGGCCCCCTTTTCTCTCTCTCTAAAAAAAATATATAATAATATATATATTTTTTTTTTTTTGAGCCAAACTGCATCTCACAGAACCAGTTTGGATGATCTGGTGCTGACATAGTGTTAAAATAAAACAGGACCCCCCCCCCAGATAATTACCTCCTTTTTGCAGTTAAATCTACACAATTGTGATCAATAATACTCTCTACAAACTACATTGATTAGTCCAGTTAAATTAAGTTTTAATAATGTACAATTCATTTATAATATACATAAAAAACAATGTGGGTGCCCATTCTTCCTGTTTTGCCCCCGCCCTTAAAAACACCAAGCACGCCTCTGGTCATTAACTCATTATAAGCGGCTCTAATCAGAATTTAAGTTTAATCCAAACTTTTTATGCGTTTAAAGTAACTTTAGAATAATATTTAAACACTAATTCACTTGTTAAACCGACTCCTGAACCTTCACGGTCGATTTTAACGGAGTTTTAAGGATTTAATTCATGTTCGACGTCGATTAAAAAAAAATAAATAAAAAACGTGAAAGCTTCGAGGAATTTAACCTGCGCTGACGTCATCTACGGCAACAGGGAGGGGCCGATCCCCACGACGACAGAAACTCAATTAAAAACGCCAATTTACGCTTCAGTTTCACCTTTAACAGACAAAACGACTGAAAACACACGAGGAACAAACATTTTAAATAAAACACTGTTCGGTTAGACATGAATAAAACCACTTTAATTATTAGATATGTTTATTTTAACGGGTTTAGAACGACGGGAACGGGTGAAGTTAGAAAAAAAAGCGAAGAAGCTGCAGCAGGAAGTGTCTCACCTGAAAAACGACGATTAAAATCCCCAAAACCACGAAGCGCGCGCTCCCCATCTGTGACGTAAATCCCCTTTGAAAAGTTAAATTCGGTAAAAAGTGAAAAATGTCGGAGGGAAATGAGCCGTAGTCGATATAATCCTGGTGTGTTCGTCTGCTTTATTCCCTTCCTCCTCTCCTCTCAGGTACTTTCTGTAAACTGAGTTCAGCCGAGACGAGTCGCCGCAGGTTGGCTGGGGGCGGTGACGTCAGCGCGCAGGTGCGCGGCGGCGCCGCTTCCGGGTTTCCTAATATGGTCAAAAAAAAAAAAAAGGAAAAAAAAGCGGAGCGGACACACCTGGACGGACTGAAACCAGCCAGGTTTCTGCCGTAGAAGGAAAAAGACCAGAGGAACACAAACCTCATCATCCTCAGTCTAAAGAATATATTTATAAATATAAGCTTTAAATCAAGATTCTCTATTTAATTATAATTAATTATAATCATAATGTTCATACAGGACAGTTTAACTCTCTTAAAGGTTTTAACACTTACATATGAACTCGTTTTTTAGTGAAGGTGGATTAAATAGTTAAAATTTATTATTCTGTTATTCTACATTTTATGTCAAAAATAAATAAATAAACAAATAAATAATGCTAAATCAAGAAATGCTTCTTTAAAATGTGTTTTTAAGGTTTTTTGACTTCCTCGTTTTGCCAAACATGATTTGTCACTGACACACATATGATGCACATGACGTAATATGTTATTCACTGCAGCCCCAGGCTCATTTATTCAGTTTTCCTGCTTTAAATGACGATAAATCTGGAATATCTCCACAACCACAAAGGTTATTGGACTTAAACCTGGTGGTAAAATAAATCTACAACATGTGAGGAGACGACAGAAAAGTCAGAATCTATTTATGTTGATGTGTTTTACTACAGAATGAAAATACTTATATAAATAGGATATAAGTTTAAAGATCAATCATTTGTCCATAAAATCCTAATAATCACACTGAGGATCATTCCAGTAATATTGTGTTTGACTACAGATTAAAAAAAAAACTTAGGTTCTCTAATGTGATTTATGTTATTGATGGATCATACATTCTGTGACTGAATATTCTACATTTACAGCAGGTTAACACTCTATTGTCCATCTATTGATGCATCGGTGGGATACTCATTTATTCAAATGTCTTTTTTTATTCGCTTTGTGTTCATATATTTACTTGCTAAAACGAGGCCCGAACAGAAAGTAAAACCCAAACAACAGATTTAGTGATTGCGATTTTCACACTGTGGATAAAACCAAATTGTGAGCATGCACCGTGTTTTAATAATGAGTCAGGACGCCGCCTGTTGAGTGACAGGAAGCAGCGTCATCCATGTTAAATCAGCCTGAAGCAGGTTCCCCTTTCTGAGGATTTACATCTTTACCCAATACTGAGAAACAGTAGAGAGCTGAAAAAGAGAGAGATAGATGATAATACGACTAATTTCATTATATATCTAATAAATGTGCTTCTTTACTTCTATATCCAATGGAATGCACGTGTTATAATAACATGTTGGATGAGGTTTTTCTCTATAATGATGAATCACTAGTATTTTATCCATAATATCTGAAGCATAACACAACATCTGATGACTGAAAGACGAGTAAAAACCAAAACCACGCTGTGACCTGATGACTGGAACACTGTGTAATAATGAAAGTAAAGAAACACACCTTTTAACCTTTTAAAATGTAAAACCCCTGATACAGCATTGAAACCACATACAACTTTAAATAAAGTATTTTATCTGTTCCTGTTACAGCATCAATATATATCATCAATATCCACATCATCAATACAATAATAAAATAGTTTAATATAATATCAGTAGTAGCTGCAACTAACCACTATTTAGAGATTTATTTAGATTGGAGCTGTTTGTGGGATTATTTAATTGGCTCCTCAGTGGGATTTCTAGGATTTTATAATTAATAATTGATCTTTGAACTCTGATTATTGAACTTTTGCAGCTTTATTTTCTGATTTGGGTCAGTTTGGTCTTGTTTATCTGTTTTAAAACACAATTTTAGATTTTTTTTTCCCTCCATATTACACCTATATTTGCTGCATAACAAGTTTGAGTCCAAAAACCTTTAGTGCTTGTAGAAATATTCCATATTTATTATCATTTAAAGCAGTAAAGCCGCCACTTCCTGGCTTTTTTTTATTTTACTTCATGCATCAGTGAGCAACTCGCATGGGAACTCGTAGGAGTCAGACACCAACTCCTGAAGTCTACTACATGAATGTGAGAGAATTGTGACGCTAAAAATATTGTAGAAGCATAAAATATACCCAACCTACTCAGGTAAATGTTAGCGTATGTACTAAACCCTTTTATTGGTTGACCTTTATTAACCCAATGCTCGTACTGTGTTGTTCCCAGTATTGACCCTTTGCTGCAGCATCAGTCCAGAGACCCTCATAGTTTGTCACTTCAAGCATTCCTGACAAGCTTCCTTTTTATATTCTTCAGAATCACCCTGCTATAACAGCTTTCAGAGCGACTGAGCGCTTCCAAACGGGGGATTTTTGCCAAAAGGCGATTAGTGATGTTATCTTTTCTGCTCTTCCTCTCCATCAGTCATCAGCTGCCCTTCCCACAGAACAGACAGAGGGATGTGGGGGCAGAAGAAAGACTGGTCAGTTTACAGCGGCCTCCACTTAGTGGGAAAGGGTCAATGGGTAATGTAGGACATGGAGGGAGGAGGAAGGCAGGAAGCCAGCGTCAGATTACAGCTTCACGTCTGCACATGTGACGAGTGGTGCGATGAAAAATGTATGTGTTCAACATCCATTTCACATTTCACCCTGTCATATTTCAGTCTTCTGTTAATACACATTGTACATCGACAGCACTACAAATGTCATATTCTCAGTCAGGACGTTTACATGAAGAGTTAAGTCAAGGTACTTTTATAACAGGAGGTAAATCCATTTATTGACGAAGGCATGTCGCCTCCTCTGTGATAGGTGGCAACTCCTCAGCTTGTTAGTATTGAGTTGGTATTGGACAAGACAAAGGTCAAATGGCTGCTGAACGCTCAGGTTAACAGCCACAGGTAAACCGGCCTCGGAGGGAAAATCCACTCACCAAGTTACGAGATTCTCTCGGTTTGAGTTGATCTGTTCACGTCCTACGTGGTGTTTAGATTCAGAGTTTGGTGCATTCTGTTAGTCTGAGTACGAAAGTTCCATTTCAATCAAGCTAACATGTTTGTAAGTACTTTAAAGTCCAGTTTTAATAATTAGATTTCTACAGCATGCACACAATAAAGTCTTTATTGGGGCACAAAGTGACCAAAACCAATACCCATTGGGTAGATTGGTATCAGCAGTCATCTGCCTCGTTGGGCTCTATCAGGGGTTAATCTCAGCCCTTCCCCCACATACAGGTGATCCTCCACATTCCTTTTCCTTTGCCACGGTCCCATTGACTGAATCTGCTGCGATCCTGTTTCTCTGTGACTCAGCGAAGTGATTCCTCATTGGGTTTTTTGACATTTTCTTCATGCAGGCTAAACCTAAACCTGACCAGGACTCACAGGCATGTCCCAGGTTGTTTCTTTTGTTTTTGACCCGTCACCTGCAGCCAGTTGAAGGTTGGGTGTCGATGCATCAGGTTCAGAGTTCTGAGTTCAGACGTCAACAACATTCCAATGGTCAACTCACCACGAACGAAGCTGCGACTTGAGAAGGGGATTGTGTCTCCTCAGGTTTGTTGACCGTGTTTATAACCTGTTGAGAAAAGAAGGTTTTCTGCTGGACGAACCAGTGCCCTGTTATTCTGTCTGTCTGAAATATAATAAAGGTTCATTTTAGACCACTATGGATTTTTCTCCTCAAAGAAATGTGTGATCCAGATTATGTTGGATTAAAACCTAAATGTGTAAAATAAACCTAAATACTTATGACTGCAAAGTGAAACCACCATTATAATAATGGCCATCAGAGTTTGCAGGGTTTAGGCCAGTGTTAGATATTAAAAAAATTCTTCTTTAACCTTATATAGTTTCATACAGTAAATGTAAGAGCTTGACGTGTTAGTCTGAATAAGAACCAGAACAACTGAAACTAGTCCAGGGATTAAATATTTACTGTAAAATGTCCAATACAGCAGAGTTAACTGCTGCAGACAGACTAATTATTATCAAATTCTCATTCTACCGAGAATATCTTCACTTATCAAATCATCTGAACACCAGGAGATACACAGGTTCCAATATATCATGCATAACTTGTTTTTGCATCCTGACTTTTTAGGACCCTTATGGCATCTAGTTTAGTTTTTCTTTATTATGCCGAGGTCACATAATGGTTCATTGGGTTCTCTTGGCGGCCATATTGAATACGCAGCATAAGGAAATCTCCATGAGTTTTTTAAAGTGTTTACTGTAGGGGCCTCAATGGGAACAGATCTAAACCTGGTATCAGCGTTTAGATCTGGGGCAGTCTTCAGTAAACAGTCGGACGTTGTGGTGGACGCTGGGACGCTGATGCATTAGTGGGGTGTGTAAGGAAACAGCTCTTAGCGAGGGAGGACGTCGATGCAGGATGGGATGAGACTTCATCGCAGCAACAATCCATGAAGAGGATATTATAGCAGGTGAATGGATGTTTGGGAGTAGGGCTACAACTATCTGACATTTTGAGAGTTAAACTGACAATTATTGGTTGTTGGTTCATAAAGTGGTGTAAAATGTTCACTACAGTTTCCTAAAGCCAAAGATGCAACCAAAGGATTGTCAGTTTACTATAAAAGAAGACTGAAGAAAACAAAAAGACCAGAAAATAATCCAATCAACTTATCTTTGCAGCTTTATTTGAGAGTTCAGTGCAAAAACAAAACAGAGACAATGTGATGCAGTCAGATGATCCATCAGTCCACGTCTACGTGTCTGTAGGATGAATGACTTCTACTGTAAGAGGATCTGTTTGTCTGGGGGGGGTTGACCCGGTTTGGGAAGGGTCTCTGCAAATCAAGATTAAGTTGTATTTAGTTTTGTCTTTTGTGTCCTGGTGCCAGTGGTCTCAATGAGGACGACAAAGACCCATTCATGAATTCGCCTGTTTTTCACCAACAGAAAGTAGTTGCACCATGTTAAAGACCTTTCAACTTAATTCATGGGGTAAAAAACGTATAAAAACTTGAAGCTACGACAGATCAGTAAAAGTAGAAACACAAGGAAACACACCCCGTGGCCTTGGCTGCATTCGTGTGCGTTTCTTATCCAATCGTGGAATTCCTAGCGGTGAATTATTGTTCCTATCTCACACACCAAACACAGCACAGTGTCCTTCCACTATCACAGAGGAATGTAAAACACGTCCAAGCTTCAGATGAACCTGGTTAATTAGTGGAGAGAGTGAAGGCTGGGAATGGGGAAGTGAACCTGAGGAGAAACTAGCTGTCAGAGGCTTTAAAACAGAAGAGAGGTTTACAGAAGGAGAACGGAAACGGCACAGTATGAACATACAATCAATGAACTGCAATAATAATATTAGTGACTCTTCATCGTATAACAAAATACAGATTTCATTGCAATTCTTCGGCTTTAGCTTTGTGTTGAAATCATTATTGCTTTTTTTCAGCTTGCACAATGTGTACTGTTAGCATGATGCTAATCACACATTAGCTAGCATGGCTGCAGACCAGTGTGTTTGTGGTTTATTAACCAACGGTTTCTGATCAATGAGTAACTGAACCGAGATGAATGATGGAAGCTTTCATTTTGCGTTTGATTTGCAGCAACAACTAATAGTTGATTCAGAGGCTGCAAAAAATAGTCAAAAATGCTTCAAAAATGGTCAAAAATGCTGCAAAAAAGGTCAAAATGCTGCAAAAATGGTCAAAATGCTGCAAAAAGGGTAAAAAATGCTGCAAAAATGGTCAAAAGTACTGCAAAATTGCGGCAAAAATACTGCAGACATGGTCAAAAATGCTACAAAAACTGCTGCAAAAATGGTCAAAAGTGCTGCAAAAATGCTGTAAAAATGCTGCAAAAATGCTGCAAAAATGCTGCAAAAATGCAAATTTGGGGGCATCCAATAGGGCGACTTGATGGGTGGGGGACCCAGAGGACCCCTTTGTATTTTCACCATAATTCCATCCAATTACAACACAATGACAGAACAAATGACTATTTTTCTAATGGGTTTCTATTCTATTATATCTGTAATAGAATTTCTGTAATATTTATTAATATTTCTGTAATATTATATCTAAAAAATCATCAGAACACTAAGTATAAGACAAAATCTAATCAGATGGAGCTTTGTGTAGATCCTTAGACCCCCCATGGAACTAATACTCTATAGAACCCTTCAACAGGAGAAAAAACATCACCACTTTTCACCACACACACACTTTTTCCTGAGTCAACCACTGATAACAGCAAGACTCGGTTGTCATGAGTCAAAGTCCAAATATTAGTTTTCCATGGTTTTGCCTCGATTATGGAGATAGATCAGTTAACATTCTGATCATTTCTTTTTGGTTAAATCAATATTATCAATACAATCATGACTTCAGCAACCTAGCGTTGATTTTTGGCTTCAGTCAGACCCTTCTGTAGGTTTTATACTTCTTATACTATTTTTACCATTTAATATATCACCAGACTGAGTGAGTTTTGGTTTTGAGGGTTGATTTCTCAGTTTTTCTGCCAACCAACCTGTTCTGTTCTATTCAGGATTATAACTGGCTGCTAAAGGAACATCACGTCAATGATTAACTGTCGAGTCAATAGTTGGAGAATCGAGTTCAGGCTGAGATCAGCAGGGAAACAGGAACTGGATTTACAAACGAAACTCTTCTTCTTCTGATCTCACCGTCTGATATACGAAGCAGAATCACAGATAATCATGTAAATCTCTGATTCGTAGCTTCTCACTTTAGCAACATGTGTTTGTATGATTGATGTACATTTGTCATTGTATTTCCAATAGGAAAAAATCTAAATCTACATCATCTGCATCAAAACAGACCAACAAGCAAATGTGCAGATTTTAAGCAATACATGTAAATTTTATAACATTTTTAAATAAAATGCACAAAATCATATTGCAAACAACTTCCTCTACTTTAAACTACAAGCTGCATTTTGCTGTGGGGTTGAGATAAGTTTTAGTTGTCGTTGGATTTAAACTCTCATGTGGTCAATGACGGGGATTCGTCCTAATTTATATTATTACTGCAGTTTATTTTTCCTCATATTGTCATTCACAACCTGCTTCCACAGCAGCAAACACCCAGAGCTGCTCATTGTTATTGCAAAACACATTAATGAGCAGTTCTCCGTGCTGACAACCACGTTACAGTGTGTTATAAAACTGTCCTGAGTTTATCACGAACGCCACAGCTCATTATTTAAGGAGGATCAAATAGCAACTTATAGAATACTGTTGATTTCATGTGGATCCAAATACGGTTGAGTTGTGAGGCTCCGTCAAGGGAAGCGTTCGACCTCGGGAAACATGCTTTTTTATATATATATATATATTTTTTCACTGTCCTAGAATAAAGTGCAATAGCACCTCCACTCCATTAGGGGGCAGCAGAGTGTGAGCAGGGAGCATACAGCACAGAGTATGAGTATGAAGTGTAGACACCATGAAAACATATTTAACAGTTAATAGTTTAATTAAGGATTTTATTTTATTTATTAATTTCAGATGCACTTTAAATCTTTTCTGTTAGTTAATAGAGGTGTATTTATAAAAATGTACAGACAAATGATTCTATTTATAGTAACACAAGATGTTTTCTTCTTCCATGGGGACAATTCCTGAACATTCCAGTGTGACTTTACTCAACTTTAACCTGGATTAAACCGTCCTTTCATTCCATAGTGAAAACTCTAACGTTAAATTAAACTTTTTCATCACTTTCCCAGGTTCTTCTTTGCCTGTTTTTTCTCACGTAACTCATCAACATCCAGTTTTGACTTTTTTAAACCTGAGACTGGAACTATCTTCATTTCTTTATCTTTGGCTGCAGCTTTATTACATTTATTGACATGCACAGCAATTTATATTAAATTAATATTGTACAACTTGTGAAATTTACACCTAATTCCTATGAATGGCTGCAGCCTTTGCAGCTGATTCTCCTGTAAATAACCAACCAAAAATAACTGATGAGCGTATTCTCTGTGACCCGTGGACGTCTCCATGTGAAGCAGCAGCTCTCAGCTTCTGTCTGTGATTTATCATCTTACAGGAAACCGTCCACAGGGAGGACATGGTGTGTTTTCTATACATGAGCCGCTGACTGCAGCATAAAACCACTTCCTGTTAAAAGCCCATCGCTGGCTTTTAGTTCCCATCAAATGTTTATGGCGCCTTCGCTTTGTGATTAGAGCGAGGCTTTAATGTTGAGCTTCTGCTTCTTCACGTTGACATTTACAGGGAAAACACAGGAATCCTACAACTGAACAGGCGTTTGGTTTGTGGGATAATGACAATAAAATCATATATGAACTTAATTCTTAAAAAAGCATCATTTTTGTTTATTCTAGGTGGTTTAAATAGAATTTATAGATATTTAATGTCCAAAATTCACACAAAATCATGATTTTTGTAAAAGCAAATGGTACAAATCTGCTATCAAATACTTTTATATTCTATGCAAATTTAAAATTTATTGCATTTGCACAAAGTTGTAAAAATAAATGGTAGAATGTGACGTTTAAATGAGAAAAAACATGAACACAGAATGAACGTTGATCACGTTAGTTTATCACGTTATGGTGAGTAAAAAAAAAACTGGATATTTTCATTATTTTTACATGTGCAATTTCAGGTTTTGTAGTGTTTTTACAGGTAATTTTAACAGGTAAAATGTCTTTTTATGCAATTAGTCCAATATTGAGTAGAATTATCTACTGGCAGATAATTTATCTTATTTTAAGTTTATTTTTTTAGTTTTATGAAAACAAGGATAGCATTTTGTTAAAATAAGAAGAAGAAATTTAAGAAATAAAGAAAATAAGATGAATAGTCTGCCAGTGGAAAAAGATAATTCTAGGATTTTTTCACCTATTAAAATGCCTTTGCTGTGTGTGTGTGTGTGTGTGTGTGTATGCGTGTGTGTGTGTGTGTGTGTGTGTGTGTGTGTGTGTGTGTGTGTGTGTGTGTGTGTGTGTGTGTGTGTGTGTGTGTGTGTGTGTTGGACAGGCCCAGTCATGATGATTTTTCCTGGAATGTTTGCTGTGCTGCTGCTTTTCTTAGTTTATTCTTTTGTACCTGAGGTGCTGCACAGACACATGTAGAACGTGTATCGTCCGTTTCATCATTTTATCTTCTGTTTCTGTTTCTGTTCTACTTTCTAACGTCTAAAACTGTTCACATCAAACTTTCTCTGAGTGAAACGTGTAAAACCTCAGACGAGTGAGTAATGTCAGTAATTGAAGCTGAACAGAGGTTTAATCTGCAGCTTCTCGTTTCTACGTCCCACACTTTACACTTAAAGTGAAGGTTTAAGTAGTGAAACTCATTTGAAGGAACACTATGAATAAATAAATAAAGATGTGTTCCAACTGGACATTATCGCCTCAGTGATGGAACAGCTTCTGAAAAACTTCCACGTTATCTCAGCGTCTTGTCTGAACTTCTCACGTCCTCCTTCTGACTCACAGCTGATATCAGCGATTCTAACGTTGAGCCTTTGGTTCTGGCCTCGTTTCTCACGTCTCCAACACCAACCTGAAGAACTGAGGCCAGAATTTCACTGTTTTTCTGCCTGGATTTTCAATATAATGGAATTGCACCGAGAAGATTTTATGAAAAACTGGTTTAACACTTGGTGATATCAACCTAATATTGTTTGACATCATAACAACCTCATAAAATATCATTAGAATAAGACATTTATCTAGAAGAACAGAGCAAGACATCTGGAATAAAGAGGTGATATTTTATATTTATGAGAGGAAAAGATTAGAAAAAAAGATTAGAACTAACTGGCATCAATTATGCACAAAGTTACTGTATTTATTGTATTTATTGTAATTACTGTAATTACTGTAATAACTGTAATGTGAATATTTTTACAGTAGAAGTTCTTTAATTTACTGTTTATTGTGCATTAAAAAACAAAAAAAAAACAAATTATACTTTGATTTCAGTTGTATTTACAGTAAAATAAAAATCAAATACTTCTAGCATGTAGACACTTACCAGCAGACAGCTAGCATCCAGTTAGCATCTAGCCACTTATTAGCATGTAGCTAGCAGAGTCATTTAGGCCATCACCATTTTATTATTGTGGAGCCAGAAGTGCTCAGTTGAAGGTGTGGAGCTGGGGTGGAGCTAATCCTCACAGACAGCTAGCATCCACCTAGCATCCAGCTAGCATCCAGCTAGCATACAGCAAGCATCTAGCCACTTATGAGTGGGTTCCCACACCTGGAGTTTATCATTTAGGCTGTTACCATTTTCTTATATTGGGGCCAAAAGTGTGTGGAGTGTGGAGCTGGGGTGGAGCGAATCCTCACAGACAGCTAGCATCTATCCACTTCGTAGCAGACAGCTAGCATCGACTCACATTTGAGTTGATTCCCAGGCCTGGAATTGGTGTTTTAGGCCATCACCATTTTATCATTTTGGATCCAGGAGCGTTTGGTCCAGAGTGTGGAGCTGGGGTGGAGCTTCTACTTGCGGACAGCTAGCATCTAGCTCCTTAGCTAGCAGGTGGACACTGGTAGAAGTTATCGGATAGCAGGCAGCTAGCATCTAGCCTCTTGCTAGTAGACAGCTAGCATCTAGCCACTTACTAGCAGACAGCTAGCATCTAGCCACTTACTAGCAGACAGCTAGCATCTAGCCACCTACTAGCAGACAGCTAGCATCTAGCCTCTTACTAGCAGACAGCTAGCATCTAGCTTCTTACTAGCAGACAGCTAGCATCTAGCTTCTTACTAGCAGACAGCTAGCATCTAGACAGTTACTAGCAGACAGCTAGCATCTAGCCACTTAGTAGCAGACAGCTAGCATCTAGCCACTTACTAGCAGACAGCTAGCATCTAGACAGTTATTAGCAGACAGCTAGCATCTAGCCACTCACTAGCAGACAGCTAGCATCTAGACAGTTACTAGCAGACAGCTAGCATCTAGCTTCTTAGCTAGCATGTGGACACCTATGAGTGGATTCCTACACCTGGAGTTTGTCATTTAGGTGTGTGGAGTGTGGAGCTTGGTGGAGCGAATCCTCACAGACAGCTAGCATCTATCCACTTTTGAGTTGATTTCCAGGCCTGGAATTGGTGTTTTAGGCCATCACCATTTTATTATTTTGGATCCAGGAGCGTTTGGTCCAGAGTGTGGAGCTGGGATGGAGCTTCTACTTGCAGACAGCTAGCATCTAGCCTCTTACTAGCAGACAGCTAGCATCTAGCTCCTTAGCTAGCAGGTGGACACTGGTAGCAGATAACTTCTACCAATTATCTGGTAGCAGACAGCTAGCATCTAGCTTAATACATAAGAAGTAAAACATGTAATGTGTGTTTGTGGACGATCATATGATGTTCTGATACGCCCTCTCTGCAAATTCCTGTTTACCCTACGTGTGTGTGTGTGTGTGTGTGTGTGTGTCATGCCAGTGAATCATGCTAAGTGTGTGTCTGGTGCTGTGATGTGAAACCAGGGGGATGATCACATGTCCACAAACACAACGTGCTGCTTCCTGTTCGCCAAACGCTGTTTTACCCTCAGAATCTTTGCTCAGAAAAAAAATCTGTCTTAAAAAAAAACAACAAAAACTCCAGCTACAAGTTCCTATTTTGCTCCTTTTACAAAGACTCCGTGTTTGTTCATAACTTATATTATTGGCGTCGTAGATCACGTGACGTACAACGTTGAAAATGTTGAGACTTTAACTCGTGAATAAAAGCAGCTGACTGCGAGCAGCGTTTTTTTTTTTTTTTCTTCTTTCCCACACAGGCCTTAACCTTTGCAGCCGAGGTCATTTCCTGTCATTCAACAACATCTGGAACAGCTGCTTCTTCTTTTTTTTCCTATGTTTAACATTGAAGGTTAATATATTGACTTAGATGATTCACGCCATCCAATGAATGACGTGGAAATCCTCATCGTTGTTTGGCTGCGAGTGCATTGCACAGAATTGTAAAAATAAAAGGTAGAATTCAACTTTTTGTATTTTTAAATGAGAAGAAACCAACATGAGCACAAAGACTGATGATGAATGCTTCTTAAAACTTATCTCTGACGTAGTACTCATGTTGCTGAACGAGTACATTGCAAAAAACTGAAATTTTAACACGTGAAAATATCTTGTTTTTGGTTGGTTGGTTATTGCACCTTCAGATAAATTAGCCTATTTATTTTTTATTATTCCTGATATGGTCAATTTAAGAAATGTCAGACGTTGGCTGAGATTCTTGCTGCTGAATAGAAGCAGCAGCTGCTGGGGGTCGTGCAGGTTTGTCTTCAGAGGAATTCCTGAGCGTTAAATCCCGCGTTAGAGGAGCTGCAGCTCGCTGCTCTTATCTCCGCAGCCTGCACCTTAACCTGTGTGTTTACCCACAATGCCGGGCGTGGCCGCCTCGCGATTACAGTCATTGGCTTCAGTAAACACTGGGAGCTGATCCACGGGGGGCCGGGAGGGGCCGCGCCGCCACTTTAATCACCTGAGGCGATTTGGAGCAAAGAAAAACGACGTCACATTTTACATTTAACTCATGTCCTATGTAAATTTAAAATGTTTCATATTGTTTGGTTACGATTGGATTTGCACAAAGTTGTAAAAATAAAATGGTGCAAATGGGCTTTTAAATGAGAATAAACCAACATGAACACAGGATGTGCATTTATAAAGACCTGATGAATGATTCTTAAAACTTTATTTTAAAAAAATCTTTGACTTACTCTCTCCGAACATGATTCGACGCATTAAAGCGACTAATATGAATCAACTAAACTGCAAAAAAGCAAAGTAATATATTGACTTAGATGATTCACGCCACCCAATGAATGAAGTGAAAATTGTCATGTGGTTTAAACATAAAAACTTAGTTTAACTCTTGTGAAAAAAAATAAAAACACATTAAAAACAATTAAAAATTAGCATTCTGGTTTGGTTACAATCGCATTTGCACAAAGTTGTAAAAATTAATGGTGCAAATGGACTTTTAAATGAGAATAAACCAACATGAACACAGGATGTACATTTATAAAGACCTGATGAACGATTCTTAAAACTTTATTTAAGAAGGTTTAATACTGTCAGGCAGTTAAAATTCAACAATGATTAATTAATCATTAAAATTCACCTATTTAAAAACTGATAAATCAATTTGAGTCGTTTTTACTACTAATACTTTACATGTTTTAACTGTTCTGGTCTGGAAGAGGAGCCTCCTCCTGTTGAGTGAGCAAACACACACGCACACACACACACACACACACACACACACACACACACACACACACAGACACACACAGACACACACACACACAGACACACACACACACACACACACACACACACACACGCACACACACACACACACTCTCTGAACTGGTCTAATCATGTCGACTCATAAAACAAGAACGGAGCGACCACACCCACCAAAGCCTGTTTTACAGGAAGCAGTTTATTAATCATTAAACATGAAGTAATAAGGACAAAAAAAAAGAAAAATCGACGTCTGGACGCTGGAACCGGTGGAGTGAAGGAGGATAAACGTTTATTTCATAATGTAAAGTGGCTCCAGACGTTACAGATGATCAGTGGATTCATGAGGATCAGTTTGTTTATTTTGTCTTAAAGTCCCAAAGAAAAGGAAGTTACATTAATACCAACATGGAATTACAGAGATGCAGATAAAAACTCTAAATTAAAATTGCAATTTGTTCAAATTCACATGATTGAATCTGTATCAATGACAGACATGTATATATAATATTTTCTGTTTTATTTTGAAAATCTCGTCTGCAGCTTCTGCTTTTATTACAGGAGCTGAACAAGAAATAATAAGAAGTTGGTAGTGTTGTAGTGTGTTTGGTAGAACCAAAATCATATAATAATCTGTATTTTGATGCACTGCATTTTATGTTATAAATTAAAATGATTTTTTAAACTACTTTGCAGAAAATTAAGAAACATTAATGTGCATTTTTATTTACAAACTAAAATATTTTACGTATAAACTGAGGAGTTCTCAGAAAACATAGTTATACAACTAAATAGTTTAGTGATTCACAGTAGTGATAATAAATCCTGAAGATGTTTCATACAGTAAATAATTAAGTTTGTAAAGAAAATTAATTTTCATTTTTCTTTAGGATTTTAAAAAATACATTTTCTTCACATTTTGATTGAGGACATAAAATGCAGTGTTCCCAATGCATCAAAAATCTAAATTTTTAATTATTAAAAATTAATTAAGGTGTAACTCTTTAAAGAAGCAAAGGACTTTTATTTTGAAAAACGTGACAGATGATGCCTGTATGTGAGTCAGCATGGAACATATCAATAAAAAAACTGATCTACAGGAAAGAGATATTTAAAACAATAGAAAACGACAGCATTCATTTATTAAATGACATTATAGTCACACAACGTTTGTGGAAGTTGTTTTGTCAAACTTCAGGTTTTCAGGATTAAAGGAGCTGCAGGAAATGAGAAATCTTCCTTCCATATGCAGACGAGTCTCAGAGAACTTTTAATAAACTTTAAACCCTTGCATATAACATTCTCTCTCAGGAAAAAAAATGAAATCCGAAGCAAAACGTAAAACACACAAACTGGAATAAACAGCGAAGATGCAGCTACAAGCTTTACCTCTAATCCCCAGGTTATTGTTCAGTTTCCTGTTTTAAATAACGATGAATGTGGAACATTTCTACAAACACAAAGGTTATTGGACTTAAACCTGGTGTTAAAATAAATCTACAACATGTGAGGAGACGACAGAAGCGTCTGTTTATGCTGATGATACACAGAAAATAGAGTTAGAATAGTGGAAAAGGATTAAAAAAAATAAACTTTATTTAAAACCTAAAACAAGACAAAACTGACCCAAATTAGAAACAAAACTAAGAAGCTAAATTATCATCATTATTTACTCGTGATTATTCTTTATAATCTCCTTTTTAAACATCTTACAGAAAATATTCTTCAGTGATTTTCAGCATTTTATGGAACAATAATTGACCTTTGACCTCTTATTGGATCAAATATTAAACTTTACATTGCAGATACAGTATTTATCTTATTTAAGTTTTTTTCCCCTGATTTGGTCCTCTTAGTTTTAAATGAAGTATTTTATCTGTATTAATGTTGTATCTTTTCTAATATTCTAATTCTATTCAACAGTCCAATAACTTTTGTATTTGTACAGTTATTCCACATTTATCCTCATTTATAGAAAAGAGGATCATTTAATTCCATGTCACAGCTGTTTGTTGCTGGGTTTTTATATTTTATAGTTAAAATCAACCTTTATGCAGCAGCATTAGGACATTTATCAGGTTTTATTCTGTTCAACAGCAGAAAAATCAAAGCTTTAAACTACCTGCAAAAGGCTGTGTGATGTTATAATAAAGTTTGTAAAGAATCATTCATCAGGTCTTTTAAAATGTTTAATAAATATTTAATCCACCTAGAAAATCAACTCTGGTAGTTTTATAATCTAATTTTTTCTTTTAAACCCTTTTAAGAGAAGTAAATCTGGTTCCAAGTTTTCAGGATTAAACCACATGACAGTTCAGGTTCTGTCCCCATAACACACTGCTGTGTACATACAACACACACACACACACACACACACACACACACACACACACACACACACACACACAGACACACACATCATCTTTTTATTTATGGGATAAAGTCAAAAACACATTCTATCAACCAGTTCTATATTATAAGTGGATAATTGGATCTATGTATATTTATAGTCATAATATAATATAATGATGTAAATAAATGGTGTATAAAGGGTTTAAGGATATATGAAACATACATCAACGTGTTGAAAAGGTGTTTTTTATTATCCTATCATCTTCTGATTGAACGTCTGGCAGGAAAAGACCAGAAGGTTCAGGAGAAGGAAACGTGGAGGTGAAGGTGACAGATGTGGTTGAAGCTGCTTTTTATTCCTTCACTGCTTCTCAACACATCATCACATTTCAGGTTAAATACCACATTGCTCAATCAAAGCTGATTACTACTTAGTTCCTGTTCATTTTCCCACCAACATCCGTCATTTTTCTTCAGACAGTTGAGTCATGTGGAAAAGTCCCAGAGATTTGAACTGAAACTCTGAACTAAACGAAAGTAGAAAATCATCAGAACGAAGCTGAAGTTTGGTGAATCAGCTTCTTTAAAACAAACAACACGATGGTAACGAAAAGAAAGGTTTTGTTCCTCCTGTGTTACACGTGTCTCCATCTGCTGGAGAACACGTTCTAAACTAGAACCAGAACCTGGACACATCCAACCACTTCACCTTAAGGCATAGAAATAAAGTCACTCACAGTCCTGTTAATGTACTTTATAATTATCCTAATTTCTGAAGAAAAAAGCATTTATATGACATATGATAACTCATAGTATAGAAGTGAAGTTGAAAGGGTTTAAAAAAAGCGTGAACTAATTAATTGAATAAAAGCAGGTAGTTGCATAAATCAGAGAAAAATTGAATAAATGCACTTTTATTTATTTATTAATTATTGCACATTCTGTAAATCCTGTGAATTACCACTGTGTTCATCTGCTATGTATTGAAATAAAATTAATTAAATCCAAACAACCAATAAAATCATGAAAATTATCATGGGGTGCTCAAACTTTTGCAATATATATATATATATGTATGTGTGTGTGTATATATGTGAACATATACACATATATATATACACATATATAGTTTAAAGTAAAATGCAGCAGTAGACTGTTGTAATTTTATGTTTTTTCCTTGTGTCACCTCTCACCATGTTTCATAAATGTAAGTTTAATTAACAGTATAAATAATAATATATAATAAAAAAGGAGGTGAATTAATTACAGATGTTTCATCAAACCAAAAGCTTTTATTCTGAAGCTTTTTCATAAAGCGTGAATTAAGCATTTTAACTGTTAACCGACTACATTTTAACATTTAATTAAAAAATAATATATTTTTTACCACAGGGATCTTTGTGTTTCAGATATTATTGAAAGGAAGAGAATGAATGAATGAATGAATGAATGAATGAATGCACACGAACACTGAAAACAACACAAAGACACCAACGTGTTCATGAAGTCGTTTTTAATCTTTGTGTAAAAATCCTTTCAGAGCATGAACTGGTCTGTCTGCGTAGCAGCGGCTGAATGAGAGCGTCTACGATCTGGAAAGACACCGAACATCCTGCTCACCTGATGGGACACTGTCCCTTTAAGAAGCTGCAGCTTCACCTGTCCAGGCCTTACCTGCCTCCTCCTCCTCCTCTTCACAGCAGCACAAGTTGTCCAATAACAGTCATAGAAACACTGATTTACAAAAATAAAAACCCTCAGGATTTCTCCCCCTTCTTCTTCTTTTTGTCCTTTTTCTTCTTCTTTTTCTTTTTAGGAGATTTGGATTTCTGAGTTTTTACTTTACGGCCTTCATCATCATCATCATCATCGTCGTCGTCGTCGCTGCCCTTTTTGCTCTTGGAGAATCCGCTGGACGCCTCAGTCTGGACTTTCTCACGCCCCCCCACGGAGCCGCTGGCCCCGCCCCCCTCCTCCAGCCGGACGCTGGGGGCCGGCGTGGGGCCCTGGGACACCGTGATGAGCAGCCTCTCCTTCCTCAGCCCCTCCTGCAGGGAGGGGCCGTCCTGGAGGCTCCGCTGGGGGTCTCTGGGGGGCCCGAGGTCTGCTGGGGGGGCGCGAGCCCCCTGATCTGTGCGCTCCGAGGGGGGCCGGCCACTGTGAGAGTGGGGGTGTCGGGGATGCGTGTCCACCTGGACTTTCTGCTGAAACACACACACAGAATAATGATTTATAAAATTAACCTTTAATCTGTGCTCAGCCTGTAATTCACTGTCATTAGTTTATAACAAGTTGTTTTCTTTGCAGGTGTTTTTATGTCTAAATGCTTCTTCTAAATTTTTCTAGCCGTATAAACTGGAGGAGATGCAACCACTCCAATCCCGTCATTTTTGTTTTCTCCGTCTGATTCCTCTGTGTGCTCCTGTAGACGTGCTGTTCCGGTTGTTTTATAATAAAATGTTAGAGCTACTCACGCTGCTCGAGCTGCTCTGCTGGTGGACGGCTGCGTGGTTTTCGGCACCGTTCAGATCTCCGATGAACTCCTCACATTTCTGGCAGTAAAACCCAATAACCGGCGTCAGAAAACTCAATCCTGCAAACGGACAGGAAAAGAGAGGAGATGCAATATTTGAGCAGACAGGGGTTGAGTTGATATATATAAATATATATGTATGTATGTAAATAACAGATGCCAGTTTACCGTTCAGTTTCAACAATCCCTCCAGTTCTTTCATCATCGATTCCATTTTATTTATCCTGGCTTGTTTCTCCTCGTCAACACTGGGCTGAAAAACATGAGCATGAACATTAAGATTAGAGAGGCGCTCTGCAAATAAAACGCTTTATTTTCATTATTTCCTAGATGTTAATTGGTTGATGACGCAGCTCAGAGATCTTTACCGTATGCTTCTCAGAGGATGTTTGAGATGTGGTGTCAGCTTTCGTCCGTTTCTCTTTGGTCGCTAAGAAAAAAAAAAGAAAAGAAAGAATGAACATCATATTAATGAATTTATTTAAGAATAAAAAGACAAATCATAATTCACTTAAAGACAAAAGAATGGGCTTTATTACAGTATTTTCTGGACTATAAGCCTCTACTTTTTTTTTTCTTTTTCTTTTTGTTTTATAGATTTTGAACCATGAGTCTTATACAAAGCTGCAGTTATTTTGTGGATTGTTCTCCCACCACTAGGGGTGCTATAACTACTACAACAAATTGTGTCGTGGAACCCACACAAACACTTTTTGGGGATCTTCAACTTCACACAGGTGAAACGCAGGTAAATAAATACCGTATTTTCTCTTGTATCTGTTCCATTTTAATCCAGCAGCTGTATTTAAGCAGCTGGAAATAATCCGTTCAGGTACATTTACAGTTAAAAATACTTCTGTACATGCAGTAAATATCTAATTTTCCAACATAGATATCGGCGGCTTGTACATCTTTTTCTTTTTTTAAACAGGGTGGATGTAGTTTTTATACAGGTGTGTTCTATAGCACAGGTAGTACGGTAGTTGAATGTGAATTTTCTGCAGGTGACATATGGCTCCACCTGGTGGTGGCGTCTGGTACCTGCACAGCTCGGCCACCTGCTTGGTGCATCTCTGACCCCTCAGAGTGTTTTATATTTAGATATATATATATATATATATTATCAGATTGGTACCTCTGATGAGCGACTGCAGGGATTCCAGAGCCTGCCGTACGTTGGGGTTGCTCAGGACCGGTAAACCCAATGCTGCTGCCGCCGCGGCCGGTTCTGAACATGGCGGCTGCGTCGGGGGCAGCGGCTTCCCGTCCTTCTGCGTCCTCCCCACCATCTCGCCGACGTCCAGGCTCCTCAGGATGTTTCTGATCTTCTCGCACTCGCTGCTGTCCAGGTGGGCGGAGGCCAGGGCGGAGCAGCTGATCTGAGGCGGTTGGAGCTTCGTATCGAGCTCATTGAACGCCGGTTTGTTCTGGTGATGCCGCTGACCGTCCAGGACGCGGTTTTCCGTTTCGTTGCGTTCCCCGACGTAAAGCGCTGCCGCTGCATTTTTACCGGGTTGTCTCTCCCCGCCGTCCTGGTTCCCGTACAGGAACTCCTCGTCGTCCAGCTCGTTCTTCTTCTGGAACTCCACCTCCTCCGGACTCTGCGTCTGGAGCCAGGAGAAGTCGCCGCCCACCCGGTCGTGGGGCAGCAGGACGCTGTCGTTCTCCTCCAGAGACGCCGGGTTCTCCTGAATGTCAGGACGCTGCTTGCCGTACACGTTCAGCTTTTTGTTTTCACCCGAGGCCTGAAGAGAGAAGACGAAAAACGACGAAGGACTGAAAACACTGAACAGGTGGTGCTACCTTTACCTCTGATGTTCTGGGGGGGACATTGTATAAGTAGAATAGTTCACTTAAGCCTTTTACCCATCAATAAAAAGGTGTGCGTCAGGTTGTAAATGGACAACTTCGTGTTTCCACTGTGTAACGAGGTACCGGTTCTGTGTGCTAAGTACCCTCACTAAATGGTAACAGGTACTATGGGACTGGTGTAGAAACTCTAAAATACCATTCTGTCCTGAAGAGGAGGCTTCTAAATGAAATTCAAGCCGAGCACCTCCACTTCCATTTATGATTTAAATAGGCTTAGCTTTTGTTTGTAATTGCAGTTTTATAGATTTCTTTGTCTTCCTGCAACACGTTTTTTCATATGAATGGAACTCCATATTTTGTGACCCAAGCACAAAGTTACCCCAGAGATTATCTAAAGAAATAAAAGTTTGATTTATTCCAGATTAGATTTACTCCAATAACGAGTTAAAACCAACGATGACCTCTACCTGGATAGTGAGGATGGCGTCTTTGAGTGTTGGCATCCTGTCCTCCAGCTCCTTGCTGTTCATGACCATCTTCAGTCCTTCCAGCAGACTGCTGCTCGGGCTCCTCTTCCTCTTCCGGTCTCTCTTGTGGCTCTTCTCTTCACGGCTGCCGCTCCTCGACTTGGACCTCCTGGCCCGGCTTTTGCTCCGCGCTCGGCTTTTCTTCCAGCTCCGGCTCTGGCTGCGACTCCTGGCCCGGCTCTTGCTCCTGGCCCGGCTCTTGCTCCTGGCCCGGCTCTTGCTCCTGGCCCGGCTCTTGCTCCGGGCCCGGCTTTTCCCTCGGACCCGGCTCTTGCTCCTGGACCTGCTCCGGCTCTTGCTCCGGGCCCGGCTCTTCGCCCGGGACTTGGCGCGACTCCTCGCCCGGCCCTCGCCGTGGGCCGTGTGGTTGGACCTGATCGCCTCCTTCAGGGCGCCGGACGACTTGAAGGCGTCGGCCACGTCGTACGCCACGTTTCCCTTCAGGTAGTCGGGGAGGGGCTTGTTGGCGGCGAGGCACCTCAGGAACTCCTCGCCGGCTCGCTCACTGAAAACCAGCGGGAACACGTTTAAAAAAACCCAACAAATATTCATCCAAACTGTGCAATAAGCGATTTAAAATCAACACCGTGAGGCGTTCACCTGTTGTCCGGACGATGCTCCATGGGCGGGGGGGTCCACTGAGAGACCTGATGGCGTGGGGGGTCTCCAGCAGGGACAAGCTGCTGGCTATGGTCGACGGAGAAGCTGCCACAGTGGGACTGAGAGTGTTCAGAGTTCATGTTATAGACCTTCACAACACACAACTGCAATAGCCTGTTACTAAAGATTTGTTTTTTTATACTAGTAAAGTTGCTAATTATAGTAAAAAGTAAATATTGAGCTTATACATTTAGCTGTAGGGTGATTAGGCTGTTGGTGGTTCTGTTGTTAAATAATGAAAGTTTATGGCAGTGGTTCTCAAATAGTGGGGCACGCCCCCCGGGGGGGTGTGAGGCTCCGTCAAGGGGGGGGCGTCTGAACTCGGGGAACATGCTTTTTTATTTTTTTCCATTGTTTTTTTTTTTAATTCCAAAAAGTTGCATTAAATATTTTATTTATTTTTACTGTCCTAGAATAAAGTGCAATTGCACCTCCACTACATTAGGGGGCAGTGGCGCTCTCATTAGCGAGCATACAGCTCAGATCATGAGTATCAGATGTTTTCTACTTCCATGGGGAGGGGGGGGGTGACAGAAAATGGTAACAGCAAAATGTTCAATACGTGTTCGAATTTCCACTTTCACAGGACGTTGAACAGCAATAAACCTGTTGTATCTGATGAAGTTTATTACCCCCCCCTACACTCAAAAATACAATTTTCTTCTTGTTCCTACAATTGTAAGTTTGAGCTTCTCTGCGAAAAACAAATTATGGAAATGCTGCAAGTGAAAAGTTTTACTGAAAATATTGGAAAACTGTAAAATGCAGTAATAATAGTAAACCAGACAATGGATTTTTTTTTATAATTTACAGCAGATATCTCGTATATTGAAGCAATTCTACTTCTCTCACAGATCTATTTATCATTTTTTTGAATTTTGTAGAAACAAGAAGAAACATGTTTTGATTGGAGGGGAATTCTAGTGCTGGTGCACATTTTTTTTTTAAGTTGCACAAATTTCTTAAAAAAATTTAGTTCTAAATTTAAATTACATTTATAAAAATGTCTTCATTGATGACTTTATATATTTTAATATTTACTCATGGGCCCTAACGCTCCTGCAGTGTTAATGTTGGATAGAATTAAATCTGAATATTGTTTCTAACCCAACATGACATTTTTCCATTAGTGGTGGTGTTAGATGCAAAGTTTTATAATGTAATGTGTAGTGAAACCACAGTTAAGACGAAATGGAAAGAAAGCGATAAAAACTGGTTCTGCTTAAAGTATTTATGTATTTTAAACCAACAATGACAAACAAAACACAGCAACAGGATATTTAGAGCGTAAATGAGAAAAAAATCACATACAAATTAAATTATAAGTAGGATGTGAAACATATATAAAAAAAACCTTTATACTGTCAAAAATTACAACATTTAGATTTCTATAAATTCATTACATGCAAGTGTCAGTTGTTCCTCTTTCACATTGGAAAATATAAATTGAATAGCAGCTACAGAATATAAGGATTTATCTCCGTGTTTGAGGCAGATCAATGTTCATTTTTCTTTGCTTCCATTAGTTCTTCTTCCTCTTTTACTGGATCCTCCACGTCTGATTTTTGTAATGTGTTAAATGTTGATATTTAAATTAAATGTTGGAACTTCTGAAAAAAGAACAGAAAATCAAATTATATGAAAATGAAATTATATGAACATAAAAATAATAATTTTAGATAGTTGTGAGGAGCAGAATGATTCTTTTCAGAGATTCTTTATAATTTTACACCATCAGATATTAACTTAAGAGAAAAATGTATTACAATAATAAAAAGGTAGAGGTAAGCAATAAATCTCTCAATTAATTCAAGAATCATGGTCAAAACATGTTAGATGTGATACGAGACATGTTATTAAACCATTAAGATTGTTAAATGGGTTAAAACTCCATCCATCCATCCATTTTCTATCCCGCTTATTCCCTTTCGGGGTCGCAGGGGTCTGCTGGAGCCTATCCCAGCGCATTTTATGGCGAGAGGCAGGGGGATACACCCCAGATGGTCGCCAGCCAATCGTGGGGCACACACACCATTCACACACCATTCACACACACACTCACACCTATGGGCAATTTAGAGTTTACCAATTAACCTGAGCATGTTTTTTGTATTGTGGGAGGAAACCGGAGTACCCGGTGAAAACCCACGCAGACACGGGGAGAACATGCAAACTCCACACAGAAAGGCCCCAGACCCAGGCCCCAAGGCGGTCTTGAACCTGCGACCTTCTTGCTGTGAGGCAACAGTGCTACCCACTGCTCCACCGTGTCGCCCCGGGTTAAAACTCACATTTAGTTAAAAAAAAAAACACCAGGTGGTCACGTGACCACACTAGGGGGTCACATGACCACACCAGGTGGGTCAATGTGTCACTCAGGGCCTTCATTGGTTTAAATTAAGAATAAATCTGATGAGGAATGTTCCAGAACATTTAAAAGGTTTATTTGTGGGTTATTAGGACTGTTTTAGATCCTGGAGACATAAAAACATCCTGAGCTGATATTTTCCTTCAAAAACAACAGACACCGTGTTCGTCGACTTACCTGTTCGATGTAAAGCGAACACATGGAGGTCGACCACGGATCCAGGTCCTGATGAACGGAGGCTGCGTTGCAACTGTAAAACGCACACGCAGGCGTCGCTGTACGTTTGTGTGTGAATCACTACCGTAAAATACCCCCCACAAAAAAAACACCCGGGTTTCCATCAACAAAAATTAGAAGCACGACATGAACTTCAGCTAAAATCTGCAGAGGAAAACTATGAAGAAACGGCCACGAGACGATTGAATACAGAACTGTAATCTGACTTTAAAAAACATAAGTTACACAGTAGTCTGGTTTAATAAAACAATTCGAGTAAATTACCATTTTTGTGTCAGGAAAGTAAACTATTAATAAATTATTAATCTTCTTTCTTAAATAAAGGCGCTGGCTATTTGATATTTTACGATAGGTTAAAATAAGACAGATTCCGTTGGTTTCAGAATGTTACTGCTATGAAGAGGATTATACAAGTGGATTTTATATCCAAAAACATGAAGGCGAACTAACTAATAATCTAAAATCAGCATTTGAACAGTGTCTCATTCACTTCTTTCACATATATTTATCCAACTCACATGTCTGTAGTTTAAAGTTGTTTTCTCTCTTGTAGAAATGCATGGGTGGGAAAAAAATATATATATCAGTGTATTTTCTTTAACGTCACCACCACTGATGAACTTGTTTAATGCAATGTAGAAATGAAAAAGTTTCTTCAATATACAACTACATGCATCAAAATATGCAAAAACACTTCACACTTCTGAAAGTTTCTTAAAAAGTGCAATTTACATGTGTAAATTGCACTTTTTAAGACATACACTACATGTACACACACCTCTAGTATGTGTACCTGTCTAGGTACCTATCTAGGTACACATACTAGTATGTGTACCTATCTAGGTACACATACTAGTATCTTACCAGTATATTAGTAAATGTATCTAAAATATATAGTTTTTCAGTTGCTTCAAATGTACAATAATTTCAAATTATGGTCGATAAAACCCATATACATTAATGCAGCAGATAAGCTAACTTTAAACCAGCTGTGCTAACTTTAAACGTAGCTAGCTATGCTAACTTTAAACGTAACTAGCTAAGCTAAGCTAAGCTAACTTTAAACCCATATACTAACGTAGCTAGCTATGCTAACTTCAAACGTAGCCAGCTAAGCTATGCTAACTTTAAACGTAGCTAGCTAGGCTAACTTTAAACCCATATAATAATGTAGCTAGCTACGCTAACTTTAGACGTAGCTAGCTAAGCTAACTTTAAACGTAGCCAGCTATGCTAACTTCAAACCCATATAAATTAATGTAGCCAGCTAAGCTAACTGTCGGAACCTGCTCGGTACCTACACGGATGAAATGTCCCCTCGGTGGCCGGTTGAGGAGGAAGGGATTTTCCGGTGCCGAGTACGGTCCGCAGTGCCCGGGTGGAGGTAGGTGTCCCGGCGCGGGGACGCCGCGGGGCCCCGCCAGGCTGAACGGGGGACCGTGGGGAGGGGGCGGCCTGAACGGCGGGGGCCCGTGGTCGGATTTACCGGACCGGTACATGCTGGTCTCAGCGGTACCTGGTACCGGTGGAGGATCACATTCAGAGGGACACCGGAGTCTTCATAGAATAACGTGTGTTTGGTTCGGGCTCCGCAGGAAACGTCATCAGTAAACATCCGGTGCACGCGATTTCAGAATAAAATGCGTAAAACAAATTTCATTTTCACAAATGTCGAATCCTGAAAATAATTCCTTCTTTCTCTATGTTTTTAGTTGATTACATGAAAACATTTTATTAGTAAATCTAAAAGTAACATAACTATTGAGAATTATTTGTATATCAATGTTACTCCTGTTTTTTATTACTAATTTCTCATTTTCATTGACTTTTTAGTCCCTTTTATTGTTGCCTTCCTTTTTGCCCCTAATTTCTGATATTTGGATTATTGTATAAATACAAAACCAGATGTTTCTAAGTATAGTTGGGTGCTTGTCTAATTTGTACAAATTATATTCTAAATGAAGTTTTATTAAAAAAGATTTCAAAATAAAACAAAATATTGACTTCAAATTATTTATTCAAATGTATTTAATGTAGATTTTCCCAAATCTAAAACTATATCTCTCATCAATACAATTATTTAATTAGAAGCCGAGGATGTATTACTATATTGTAAAAAAAAAAAAATAGAATTATTCTAATTGTGAAGTTTCACATCCATGAAGCTAAATTCTCTAACACTCAACCTTTCTGTCCTGTGTTTTAAAATGGATCTATAAAGATTTATAAAATATATATTTACATATTAACATACTTGAACCACCATTCAGAAAAAATGTATTTTACTTCAGTTGCCACTTTTTTCCTTTTTACCGTTTATCGTTTACACATCTTGGTATATGCATCTCAAATATGAGATGCCAAATGTTTAACCAAAATTGCTGAACACAGTTATGTTATCACGTAAGAAAACGAGATTTCAAAATAAAACACAGCTCAGTTTGACGGCTTTCAGCTGCTCGTCTAATCATTGGTTTTTAAACAGTGGTAAAAGAAAAATACTCAGATCATTTATTTGTGTAAAGGTAGTCATCTAAAAATATGAAAGAAGAACTGCAATATTCTGATTTGATATTTTATTGCTCAGTCACACATCCATGCAATCCAACATCCATATTTGTATGCACACAGTCTTCCAGGAGCGGAACAAGATGACATCTTTTAAATAAGAACAACAAATAGACTCCAGTCCTGAAACGAACATGAAGACTGGAAAAACAAAAATGAAGGATTTTTTCAAGTAATCGTCAAATTCAATTAAACTATCGATCGAGGATTTCACCTTTCAACCCGACATGAAATAATGATGTCCAACTTCGAATGTCAGAAACGCAGCAACACTGAGACCTCCAGGATCTTCACTGTCTCTGAATAATATATATATATATATATATATATATATATATATATATATATATATATATATATATATATATATATGGCTGATGAGGGGTCGACAGCAGGTCCAGGTTTTAGAGCAGTGAGGTGTTGGCAGTGAAAAACAATACAAACGAAAACTCGTGTTGAAAAGCGAAGGACGCATTAGAACGTCGTCCAGTGGGAAGCGGGAGCTCCAAACCTCATCAGCGTCTGATGAATAAGGCGTTTCAGGATCCTGGGGGGCGTGTCCAGGTTCCAGGGGGCGTGTCCAGGTTTCCAGGCTGAGGTTTCAGGCTCCAGGGGGCGTGTCCATGCTCCCAGGGGAGGTTCAAGGCTCCTGAAGGGGGCGTGTCCAGGCTCCAGGGGAGGTTCCAGGTTCATGTGGGCGTGTCCAGGCTCCAGGGGGCGTGTCCAGGCTCCCAGGGGGAGGTTCCAGGCTCCTGAAGAGGGCGTGGTCCTCCTGGTGGACTCTGCTGCTCGCCCCCCCCCCCCCACCGGCCTTCAGCTGGTGTAGTGGCGGCCCTGGCTGAAGCCGGCCTGGGTGTAGTGCTGCCCCCCCTGCTGGAAGAACTGTTCAAACTGGCCTCCCTGGTTAAAACTCTGGCCCCCTCGCCCTCCCCAGCCCCCCCCCTGTCCTCCTCCTCCTCCTCCTCCGCGGCCTCCTCTTCCCCTGCCCCCCCGACCTCCCCGACCCCCGCCTCTCTCCTGGTGCCAGCCTCCATCTTGGTGGTAGTTGTCATGGTAACCGCCTCCTCCTCCTCCTCCTCCTCCGTGGTAACCGGAGTCCTGGAAGCCTCCTCCTCCTCCGTAGCCCCCCCTGCCCCCTCCCTGATGACCTCCCGTGTCCTGGTAGTGGCCCTGGTTGTAACCTCCTCTTCCCCCCCCACCTCCTCCGTCCACCCAGCCCCCCTGCACCTTCCCCCCTCTGCCACCTCCTCCCCTGCCCCCCCTTTCTCCGTGTCCTCCTCCCCCTCCCCTCTCGTAGCCTCCGCGGCCTCCCTGGGAGTAGTGGTCGTAGCCCCCCCGGCCCCCCCCGTAGTGTCCTCCTCCTCCTCCCTGGGGGGCGTCCTGACGCTTCTGCCAGGACGGCATCTCTGGAGGAGGGGGCTCGATCTCGCAGGGTCGGCCCCCTCTGTCCGGGACCCGGCCCATGAGGACCTGGGAGGGGGGGGGTCACAACAGAGTCAAATTATTAGATTTTGAATTAACCAGTCCCACCAGGATTTGCAATCAAAATCAGTTTCATGGTGGTGAAACTCTGAAAACTCTTCAGTCGCTGAGCAGCTTAGTGATGAATTCACCTTGTTGATGGCGCACGCCGTCTTTTCCCTCGTTTTGCCGCTGCTCGTCCTGAGGATCTTGGAGAAGTCCTGTCGGGCGGAGAGGAGGTGGGAAACGGAGACGGAGCTTCTGGTGGCGAGCGTGGAGCGGAGGGGGAGGTAAACCTTGGACAACTTGTCAGCGCGGGTCTGGAAAATAAAATAAAAACAGGAAGAAAGAAAGAAGGGAATATCATTTACAACCTTTGTAGAAATAGGGTTACGTCACACGAACCACGATGGAGATTTATCTTCATTAAAAGAAAGAAAGTTAATAGGAAGGTTAATACATTGTCATTTTTTATAGATTTTTCACAAATACAAAAACGTAGAAACTCAACAAGAAGAACCTAACAAAGTTCTACACTTTATATGAAGAGTGAGTGAAGTTATTTATGCGTTTGTACGTCACTGAATGTCAGATTATCATAAAAACAAAAGGAGGAAAGAAAAAAGAAAGAAAGATACATAGATATAATAAATAAAGACAACAGGCCACCCACTTACATTCGTCATTTTTAAGAAAAAATCTAATAATAAGAAAAAAATCCAGAAAGTCGCATTAAATAGTGCCGTAAAGTTAAAATAGTGAGGCTCTGTTGGGGGGGGGGGGGGGGGGCGTGTTTGACCTCGGGGGAACATGCTTTTTTATTTTTTTATTTTTTTTTACTGTCCTAGAATAAAGTGCAGTTGCACCTCCACTCCATTAGGGGGCAGCAGAGTGTTCACAGGGAGCATACAGCACAGAGTATGAGTATGAAGTGTAGACACCAAGTGACACCATGAAAACATATTTAACAGGGATGAGAAGACAGGCGGAGAGAGACGGAGATAAAGAGACAAACGAAAGTCTCCCAAAGCTAAGACGAGGAAATATGACGAAGCGTCTGTAGCGCTTGGTTCACTGTGAAAGACCGGTGTGTTGCTGAGTGTGAAATCATCAAATATCATCTTCCCATACACTCGTACCTTGGCTCTGTCCGACCAACCAAACGACTGCACCGTCACGTCCAGACGTTTCAGCAGCATCTTCCTCCTCACCTCGTACTCGTTCACCAGCGCCTGGTTTATAGCTTCGATTTTCTCCTGGTGAGATGATAACAATAAAACATGGATGAGAGCGGCTGTGGTTCTCCCCTCGTGGAGCTTTAATCCTTCCTGTTTTTATTTAATCATTCACCAGATGAACGGGTCCCAGGGTTTTCTTCAGCAGAGGTTCTCCTACGTGGTTCGGTGGGACTCGACTCATGGCTTCTTTCAGCTGGAAAATAGGAATGTAGAAAAAGACAAAAGACAAAAATGCAGATGAAGCCGGTTTCATTCTGATCTAGATGGCGTTTGTTTTTTCCGCGTGCCGCTCCACCTTCTTCTCGATGCCGCTGAAGAACTGGAACATGGTGATGTTGGCGGGCGGCTTGGACATGCCCAGGGCCACGCAGATGCCCTTCAGCTCCTGGAAGGCCGGGCTGCCCGAGTCCTGGGCCTTCCTCTGGGGCCGCTGGACCAGGGTCATCCTGGCGGCCTCCAGCTCCGACACCAGGAACGCTGGAGGTCAAAGGTCAAGCTTTATCCACCAGGACTATAAATAAAAGGCCTTTTACACAGATGATTTAGTGGGTTAACAGTTTAAATCTGTTCTGCAGCAATGAAGATTTTATAGATTTTAAAAGCTGGTGAAAAGCAGAACAAACTGTGACAAACCTACAACAGCATTTTACTGCAGAAACGATGAAAATATTATTTTACTAGACTAAAAATAATGATATTACTACTAGGGGTCAAATATTCCACCTTATATCTCTTAGTTTTTCCTGTTATAAATGATAATAAATGTGGAATATCTCTACAACCACAAAGGTTATTGGACTTAAACCTGGAATCAGAAGAAAAAAAATGTAGTGTTCTCATAACAAATAATTCATCTTTGACAGTACAGGGGCTGAGAGGTTTTTTTTAGTAATTTGTATTTATTTTATTCCATTCTGGTCCTCTGTTTTACCTCTATTTTACTGCAGAAATGGTGAGGGAACAAATATTCATTATTATTCATTCATTATTCAGCATTGATTATCTTACTACTAGTGGTGAAACATTGCATCTTATAGCTTTAAGCCGCAGGTTATTGTTCAGTTTTCCTGCTATAAATAATAATAAATGTGGAATATCTCGACAAACACAAAGGTGATTGGACTTAAACCTGGAATTTTTTGGTATCTGCAATAATTTCAGAGAGCAATGACACAAAAAACTGGATAATTTCCTGTAAAAAGTGTTAGTAATATATTTTTTTTTTTATTCCACTCTTCGTTCCCTCTCTGTGAACAGGACGCCGGGCGTTGGTAATAAACAAATAAATAAATATGTGGACCCCACTGGTCTTACTGAGCAGCAGCAGGCAGTCGCCCCGGTTCAGGATCCTCTGGGTCAGGTCCCCGCTGGTCAGGACCGGGTAGGGACAGACCAGCTCGGCCAGGAGACCGCTGACCTCCAGCTGGAAGCTCTCCGCCTCACTGGGACCTGGAGCCACAACACAGGAAGGTTTTAGTCGACGGAAACTAAAATCATGAGGAAAAAACGTGGTTTATGAGGAGGAAATGAAGGAGATCAGAGCAGAGAAAAGAGGAAGTGGATGGAGAACCTGTCTGATGCTTTAGGACCCGGTTCCATATTTTAATACAATTTAGAATCAATACGGAGTTTATATAATGTGTATAAATATATATTGTATATAATGACACTTGCAAGGAAGCTGAATGTACAAAGAGATAAAACTCAAACGTCAAACCAAGCATCATTAGTTTAAGACTATTAATCCAATTACCATTTAAACAAGGTGTCATTGATCTACATAATGATGGGTTCAAGGTCTGCTCCCAAAATTGGAGATTAGTCATAATTAAAAAAAAAAAGTCATGGTGTGTTCAAATGCAACTTGGAAAATATATTTTTTGTGAGAAGCTTGAATGGATAATTAGTTAGTTTTGTTTTCCAATAAATAAAAACAACAGTTCTGCTGCAATATATATATATATATATATATATATTTCACAGCATCTTTTATTCTCTTCCTTTTTGCTGCTCTCACAGTTGGTGGCGTGGACATTCTCCTCCAGTTTGCAGTAGAGTCGCAGCTCAGAGACGATCCAGGCGCAGAGTTTGGTGAACTCCGGCGACGCCGCCCCCCCGCAGACGGCGGCGTCCAGAGAGCCGTCCTCCAGCAGCGGGCCCTGGTACCTGCAGAGGAAACGCACGGTGAGGATTCTACAGGATAAATCCTGTCCCAGAAACACATTTTCTTTTTCATAATTCACGAGGCGTCATTACCTCAATCCTGTTGATGTTACACAATGAATATATCAACTATAAAAAGTTTCTATTTCAACTTAAATGACTCATTTGGCTTTAATTTCAGTGTGAAATGAGACAATAAAATGTTTAAAACAAGGTGCCACTCATCTACTTAGTGATGCGTTCATGGTCTGCTCCGTAAATTGGGGAATAATCTCTAACTGATTATTAAGATTCAGTAGTGCAGGATCAACATGTACACGGTGCAGGAAAAAAAAAACTACAGGTGTTAATGAAATAAAGGAACTTCTTGAATAAAATTAAATATGACTTTTTGTGCAAAACGTGCACAGACATACAGAGGAAAAATAACAGGCTGGCTTGGTTTTATTTTTTTTTTCCAGAACTGTCCTCAGACACATTTTTCTGCTCCACATCTGCCACTTGACTTTACTTTTACCACAAATTTATTGAAAAACGCAGTCAGCTGTTACATAACGCATCAACAAATAAAAAAGAACGATATTTGACGAAACTAGCGGCTTGTAAAATATGTTCATTGTCAATATGAACAATACGATGTGATCCTGAATCACACATAGTAAAATCAAATAAAATCCTAACGTATCACACAGTCCTCTTTACATTATGTTAAATGATGATCTGTGGTTTGTGGACAACAACAACAAAAAAAGACATTTTAGGCTGAATCTTCAGCTTCCAGAAACACTGATGAACATTTTACCACATTTTATTACCTCAATCATTTTAATAATAGATAAGTTAATGCTATCAAAGCAGTTGTAATAATTAGGGCTTTTAAAGTTAAATAATTCATTGCATTTATTAGTTGGACTCGACTCATATCACTGAGTAAATGTTAAAATTAGCAGATCAATAAGACTGAACATGTTTTTTTAGCATTTTAAAGCAGATCTGAGTTTTTGTGATGTTTTGAGACCATTTCTCATTGTTCCAATAATTATAAACTGGAGAAGATTTGTCCACTCACATCTTAAGAGTTAAAAAAACTAGAAAAATATCCCTTTAATGTACATTCAGAACAGAAGAAAATAAGATTAACTGGCAAAAAAAGATCAATCTGAAGGTTCGTTTCATGCATTAATGAGATTCTGCAGATTCACAACATTTAATTGTGCATTTTCCACTTTTTTCTAACTAAAACAAACTGAAATGGCTGCTGCTTTTTTTTTTTTATCAGTTTCAGATAAACGAAACCAAACTGAGATTTAATGAACTAGAGCCAAGATGTGTTTGACTGGAAAATTATTACATTAGGATTAGACGTTTACGACGACATTTGAGCTTATTAATAATTTAAATAAATGGGTTATTTTTAGAAGGTGTGTGTGTGTGTGTGTGTGTGTGTGTGTGTGTGAAGAGGTTAACAGGGAGGAATGTGCGGGGACGGGACCGGATTCTGCTGAATCAGAACCCCGGGGAAACCACGACAGGCATAAAATCCCGTCCACTGCCCCTTTTCGGTTATCTGTGACGTCACAAACACATATAGAAAATGAACACATGAAAACCCCTCGTTTGCCCCCCTGTGGGGGGGCTAGCCACCGCAGCCGCTTTTAGCCTTTTAAGCTACATCACGCACCGCTACGTTGCGATGCCTGGAATAACTAGCAAAGAAAAATGAAAAAAACGCAAATATCGCGCGTTGTTTTCACGCAGCGGAGCGTGAAAAATGTTCCTCCACTCACCCTAAATCTTCCAGAGAGACGAGGATGTCATTCTCCATCCCAGAGACGTGTGGTTTTGCTCTAAAATCGCGTAGCGTCAGGCAGCGTCTTCACATCAGCCAGCTCAGCTGATACACGTTTGACTTCCTCTTCTTCGGTGGTGGATTAAAAAAAATAAAAACGTCTTAAAGGCGCAGCGCCGCCACCTGCCGGAGAGTCTGGGTATGACAGCGGAGCCGCCTATCAATTACACTGATCACTGTTTTTTTGATATTGGAGGTTTATTTTATGAAAGAAAAAATATAATACAAAAGTTCCAAGATTAAACAACGCAAAAATACACTGTTAGGTTATCCACGACAAAATTATAGGATTTACTGATTCTATTGTTAAGACAAAACCAGCAGTTTTGATTTGCAGTTTCATCCTTGTACTTGATTTACTTACATTAATAAGACTTACAGGTTGGTCAACTTTTTCATAGGACTTGTTTCACAATTGTAACTCATGTTAATAAACTAGAAACATTTCATTTTTGAGCTTTTTAAAGTGTTGGTAGGTTTTATTTTGTACTCTGGTCAAATACACTCATCACTTTAAGTGCGACAAAACCTTTGTGCGTAAAAATCTAATATTTTATTAATAAACCAGATCAACAAGCAAACAGGTAAACATGTAGAAAAGTGATAATTTGATCTCCTGACAGCAGCTTCTCATCCTCTGCTGCTGTCAATCAACTGTGAAGTTCAGAAAAGTTGTGGATTAAACAACACAGAACGTAAGAGCTTTTTCATATTCTAACTATTCTACTATGTAATGTGTGTATAAAATTCACTCCATGTTTAATTATATTCAGCTCAACTACTCAAACCAAAGTTTGGCTCCTAACTTTAGAAAAGATTCAGGCTGGTTCCAATCTTGTGCTGTGTTCTTAAATCAGGTTTTAGGGTAAAAAAAAAACAGCAAAACTACAGTGGCCCTAAAAGTAGTAAATTCAAGTTTCATATATTTTTTTTAACCTTTCGTGTGTATTTTATTTACTTGTATTCCTATTATTCACATTTCTGTTTCTACACAAATCTCTTACTGCTGTGAGACAAAACAAATGAAGAACAATCAATAAATCAATCCAAATTCACGTTACATCACAGAAAACGGCCATGCCAGCACAGTGTGTGTGTGTGTGTGTGTGTCAGTGTTAGTGTGTTTTCTTATGTTTTAGAGTGTGTATCTGCTGTTTCCAGTGCGTGGTCCAGCTCTGTAGGTCCCTCAGCATTCTCTGTTTGTTGGAGTCTGAACGAGACAACTCAGACCTGAACGACTCCTCGAACCTCTGACACACACACACACACACACACACACACACACACACACACACACACACACACACACACAGTATGTTAAACACTTCATGATTACAATAATAATTGATGCCTCCTAACACTATACACTATTTATATGTATATGTGTGTGTAATACATCTATTTCCATCTGTGCGTTCTATCTGTTAATATCTTCGTTCTGTTGCATTGTGCAATACATAATATTACCTCCAGGTGGCGACTCGACCGTCCAGTAGACAGCTGTGTGTGTGTGTGTGTGTGTGTGTGTGTACCTTCACAGCAGCGTCTCTCTGCTCTATGACAGCCAGATGTCCCATGGTGCACCTGGTGGTGGTGATGGATGCTGTGGTTGCCACGTCAACAGATGCTGCTGAGTGAGCGCTGCCGTTGTCAGGGGGAATACCAGACCAGATCCTGGTACACACACACATGCGCGCACACACACACGCACACACACACGCACAAGCACACATAATTGTGGGCCTGAAGCACCAAATTTTTTTGCAGTTTTTTTTTAATTCCCAGACGGTCTGAGGTCAGGTGTTACCTGGGGCCTGTCTCCATGGTAACACCACTGCCTTCAGCGTGGTGTGATGCTGCCTCAGTTTCTATGGAAACAACCAGTAGAATTATTGACCGACCAATGAGGTGGAAGTTTCAGTTACTGTGAACTTCATGAACAACAGTCTGCACAAGCTCCGCCCCCCCATCACACCTTAAAGGTGACCCTAACCTGAAGATCAGTGACTGTATTCACAAAACAGGAGAATCCTGTAATAATAATGTTTGTGTTGCTTGTCAGTAATGTTTGAGTCGACCCCAGTAAAGAAGTGTGAAATCAATCTAGACGAATGAATGGATGGACATGGCTTCAGGTGTGAGAGCTTACACCTGTGGTCAGGTGGTCCATCTGACGGAGCAGGTTCTCAGCGAGAGCCGCCAGTGACGTCACAAACTCCTCCCCTCGGACTCTCAGGTGCTCCTGAACAAACAAAGGCCTTCAGACTGATGCAGAGGAACCAGGTCTAACAGACCTCCCTCCCCTTGGGGGTTTAGCGTCCTCCTACCTGCAGGTCCAGGTGTGAACGGAGCACGGCGTCGTGCAGCTGCTGCTGTCTGAGCTCCTCCCGGCCGGCCAGAGAGCTGAGCTCCACTTCACTGAGGGACGCTCGCAGCCGCCGGACGTTCAGCGTCTGACGGGACACGATGAAACGTCTGAGATGTTAATGACCAGTTTGTGTCCGTTCGTCCCTGCAGAGTCGACCCCCTGTGGTGTTTCCTTCACCTCCTAACCCCCCGCTGAGTCCACTTGTTTGATAGTGGCCAGATGTGGAGGTTGAGGAGGCTGTAAGGGAGTTTTACCTTAAGATGTGAGGCTTTAATCACAGGGGATGTTGTGTTTGCTTTTGTACAAACTATAAAGCCCATGGGGGCGAATCCGTGATTTGTGATTCTGGGCTGAACAATTTAAATTGAAATTGAATTGTAAAACTAAATAGATAGAATACAGTAACTGCAGTAAGATTGGAAGCAAACTGTCTCTTTCTTTGTTTAGACCAAATGTGACCTCCCCTTCCTCCTTTAAGTGTGAAGACACCACAGGGGAACCTTCTCTCTTTCTTGAAGGAAACCTTCTTTCTTGCTTTTATTCATATTAAAATATCTTTTTTCTACTCTATAACATTGAGGTCCACTGTGCTCTAAGTTAACCACCACACAGCCAGCTCTTCACCACATCTCTATACCCAGGTACCTTCTCCCGTTCGCTGGCGGCCATCGTCTGCTCCAGCTTCTCTCTGGCTCCGCCCACCTCCTCCCGTAGCCCCGCCTCCTGCTGCAGCTCGTAGTTACGGATCAGAACGGAGGGCAGTGAAAGCAGCATCTTCTCCAACTCGCTCAGCTGTCGCACTAACTCTGAGAGACAGGAAGACAGGGACAGGTTGATCAGCCCTCAGGGTAGATCAGTGCGTGTGTGTGTGTGTGTGTGTGTGTGTGTGTGTGTGTGTGTGTGTGTGTGTGTGTGTGTGTGTGTGTGTGTGTACCCTCTCTACTCTTGCTCAGCAACCTCCGGGCCTGCTCCTGGTATCCCAGCAGCCTCTGCTGCGTGCTCTCGGCCCATTGGTCCAAACTGTCGGGGACCAGGCGGAACTTGTGGAGAACGCATCGCTCCCTCTGGTAGAACTCCTGAGACACGGCGGCGGGAACGTGTTTCACGAAACGTTAACCACACGCTCGTAAAAAATGTTCACATAACATGAGCGGGACAACAACCGTTCCAACAGCGTGTCTCTGTTACCTCGGCAACCAGCAGGAGGACGTTATTGGCCTTCCAGAGCAGCAAGTTGATGATGGAGCTGAAGCAGCTGAAACACACACACACACACACATGTTTAGTATTAGTCTTCTCACACTCTGATAAAACCCTGTTGAATTTCAGAATAAAAGCTTTGTGGAGTTGAATTTTTGACTTTTATCACTTAAAAAAAAAATAAATCAAGGCACAGACTCACTTAAGGGTCTTCTCTGAGTCTTCTGCTTTGGTTCCAAATATCTGGAACTTTCTCTCCATCCTGATTGACCTGCTGATACACACACACACACACACACACATCAGAAGACGGGCAATTAAGTCTAATAACACAGGTGATGTTGAGGCTGTGTGTGTGTGTGTGTGTGTGTGTGTTTATACCTCGCAGAATCCGTTCTTTTCTGTTGACGTTGGACAGGACTTTGACCTGGAAACACAAACTACTGTCAGCTTTAACTTCTATAGGTATATTTTAATGTCATTTTTTTTATTAACGTTCCAGCTGCCTTCACATTTTTCAGGTTCAACTGTAAATGTGTGTAGCACAGGGAGATAAAGTCTTTCTGATGATGAAGAGAAACAGTATGCTAATGCGAGTATGTGCAATTTATTGCCTCATTAATACACACGTTGGATGAAGAAGCATGTATTCTAAAGTACATTTAACTAGAAATACAGTGTATAAATCAACTTGTGAGGACTATGATCTGATCAACACATAAAATACAGAAAAAAACATGCTCTGTATGTGCCTCAGGATGTAACCCACTTTCTGCAGTAGTATTATTATATGCAATAGTATCTGTAGTATCAATACAAGCAGTATTTCTTCCTTTAGAAATTGGCAGACCCGACACATTGATCATAATACAAGATGCTAAATGACTGTAACCCTTGTATTATTACCTTTAGTATTACCTGTAAGTATAGTATTTCCTGTAGTTATACTACCTGCAGTACGGTGACCTACAGCTGTTCCTCCTCTCTGCTCTTTCTCTGCTGACACCTCCCGTGGAATGAATCGCCTGAACAGGTTCATAGTGTTGGAAACAAGCAAAGAAAAAGAGAATCCTGTTACTTTACATATTCACCAACTACTTAAACCTTAAGCAATATTATCGCTTATAGTACTAACACCTGTATTATTATTATTATAATTTGTAGTTTTACCAGTCAATCATCTTTATTTGTCACATGTGTTCACAGTGAAACATGTTTATGTGGTATAAAACATAGTAATTATTTTTAATTAGTAATAATATAAAACAACACAAACAGCAAAAATAAATGTGTATACTGATTGGAGGATGAGGGGTGGTGGTATAATCTGCAGTATCATTATCTGGATTATTATTATTACCTGCAGTACTAGTATTCACTACTCTTACTTGCAGATTTATTATCTGTGGTGTTATTATTTGCAATGGTGTTATTTGCAGTACTATCTGCAGTATAACCTGCAGGGTCAGGTGGGGATATGTACCTGTTCAAGGCTTTGACCACGCCCACAGCAGGGTCATCCAGGAAGTCCACCCCTGGCCTGCACGGCTGCAGTAAACCAGGCGTCGGCGCTATCAACGCCTGCTTCCTGGATTTAGGACGAGCTGTGAGAAAGTTTTCCTGCAGAAGTGGTAAAGTACACAGATGGTAGTACAGGCAGTAGTACAGGTACACAGGTGGTAATATAGGATACCTACCAGTGAAAACTCCAGGTAGCGGAAGCGTTTCTTTAATTCTTCCTGGACCGATGACAGGAGCAAACAAACCTGATCTGCAGACACCTGCAGACAACACAGGTAAAAATGCAGACAACCTCACCTTGTACCACTACTCTGACATGAACATGTTTAACCTCCTAACATCTACTGGAAACATATTTGGCTAAAAACCCATTTTAAACAAACAATATTTTAGATTTTCACAGAAAACTTAATGTTACTAATGATACTTTGGGAGAACTGAAAAACGTTAGGATATCTACAGGTCAAGTGTTACACTGCTCACTGTATTAACAAAGTACTACTACAACCCACAGTAATATTGTGATAGTGCTGCAGTAGTATTGTGTTCACCTGAGTATTTTCCATCATCTTCCTCAAATCCTCCAACCTGCTGCTGATCCCTGACTGCTGCCGGTTGCTCCCAGCTGCCTGAAACACATCAACACCACAGTCAAATAATCAATAAATCATCATATACTTAATGTATGAATGTAGTGTCACACAGACAGTGACCTCTGCCTTGATCTGGACTTGAGTGCTACTAATGATTCTCTGGATCTCCTCACTGAACTTCATCTCAGACTGCAGGACCGATAGTTTCTCCCTGAATTGGGCCGATGCCTCGTTCACCTGCAGCAGAAACACAAAGTACAACACACGTAGTCTAAGACAAAGCAGCAAGAGGGAGGAGCTTTCGGCCTCAATGGATTAACGTATGATAGGATGCAGCACTGTTGGAACCACCACCTTTTGTCTCAAGCTCTGTAATTGGAGGGAAATTAGCTCAAAGGGTATAGTTCTTGCTCCGTAGGTGGGAGGTAGTGGGATTGAGGCCCAAATCTCCATAGCTATTTGAACATTGGTTTGAAAGGTGTTCTTTCCTGATGGTTTTAAAACCTAACAATTGCTGCAATTTTTGAATAAAATGTAACTTTACCTGACTTGCATTTTGAGTGAGACACAAAAGAAACCCTTTCAACTTAGGCATGTTGACTGAGCAGCTAACCATGAAGGGATTCGAACCCTCAATCTTCTGATCCGAAGTCAGACGCCTTGTCCATTAGGCCACATGGTCTTGCCTTCAAGGTGGAATTAGCTCAAATGGTAGAGCGCTCGCTTTTTGTGTGAGAAGCAGTGGGATTGACGTCTACTTTCTCCATGCCTGGTTGAACACTGTTGCAAATGGGGTTCTTTCCTGAGAAGTCAATGCCCGATAGATAATTTGTTTTTAAAACCTAATAACTGCTGCACTCTTTTTGAATGGGACATGACTTTAAGTGAGAGACAAAAGCAAGCATCACCTTTCAACGAATAGTGACTATTGAACTAACCATGAAGGGATTCGAACCCTCAATCTTCTGATCCGAAGTCAGACGCCTTGTCCATTAGGCCACATGGTCTTGATACAGCTGGAATAAGGGTCTTTTAACGGCACTGGATTAACCTCTTCATTTTTAACAAAACCTCTTATGTGGGGGTAATTAGCTCAAACGGGAGAGTGCTCACTTTGCATGTGAAAGGCAGTGGGGTCGACGCCCACATTCTCCATACGTGCTTGATCTTTGGTGTGAAATGGGTTCTGGGTGACTTCTCCAGTTTGAAGCAGTACTTGTTGTTAAAACGAGTGCTGCAATATTGGGCAAGGACATGACTTTCCTTCCGCAATGTGGATTTGATCTTATAGCCATTCGAGTAGAAACGGTGGACTTGCATGCAATGTTTATTTTAGTGTCTCAGGAGTACTCAGAAACTTGCTTCCATTGAGCAAAGAAGTACCTGCTTTCTCCAATCTTAAGTGTTCCTCCTTCTAAGTAGTGTACATATGCATAGAGACTAAAGAGTTAACCATGAAGGGATTCGAACCCTCAATCTTCTGATCCGAAGTCAGACGCCTTGTCCATTAGGCCACATGGTCTTGCTATAGTTGCAGTAAGGGTCTTTTAACGGCACTGGATTAACCTCTTAATTTGTCACAAAACCTCTTATGGGATGGTAATTAGCTCAAACGGGAGAGTGCTCACTTTGCATGTGAAAGGCAGTGGGGTCGACGCCCACATTCTCCATACGTGCTTGATCTTTGGTGTGAAATGGGTTCTATCCCCAAACATCAATGCCACGTGACTTGTCCAGTTTGAAGCAGTACTTGTTGTTAAAATGAGTGCTGCAATATTGGGCAAGGACATGACTTTCCTTCTGCAATGTGGATTTGATCTTATAGCCGTTTGTTCCTATAACCACTGCATTTTATTTATGGAGCATTGTTAGCAGGAGGGTTGAATCACATCGCTTCTACTGAAAATTGGCATGGCTTGAGTAGAAACGTTGGACTTGTTACATGCAATGTTTATTTTAAAAGAAAGACTAAAGAGTTAACCATGAAGGGATTCGAACCCTCAATCTTCTGATCCGAAGTCAGACGCCTTATCCATTAGGCCACATGGTCCTAGTAAGCATGGGGGTCATGGTATGTTCAGCAGTCAGCTTCCAGCAGGAAGGAAGCCTAACTGTATTGATATATGATAGGCTGTAGCATTATTGGAACTATCACCTCTTCTCTCTAGCTCATCAAGCAGAGAGGAATTAGTTCAAATGGTGGGATCGATGCCCACATTCTCCACTGGATTCTTTGCTATCAAGCCAATTGGGAGGCATGAATTGCTATATAAGGGTGTGGTGTTGTATCATCATGAGGCTCTGTTTTTCAGATACTTGACTACACTTGCCCTTCTGGAGTACACTGTTCTGAATATGAATAGAGTTTAACAGTAACATCATAGAGCCACATTAGGATTTCATTTATAAATAGACACATACACAAATTAGGGATTGTTGGTGATGTTGAGAGGTAAAAGGTCAAACCTGCTGCAAGCTGTTGGACTGGAATGTCTCCAGCTGGCTGTAGACGGATTCCTCTGTCACACTCAGCTGTTTGGTTTCCTCCTTGAGTCGTCTCTGAAACATCTTCACCTCCTGAGGAGCAAAATCTCCTCCTTCACTGAACAGCCTGCAGGACGATTAATAATATATTTATAGGTAGGTGTACAAAAAGGGATATATTTATGTCTGTGTGTGGTGTGTTTGATATAAGTCTAATAACACAGATATATATATATATATATATATATATATATATATATATATTTCAGTGGTCAATGGTCATCTGTTACCTGAAGGAGTCCAGTAGTCGGCTGGTTCTGTGTCTGAGGTCCTCTAGTTGGACCTGTACCATCTGTCTGAAGGATGTCTGACTGCACTGGGTCTGCTTGATATGACGATCCACACAGTCCTGCAGGGTGGAGCTTATGGCCTCCAGACTGCAGAGACACACAGAGAGACACAGACAGTCTAATGGAGATTCAGAGAGACAGAGATACAGACAGACTGACAGACAGACAGGTGTTACCTCCGGCTGCAGTCGGCTGCCAGGACGTCGTCCTCCATGTTGGACAGGGTGGCGATGAAATCTTGGTTTTTCTCGCCAATGGACGTCTGCAGCCGCTGCAGCTCCGACCTGCAGGAGGCCAACACGTCCAGCAAAAGCTGACAGTGATTGTCCACACACTGCCTGTGGAACTGCAACTCAGCTACACATACACACACACACACACACACACACACACACAATAGCCATGTTTAATCAGCATCTGATATGCAGGCCACATCAGTCAGGTGGGTGAATTATCTTGGGATGGGGAAATACAAACTAAAACAGGTGTGACAAATGTATGGGCAGAATTTAGGAGACAATAAGCCTTTTTGTGTGTATAGAACAAAACATGTTCATGTATGTGTGTCAGTCACCCAGGCGGGGCAGGTATATGTGTGTGTGGATGTTCTGGGGGTCAAGCTGCTGCAGCTGGAGCTCCTGGTCCAAACACACCACCTCCTTCTTGTCTGTTATCATGGTAACGACTGAGTCGAGGTCACAGAAACGCTGCTCCAGGTGATCGAGGAACAGGGTCCTTGTCCTGCACACACACGCACACACAGTCAACTCATTAGTTACTGTTTAAAAAGAGTATTATGTGTGTGTGTGTGTGTGTGTATACCTGCTCAGTGTGTGTGTGTGTGTGTGTATACCTGCTCAGTGTGTGTGTGAGCAGCTCCACAGGAAACAGGTTCAGGTGTGTATGCTGCTGCAGGTTGTCCGGTAGGTCGGGGGCGGGGCATCCGAAGGCAGGGCCTGTGTAGGCCACGCCCCTGGAGGACGTGAACATGACGAGGGTGTTGACGTCACAGAGCTCCAGCATAGAGGACTCAGCCTGCACACACACACACACACACAATTATTATCTGGAACCAGAAAGTGATGTCTGGTGTGTCAATCACTCATCATAGCTCCACCTCAGCCAGGGCCAGTTCTGCATCAGTCTTGCGGCGGAACAGACGTTTCTTCCTCACGACTGTCCAAGAACTTTCTGTAACACAAACAGATACTATAATTTATGCTAATTTATGCTAACTTATGCTATCCTTATGCTAACCAATGCTAATCTATGCTAACCGATGCTAACAATGCTAACCGATGCTAACCGATGCTAATTTATGCTAACAATGCTAACCATGCTAACCATGCTAACCATGCTAACCGATGCTAACTGATGCTAACAATGCTAACCTATAACTAATGATTATGCATGCTAATTTATGCTAACCTAATGCTAACTTATGCTAACAATGCTAACCGATGCTAATTCAAGCTAACAATGCTAACTAATGATAATTTATGCTAATTTATGCTAACCGATGCTAATTGGTGCTAACAATGCTAACAATGCTAACAATGCTAACCGATGCTAACAATGCTAACAATGCTAACAATGCTAACAATGCTAACAATGCTAACCTATAACTAATGCATGCTAATTTATGCTAACCTAATGCTAACTTATGCTAACAATGCTAACCGATGCTAATTGATGCTAACAATGCTAACCATGCTAACCGATGCTAACAATGCTAACCTATAACTAATGATAATGCATGCTAACCGATGCTAACAATGCTAACCTATAACTAATGATAATGCATGCTAATTTATGCTAACCTAATGCTAACTTATGCTAACCGATGCTAACAATGCTAACCGATGCTAACCGATAGTAACAATGCTAATTTATGCTAACGAATGATAATTTATGCAAATTTATGATAACCAATGCTAATTGATGCTAACAATGCTAACCTATTCATGTTTACCTATTCTATTCTATAACCGATACTAACTGATACTAACTAAACCGTCAGAAACCGGGTTGGAACCCAAAAGGTGAGGAAAACGAAATTCCGACCTGGGGAGGCGGGAACTGACAGCTGGGAACCTGAGGCTGAAGCAAGCCTGGGTGCTAATTCAAGCTAACAATGCTAACTAATGATAATTTATGCTAATTTATGCGAACCGATGCTAACAATGCTAACAATGCTAACCTATAAATAATGCATGCTAATTTATGCTAACCTAATGCTAACTTATGCTAACAATGCTAACCGATGCTAACCATGCTAACCATGCTAACCATGCTAACCTATAACTAATGATAATGCATGCTAATTTATGCTAACCTAATGCTAACATATGCTAACCAATGCTAATTGATGCTAACAATGCTAACCGATGCTAACTGATGCTAACAATGCTAACCTATAACTAATGATTATGCATGCTAATTTATGCTAACCTAATGCTAACTTATGCTAACAATGCTAACCGATGCTAATTCAAGCTAACAATGCTAACTAATGATAATGCATGCTAATTTATGCTAACCTAATGCTAACTTATGCTAACCGATGCTAAAAATGCTAACCGATGCTAACAATGCTAATTTATGCTAACTAATGATAAGTAATGCTAATTTATGATAACCAATGCTAATTGATGCTAACAATGCTAACCGATTCATGTTTACCTATTCTATTCTATTACCGATACTAACTGATACTAATTAAACCGTCAGAAACCGGGTTGGAACCCAAAAGGTGAGGAAAACGAAATTCCTACCTGGGGAGGCGGGAACTGACAGCTGGGAACCTGAGGCTGAAGCAAGCCCGGGTGAGGGGGGCACATCCAGACTGAAATCTGTGAAAAAAACAGGTCAACTTAGCAGTTTACAGTCATATGTATTTATAGTGTATCTGTGTTTGCATTACATACACATTTATTACAGCATCAAAATCTTCTGTCACTACATCATGTAGAGTTTGCTGTTTTCTCAGTGTGTGTGTGTTTGTCTTCTGTGTGTGTTAAAGTTCAGTATGTGGTTTCAATGTTATTACAGTTCATGGTGTAAATTCTCAGTTGTGCTGAACTGAAACAAGCAGACCTACCCAGGTTGTTGTTAGAGTTGTTGGAGTTGTTGGAGTTGCTAGATAGCTGTAGGAGGTTCTGCAGTTCTTCTGGACTCTAAGGAAATTTTTTTTTTTTAGTATTGACAAAAAAAAAAAAAAAACTGCTTTATGAGGACACTACTGGCACTCCAGTGAAAAATCACAAAATGAATCTTGTTTTAATGTGGCAGAGTTATCAGAATTTCAGCTACTAGCCCTGATGTTACAGATGTTACAGGTGTTACAGATGTGGCTGCTGTTACTGGTGTGTAGACGCTGCTGAGGCGGTAGAAGGAGCTCAGGCTGCTGCTGTAGGAGTGGAGCTCCTCCAAAAAAAGAGAGGGGAAGCGATCCAACACCTTCAGCTGTTCAGAGACGCGCACACTGCAGCTGCAAGCACACACACACACACACACACACACACACTTTACAACTACACATCTTCATAGTAAACGACTACATTCCCACGCATGAATCTCTCGTATTGAGCATCCATTAGCATCAGTTGGCAGCATTTGTCATAGGTTACAGCAGTAAATTGTAGTATTTAGCGTAAGTTAATACCAGTAAACATCGGTTAGCATAAAATAGCCTCGGTTAGCATACATTAGCACCAGTTAGCTTTAGTTAGTATCAGTTAGTATCAGTAATAGAATAGAATAGGTTAGCATGAATCGGTTAGCATTATTAGCATCAATTAGCATCGGTTATCTTAAATTAGCATTAATTATCATAAGTTAGCATAAATTAGCATTGTTAGCATCGGTTACCATTGTTAGCATCGGTTAGCATTAGGTTAGCATTAGGTTAACATAGGTAAGCATAAATTAGCATAAATTAGCATGCATTATCATTAGTTATAGGTTAGCATTGTTAGCATTGTTAGCATCGGTTAGCATAAGTTAGCATTAGGTTAGCATAGGTTAGCATTGTTAGCATCGGTTAGCATGTTTAGCATTGTTAGCATCAATTAGCATCGGTTAGCATACATTAGCATAAATTAGCATAAAGTATCATTAGTTAGCATTGTTAGCTTGAATTAGCATCGGTTAGCTTTATTAGCATCGGTTAGCATTGTTAGCATTGGTTAGCATAAGTTAGCATTAGGTCAGCATCGGTTAGCATTAGGTCAGCATCGGTTAGCATTGTTAGCATCGATTAGCATAAGTTAGAAGCAATAAGTATCATTAGCATCTTTTAGCTTCAGTTAGCATCAGATAGCTTCGGTTAACATAGATTGCATTTTTGCCAGAAGTCAGCATTGATATGCATCAGTTAGCTTCTGTTAGCATCAGTTAGCAGCACTACCTCTCTTTGACGTCCTGCAGGTAGTTGACAGTTCTGTCCAAAGTCGTCTTCAGAGCATCCTCGCTGCTCTCCTGTCTCAGTCCTCCCAGCAGGTCGTCCAGACGCACCTTCTGTCTCGGGACGAGACGGCAACAAAGCATTATGGGAGAGGCCCCTATCTGCCACAGGGGGCGTGGCCTGTGCCACTCACCTGTATGTGCTGCTCCTGTGAGTGTCTGAGCTCATCCAGGTGTCTCTGAACTTCTTCTTCTCTGCGCTCCACTTTGCGGCGATGCGTCTCCCATAGCAAAGCTGCCGCTCGCATCACGACGAACACACACCTGCTGAGACTGGTCGCTGCACAGGACACACACTCTGACCATAGCTGCGGACAGACAGGTAGAGAGAGAGACATATTCATCTGGATATACTAATTTACAGAATATTCAGTGCATCCTTAATTTAGACATGTGGGCGGAGTCTTGGACTGACGTCTAAAGCAGCCAATCGCTCTTCCTCCTGTTTCTGGTTCTGTCCAATCAGGGTGAGGAGATGAGAGCTGACGATGTCCGCCACCTCCTCCTCAGACAGCTGCAGGGCAGAGAGCGCCTCCTGCAGGAGGAGATGGAACAACACACTCAGTTGCATCGGAGGCTTTTATTTCAATATATTTTTAAGGAAGTATTGAGTGTTAATTGACCTAATAAAAAATAGATTTAAAACCATATCTTATGTAGCCATGGTAACAGGATTTGACAAAGAGTTAAAAGCTTCAACCTCATTTAAAGCTTTGATGAACAGATCTTGTTCTGTCTTGCTCACTGACAGATTTCTCACAATCGGCCTGTAGATGTTTTTCAATATCAGGAAATGTTTGTAATTTGGTCAAAATCTAACAACGTGAAGCTAAATAAGTTGAAATCCATGTCATGACCTCACAGCGCTGCACCTCCTCCAGACGATCCTGCCACACCTGCTCACACCTGCATCGCAGCTGCTGCAGGAAGTCAGTGTGAAGAGTGTCTGAACACACACACACACACACACACACACACAGTGAGTTGATGCTGAGAGACTAAAGAAATAATCATCCATCCATCCATCCATTGTCTATCCCGCTTATTCCCTTTCGGGGTCGCAGGGGTCTGCTGGAGCCTATCCCAGCGCGTTAAGGCGAGAGGCAGGGGGATACACCCCAGATGGTCGCCAGCCAATCGTGGGGCACACACACCATTCACACACCATTCACTCTCACACTCACACCTATGGGCAATTTAGAGTTTACCAATTAACCTGAGCATGTTTTTTGTATTGTGGGAGGAAACCGGAGTACCCGGTGAAAACCCACGCAGACACGGGGAGAACATGCAAACTCCACACAGAAAGGCCCCAGACCCAGGCCCAAGGCGGGTCTTGAACCTGCGACCTTCTTGCTGTGAGGCAACAGTGCTACCCACCGCACCACCGTGTCGCCCAAAGAAATAATCAGAAATGTCAAAAATGTAAAAATGTACCGATTTGTTTATTGACGTCTGTCAGCTGGTTGAACCAATCAGAGATCAGAGCTGTGGAGCAGGAGGGCGGGACCAGGGAGCTGGAACACATGATGATTGGACCAGCTGAACGTTAGGGTGGAGCTTACTGTATCCTGATCTTTCAGATGATTGTATCACCTTTACCTGATCTTACAGATGATGTCACAGCGTTGTTGAGTCAGCTGATCCTGAGCACCTCTCATCTCCTGAACAAGCTCCTGCTCCACAACCAGCTGCTGCTCCACATCCTGCCCACACTGACTCCTGCAACACAAGCACCACTGACACTTCTACTAAAACTACGATGACCCGTTGGGACCTGGATATAACACGGCTGGACCCGTCTAATAAGCTGATGCTCGCCCACCTGAACTTGTCCAGGATGTGGCTGACCCTGGTTCTCCTCCAGCGGCTCAGACTGTTCTCCCAGTGCAGACGAAGCAGCGACTCCTGCTGCAGGTTCTCCTCCTGGAGGAGCAGCAGGAGGCGAGCGATGCTGCGCCGGTTAGCCAACAGGCACTGATTCATCATCTTAAAAAAAAACAAAAAACATAAGAAGTCAGTCTGAGTTCTTGTGTTTTTGTGTAATATCAGTCAAAAATCCGAGAGTCAGAGGTCAAAGTGTCAGATAGTTAGAGGTCAATCTTTATCATGTCAGAGGTCAGAGGTCAAAATGATACCATGGCCTCGCTGTGGATCAACCTGTGGATCTCAGCAGGCAGCTGGAAGCTGATCTTCTCCAGCAGGTGGCAGTACGTCCTGAGGACAGCTCTGAGCTACACACACACACACACACACACACAGCATTACACACAGGCTGTGTTTCTACTCAGATGAAGACCATGTGCTGCCTCAGTCTGACCTTGTTGCTCCGTTGTGTTTCACTTTCAGTCAGTTTCTGTTTCAGCTCCATGATCCTGGTCCTCCTTAGCTTCACCTCCTCCTCCACCTCCTCCCAGAGCCCACACACCTCCTGCACACACACACACACGCACACACACGCACACACACACACACACACACACACACACACACACACTATTGCTCAACAATACACCTACACCTATCGTTTGTTTTACTAACAAACGATAAAATGGTATCGCAAAATAGTGCGATACATTATCAACACAGTGTGTGTGTGTGTGTGTGTGTGTGTGTGTGTGTGTGTGTGTGTGTGTGTACCTGCAGACTGACGTCTTCCAGCTGTTCCATTCTACCCTTCAGGGTGTCCAATCTAAGGTTTGTGTCCTGCAGAGAGGACAGCAGCTCTGCACTGGCTGTCCTCACCTGGGTCTCACACACCTGAGGACCCCACATGTCAGTCATTTCAAGTAGAGAACAGGCGTGTGTGTGTGTGTGTGTGTGTGTGTGTGTGTGTGTGTGTACCTGTGTGAGTGCTGTCAGCTCTGCATCTAACTCTTTCAGAGCGTCTTTGTGTTTTTTGCTTTTCTTCTGCATGAGACGTTCGATGATGTCAGAGCGTTGAGAGTTGACCACTAAATAAAACACAGAGAGGGACAAATTCATTATGGTTAATGAGGAAAAACACGTCTCATTCTAAATTATTTATTATTTTTTGTGGAATTCTTTCCAAACCAAAATAAGTAAATTTACAAGAGTGAAACCTCTCTTCTGTGTTTTTTTCATAAGTCTTTTATTTATATTATTTTGAATTCATTTATTTGTTGATTCTCCATAAATCAAGAATTAATAAAATAAATAAAGACTATTTGTGGTTGTACAGGATATATATATATATATATATATATATATATATATATATATATAGAGAGAGAGAGAGAGAGAGAGAGATTCTGGTCACGCCACAGAACAATGATACGAACCCACGGTGTCAGGAAGTCTGATGACATCATCAACGCCAACATCGTCATCATCATCTTCATCTTCCACCTGCTGCCCCCTGCTGGACAAACACAGCCTGACAGACAGGGGACATTAAATAATGTGTAGACCTGTCTGTACCTGTCTGTCTGTATCTGTCAGAGTGTCAGTATCTGTCTGTCCTGTCGGTGTGTGTCTACCTGCTGGCTGTGCTGCAGTGTGTGTTGCTGTGGTCAGCAGACAGACAGTCAGTCGTTGTGTCTTTGCGTCCGGCCAGTAGAGATCTGGACAGCTGAACCTGCAACAAACAAACAATCAGTAGTCTAAAATGTTTCAATACTATATATATAGCTAAAATAATTAAACAATGAGGTATTCTTCAAGTTATCAATAAATCTTTTGTTCCCACAAGGTTATATAAAAAGTAATAATATTTAGTTTGATGTTAAATTAAAATTAAATGATTATTTACACAGAAATATGTATACAAGTTTGAGGTTAAACCACATAAACCATATAAAACTAAACTGGTTCATTTTATTTAGGCCAGACTGAGGACACCTGTATTAATCAAGCTGTCCAATCAGCATCCAGATATGAAACACCTGTGAAGAAGTTTAAAGATCACACATTTAGACACATTTGTGAATGATATTTGAGAGAAATTGTGTGTATGTAGAAAATGTTTTCGATCTTTGGGTTTATCTCAAAAAATGGGAGCAAAAACACACATGTTTTTTTGTTCAGTGTAGAATAAACTCAATGAATTTCTTCAGAAATGACCCTCAACATATCTATTCTTAACACCAGCTGTTTTTTTTACTTTGGATGAATACATCATTTAATCTCAGAATCTCAGATTTCCTGCAACATTCATTCATCACATGAGCGAGAGAATTAAATAGGGGGATTAATATACGTATACATAAATAAATAAAGGAAAATAAATAGGAAAATGTAATTAAATAAATGCGGCATTTATGTGCAAAAGAAAAACATAAGCAATTAAATACATTTATTTAATTACTGTCATTTTCATTTAGGAATATATGAGTCATTTATTTTTATTTTTGTCTGAGCACTTTCATTCACCCATAATTGTGAAGGATAAAAATGTGTTTTCATACACTTTCTGTTTTTTAAAAAATGAAAAGAAAAAACAAAAAACAAAAAAGTTTTTGTGAGTTTAAGGGGATAAAGTTAAAAAGGTTGAGAACTGGCTTATAAATAATTTATAAATAATGACTGTATTACTAATGTCATTTATAGGCTACTAGCTAACTACTACTAGTTACTAGCTAACTACTACTAGTTACTAGCTAACTACGTTTCTTTTGATACTACACGTTAAAATATATACACTATATATACACTATATATATAATATACGTATTCGTATAATATACGATTTTTTCTTGGTATTAAGTACTTTTAGAAGATTATTTTACTGCTTAATTCTACTATTTAATAAAGTAAACGTTGTTAGACGTGTTTTTTTTTTGCTAGCTTGGACCCACCTGAGCGTCGAACAGCTGCCGGTACACCCGCCCGCTCGGAACCTCTCTGCTGTCGAACATGCCGCTGAGGCCCGGGAACCGACCCGGTTCCGTGCCCGGGGCCGAGCCTCGTTCCCGCCTGGGCGAAGCCGGGCAGGGGGCTCCGTTCTGGGGGGTCTGGAGGCGAGTTTTCAGTCTCTTGAGGAAGCGAAGAGTCGAACTGGTCGGAACCGTTTCACGGAGCGTTTGGCGTCACCACGGCAACGGAAAGCTCTGAGACGTTCAAGGTCCCCAGAAAAAAATCGGACGTTTGATGACGATGAAGTTAACCCACTATATCATGAAATATTACTTAAATATGTTAAAAAAAATGTTTTGAGTGTTTTTATTAATTAAAATGGCCTAAATAATAAGTAAATAAATAACATTTTAATCAAATAATATATATGCATTATAAGAAACAGTTGTAAATATAGTCTCAGGATACTTTTTCAGGATTCTATGTAAGTCAGTGTGATTGCATTAGGTTGTTTCAATAGAAATTTAACATATTTGCATATGTCAAATGTTAATGTTGCACAAATCTAAATTCAACAGAAATTTGATCCAATGTAAAATACTACTACTAATAATAATAGTAACAATAGTTTATTTACCCCAGATAGTGATTTAAATTATATAGCAGCATATATAGCATTCATATATATCATTTTTACATAAATACAACCTTGCATTATGAGACAACCCTTGTGCCGGTACAGGTCACTATGGAGGAGAAATATTGAAGGACACATTCATAAAGGAGACACAACATGATAGACAAAATAGTTTAAATTGGTTTAGCTCTACAAAAATAAACCAGACGCTTCCCAAAAAAACCTTCTCTGCGGTTGCTTTCGACCCAAAAGCAGAAATCCAGCAGACCGGATGTGGTAGAAGATGTTTGTGGCCAGGAAACTTAAAAAGTGACAATGCAGGGCTAAACACAGATAATATGACAAAGAATAAGCCAAAAAACAATCATAAATACACAAATAAGTAATGACTTTAATGAGGTTTGAGACACAGATGAAACACACAAGACAACAAGGGAGTAAAAAAGACAAGACACACAGGAGGGAACAGATTAAAAAAAACAGGAAGTAGACACAAGAAGGGAGATCAACAGGAAACAGATGAAAAGTGACAAAACTGTGATAAAACTGGCCTTTATTGTGTTTCCAGTGATTATAATCTGATATAAAATCCATGTTTTACTGTTCGATGTAAAAATCAAGTCTTTTACTTTGAAGAACAAAAAAATACTGACCAGAAAATACAGTTTACTATACTCACAAATATTAAAGTTCAATAGGATATTCAGATAAAGTTTTAACCAAGAGCAGATTACGTGCAGCCTGACAAACAGAAGAGTTAAAGGAAACATGGAGAATTATGATCTGAGAGGAAATGAAATATTCACACTTGGAAATAAACATAAAACTCTCCCTGAATTAAATAAAGTCACATGACAGTCAGTCAGAGTCTGTGATGTCACTGCCGCTGCTGTTGTCAAGGTTACAGGCCGCGTACTCCCTGGAGATGAACTTTGACCTGACAGCTCGCTTCCTGTTGCCGTGGAAACGAGAACAGTCAGACGTGCTGGGGTTTTAATGGTCTCACATTAATGCTAACGAGGCGTCAGGTTTACCTGCGATAGCAGAAGTTAGGACGACGTCTGGAGGACAGGGAGTCGTCAGCCTCGTCCTGTAGGAGACACTTCATCACTTCACCACTTCACCACTTCATCACTTCACCACTTCACCACTTCACTTCACCACTTCATCACTTCATCACTTCACCACTTCACCACTTCATCACTTTATCACTTCACCACTTCATCACTTCACCACTTCACCACTTCATCACTTCACCACTTCACCACTTCATCACTTCACCACTTCATCACTTCATCACTTCACCACTTCATCACTTCATCACTTCACCACTTCACCACTTCATCACTTCATCACTTCACCACTTCACCACTTCACCGCTTCACCACTTCATCACTTCACCACTTCACCACTTCATCACTTCATCACTTCACCACTTCACCACTTCACCACTTCACCACTTCATCACTTCACCACTTCACCACTTCACCACTTCACCGCTTCACCACTTCATCACTTCACCACTTCATCACCTCACCACTTCACCACTTCATTACTTCATCACTTCACCACTTCACCACTTCATCACTTCACCACTTCATTACTTCATCACTTCACCACTTCACCACTTCATCACTTCACCACTTCATCACTTCATCACTTCATCACTTCATCACTTCACCACTTCACCGCTTCACCGCTTCACCACTTCATCACTTCACCACTTCATCACTTCACCACTTCACCACTTCATCACTTCATCACTTCACCACTTCACCACTTCACCGCTTCACCACTTCATCACTTCACCACTTCACCACTTCATCACTTCATCACTTCATCACTTCACCACTTCACCACTTCACCACTTCACCACTTCATCACTTCATCACTTCACCACTTCACCACTTCACCACTTCACCGCTTCACCACTTCACCACTTCATCACCTCACCACTTCACCACTTCATTACTTCATCACTTCACCACTTCACCACTTCATCACTTCACCACTTCACCACTTCATTACTTCATCACTTCACCACTTCACCACTTCATCACTTCACCACTTCATCACTTCATCACTTCATCACTTCATCACTTCACCACTTCACCACTTCACCGCTTCACCGCTTCACCACTTCACCACTTCATCACCTCACCACTTCACCACTTCATCACTTCACCATTTCACCACTTCATTACTTCATCACTTCACCACTTCACCACTTCACCACTTCATCACTTCATCACTTCATCGCTTCACCACTTCACCACTTCACCGCTTCACCGCTTCACCACTTCATCACTTCACCACTTCACCACTTCACCACTTCATCACTTCACCACTTCACCACTTCATCACTTCACCACTTCACCACTTCATTACTTCATCACTTCACCACTTCACCACTTCATCACTTCACCACTTCATCACTTCATCACTTCATCACTTCATCACTTCACCACTTCACCGCTTCACCGCTTCACCGCTTCACCACTTCATCACTTCACCACTTCATCACTTCACCACTTCACCACTTCATCACTTCATCACTTCACCGCTTCACCGCTTCACCGCTTCACCACTTCATCACTTCACCACTTCACCACTTCATCACTTCATCACTTCATCACTTCACCACTTCACCACTTCACCACTTCACCACTTCATCACTTCACCACTTCACCACTTCACCACTTCACCACTTCACCGCTTCACCACTTCACCACTTCATCACCTCACCACTTCACCACTTCACTACTTCATCACTTCACCACTTCACCACTTCACCACTTCATCACTTCACCACTTCACCACTTCATCACTTCATCACTTCACCACTTCACCACTTCATCACTTCACCACTTCATCACTTCATCACTTCATCACTTCATCACTTCACCACTTCACCACTTCACCGCTTCACCACTTCATCACTTCACCACTTCATCACCTCACCACTTCACCACTTCACCACTTCACCATTTCACCACTTCATTACTTCATCACTTCACCACTTCACCACTTCACCACTTCATCACTTCACCGCTTCACCACTTCATTACTTCATCACTTCACCACTTCACCACTTCATCACTTCACCACTTCACCACTTCATTACTTCATCACTTCACCACTTCACCACTTCATCACTTCACCACTTCACCACTTCATCACTTCACCACTTCATCACTTCATCACTTCACCACTTCATCACTTCACCACTTCATCACTTCATCACTTCATCACTTCACCGCTTCATCATTTCTCTTTGGATTCATCGTCGTCATAACGTACCTACCTGTAAGTCCTTTACCTGCTCTACTCTAATTATCTTTGTAGTTATTTATAACAAACATAGTTTATTGTTAATAGCTTTAATATTATTTTCATACTAATAAAGCTCATTAAATTTACTTTCAGTGAAATTGACAGACAGACAGGGGAAGCAGTATTTGTACATTTCCTGAAATAAAGGATCTGAATATTCTTCTAGCCTTTGACAGATATTTGTTGACAGGTACAAATATGATTGATTGATTGATTGATTGAAGGTATGTTACCCATGATGCACCAGTCCTGGATGTCTGTTTAGACTCTGTGTTAGATTCCTGCTGCTGCAACGTCGCCTCCTCATTCTCCCCTGAAGTTCCACTGCGGACCTCCTCACTGCTGCCTGAGACACACACACACACACACACACACACACACACACAGGTGATATGACCACAAACACACACACACACACACACACACAGGTGATATGACCACACACAGGTCACATGATGATCTCTGACCTTTAGCGGCGTTCTCTGTAGGCTCCTCCTCCGAGCTGCTCCTCTCACACTGGAAAAGACAAAGCCTTCATTATTACGTCATCATCGTCGTTATCCTCCTGAAACAGAGAGGCCGTGAACCCCCCCCCCTCACCTGGTGTGTTTTGTAGTTGAGTCTGCGGAGGCGTGTCCTCAGTTGTAGCTCCTCCCCCTGTGACCTCACCAGGCTGAGCTCCAGCCTATCAGATTGCTCGGTGAGCTGCCTGACCTGCTCCCTGTACTGATCCTTCTCCTGCAGCAGCAGCCGCACCTCCTCCTGCTGGTCAGTCCTGGAGGCCAGAGCCTGGGACCAGGGGGGGCATCTTCATCATCATCATCACCATCATCATCATCATCATTCTCCTCGTCATCATCATCATTATCATTATCATCATCATCATCGTCGTCATTATCATCATCATCGTCGTCGTCACCATTATCACCATTATCACCATTATCACCTCTCCTCCTGCTCACCTTGTCTCTCTCTCTGATCACCTCCTCCAGTTGTCTCAGGGCTTGTTTGTTTCGTTGTCGGTATATCCTGGCGTCTCCTTTCAGCTGAGCACACCTCAGCTCCAGCTCCTCCTTGTCCTCCAGACTCTGAGCAAAAAAAAAAAAAAAAAACACACCTGAGCCAACCAACCAATAGGAGCCAAGACCTTAAATTACTCTTCTCCTCCTCTTGTTCTCACCCTGGCTCTCTGCTCCTCAGCTCTGTGGAGTTCTTTCCTCAGTCTGAACACTGTAGTCAGGAGGTTCATTTTAGGAGCAGCTGGACTCTCCCTCCGTTGCTGCTGTGTCTCCTCCTTCTTCTCCTCCACCCCTTCCTTTTCCTCCTGTTTTTCCTCCTCCTCCTTCTTTTCCTCTTGCTTCTCCTCCTTCTCCTGTTTCTCATCCTTTTTCTCCTCTTTCTGCTCCTCCAGTCTGTTGGGGTTGAAGAAGGTCTCTGTGGGCAGAGCCAGAGCCCTGCTCTGAAAACACAAATTCAAAAACAAGATGTGAACAGGTGAAGTATCAAGAGTGAACAGGTGAAGTACCAGGTGTGAACAGGTAAAGTATCAAGAGTGAGCAGGTGAAGTATCAGCTGTAAACAAGTGAAGTGTGAGGTGTGAACTGGTGATTATTAGGTGTGAACAGGTGAAGTGTCGGGTGTGAACAGGTGAAGTATCAGGTGTCAACAGGTGAAGTGTCAGGTGTCAACAGGTGAAGTGTCAGGTGTGAACAGGTGAAGTATCAGGTGTGAACAGGTGAAGTGTCAGGTGTGAACAGTTGAGTATTAGGTGTGAACAGGCGAAGTATCACAAGTGAACAGGTGAAGTATCAGGTGTGAACAAGTGACGTATCAGGTGTGAGGAGGTGTAGTGTCAGGTGTGAACAGGTGAAGTATCAGGTGTGAACAGGTGAAGTATCAGGTGTGAACAAGTGACGTATCAGGTGTGAGCAGGTGTAGTGTCAGGTGTGAACATGTGTAGTTTCAGGTGTGAACAGGTGAAGTATCAGGTGTGAACAGGTGAAGTATCAGGTGTGAACAAGTGACGTATCAGGTGTGAGCAGGTGTAGTGTCATGTGTGAACAGGTGAAGTATCAGGTGTTTCTACCTCCTGCAGTGGTCTCATGGTTCGTCTTCTCAGCAGTTGAGTCTGGCCTTCTGCTCGCAGGACTGTGTGTTTCAGACGCTCCACCTGCACACACACAAAGATCAAAGGTCATATGCAGCTTTGTGTAAGGGTCATCCTGTAAGAGGCCATGGATCAGCTGACCTCTATCTGCAGGTCTCTGTTGGCCAGCAGGGCGTTGCTCTTCTCCTGGCCCAGAGTGTTGATTTCAGCCATCAGACTGTAGTTGTGGTCTCTGAGGTGCTTCAGCTCTTCGCTCAGCCGATCCCGCTCCTCACGAATGTTCTGCACGCGCTCAGTGAGCTTCTTTATCTCACGGTCCCTTAGCTGCTGCTGGTTAGACCATGCCTCCTGCAAGAGTCAAACAAAAACACAAAAAAAAACGATTATTTATCTAGCCCAGTGCTGTCTGGAATCGGAGACTTTTGTAAAATCCTGAATCTCTACTTGTTTTTTTTTTAACAATCTGGTTGCCATGCTGACCTGTTCCTTGACTAGTGAGCATGCCTGCTGGCGTCGCCGGCGCTCACCCTGCAGCATCCTTTGGAGGCGGCTGAGCTCTGACATCAGGAACTGAGTTAGGCCAGATTCTCCTGCTGTGTCTGAACAAAGAAACACGCTTAAGGATGCCTTTTACATAAAACGGTTGTTTTCTATAAGAATCTAAGACCAAACAGTTCTTTTTTGTGCCAGGACCAGGCGATGCAATCTCAGTCCAGTTCTTTTCGATTTATATATCAATGGAACCAACACCTGGACTCATCATAAACAACAGAGAGATCCATGGTACCATGTATGCAGACGATGTGCTGCTTTCATCCACTAAAGTAGGAGAGTGACAGACAGGTGAACACACCAATCAGGATGCTGAAGGTCTTGTTGGGTTTTTTCCCTGTGATGCGGCTGTACAGTTGGGGATAATCCAGCTCCAGACTCTCCAGGAATGCTGTGTAACCTTTGACCCCTGTCCTCTGCAGGGTGTCCAGCAGGGCTCCTGCAGGTCAAAGGTAAAATAGGAAGATAAGAATAAGTAAGATGATAGATGAGGTTAGCGTGATAAAGAATAATACCTGACCTCCCTGTCCTGTGACCCCCTTTAAATAAAAGAAGTCTATTACTATTGCCTTGATTCATGTCTTCATCATTTTGTCCAAGCAAGGAAATAGTGAAGTTCCCTACAGTCTGAAGCTGCACCTTCAAATGCCTGCTTTTGTCTGATTAGGGATGTTTTCAAGTTTGTACCCTAATGCTTTTAACATGACGAGCATTTTTTCCCTTACCGACTTTCCTCCTCCTGATGACCAGGGCGGGGTCGTTGAAGAGCTGCTCCTCATCCTCGGCACTGATCACCTGAGCACAGACGGACAATAAATGACAACCTGAGATGCAGCGTGAGCTGGGCGGCTGCAGCGGGAGCAGCACGGGGGGGGTCGTACCTGGCACTGGCGGAGGTAAGGCGTGATCCTGGAGGGTTCGATGGTTTTGATGAGCAGCATCCTGAAATCATCCAGCTGCAGCCAACAGAGGTCATCCTCACACACCGCGTCCATCACACGCTGACGACACACACACACACACACACACACACTGTTACCAACATATAAAACACAATAAAAAACTCAGAAATACTTAATACACACCTGGAGCGGTCAGCTGCTTTGTTACCTGTGTGGTCTGTTATACCTGTCTGCCTCTCACTCTCTCTCCAAAAACCGAGGTTCAGCCTTCAAACCTTCAGGGTTTTCTAAAGGAGGAACTTGTTTCTTTCCCACTTCTTGTTTTTCGTTGGGTGGCTTCGTGCCCTGACCAATCATTTTAAACCACCATTCAGAGACATTTCTACAGGATTGCTAAGATGCTTTTTTTAAACATTCATGAACACCATTCATTTTTATCAGGTCAAACTTAGTCAAAGCTGAGTGTTTAGAGTTTATGATGCCATCAGTATCGCAGGATTAAACATTAACTGTGGGATCATTTAAACACCTAAATTAATAATTTCTTTATAAAAATCCTTCTATAATAAAATCTGGTCAAATGTTTTAGTTTGGAAAGAAATAGGAAGAAGAATTAGAGAAGTCAGAGGAGGAAGTGGAGCCAGAGAACAATTCTACTACGTCATCTCTCATGCAGACACAGCTTCTCTTCCCACAAACTGAATCTTTATTACGAAATAATATGTCCAAAATTACCAAAGTCTGTTTTACAGAAACTGTAACCTCTGTGATCTTGTGGTTTCAGCAGTTCTTTTCCTTTCCTCTAATACTAAAAAGTAAATTCAACACTTTTTTATGAGATGAAATCAAAGTCCTAGAAGATTCTCTACATACAACAAATAGACATTGATATTAATTTCTGAACTACTATCACTTAAATATCTTGATGCATATACTACACCTTGATATATATTTATTTTCTTTTTTATTATTATAATTATCCATATTTTCTCATTTGTGTGAAATGCCTATTTTGTTCATTTGTGAAATTGATGAATGGATCCTAAAAAAGACAAGAGGGAAGGGGAAGACAGACCTAAAGAAGGAAGTGTCCTCTCCAGCTGAATCAGCATTTGTCTGAACCACCATTCTTCATCTCTTTATTCATAGTTTGTACAGACAAGGACACACAGCAACAAACAACATCTTTGCACTTCCCCTTTACCTTAGTGTCCCCACCTATCAAAAGAAAGAATTATGGGAAATTGGAGTTTGACCATATTGTGATTTATGCTGCTATGTGTATACATATAATTATTTGGATTGTTCTGTAGATCTAAGAAACCACAAACTGGAATCGAGTGCTGATGTTTAATGTGTTTAATTCCTTGGCTTAATTCACAAATCTGTTAAAATCTGAATAAAATAATATTACATTACAAATGTAACTCACATTTTATTCACAGTAAATTGCTACAACATTAAAACCATTAAACATCAAGAAAAAAACAAGAGCGTGGATGAATTAAAAAAACTACAATAAAATTTAACAAAAAATGAATAATTAGCAGACAATATGTGTACAGGTCAAACTAACAGCAGTTCGCATGTGACAGACTGGATTTTTATTGGAATATTGCTATGAATACAGTTCACAAGTCAGAAACAGAAAAAGGCCATTGCTCGCCAGCACACCTGGCTAACACCTGGCAACTCTAACCATTTTATACTACGTGGGGTCAGTTCTTATAAAATCTGTCACTTTGTGCTTTTTCCTCCGTTGTATGTGTCGTACCTTAGTTAAGTTCTGTCCTGAATGGACTATGGCTCTAAAACCCAGAGCAGAAGAAGAAGAAGTTCACTCCCGCTGCTTTGGAAACCGACAACTACCGGCCTATGTAGGTGGCAAAAAATAAGGAATCCACCATCTCGACAAAGAAAAAACAGTTTCTCTGAAAGTGGTGGACAGAAACACGTCGAAGCTGTAGCCAACACAGTGAAGGATCCACATGTTTTTAGGAGCTAGGAGTGTAGTAGCCATCCTCGGTCAGCTGAAACGCCAGGTTTATGTCCTAAGGAAAACTTCTATGCAGACGATCCCTGGTCAAACTTTTTCCAGTGGAAGGGGCCAATGACGGCAGATGACTGAGATGAGAGGTTGTGATTATCTCTTCTTAGCGTTAAGTACCACACCTTCTGTTTTATTTGAGAATACAAAATAGTTCCGTATTACCTCTACCAAGGAGATTATATTTTTTCCGCCTTTGTTTGTTCGTGATATGAAATAACTTAAAAAGTTTTGGTTGGATTTTCACAAAATTTCCAGCGAATAATGGGAATGGTACCATGAACGCATCATTGTTTGAGGCCACCTGGTGGTGATATTTTGCACCTGCATAGTAGGCAACAACAGTGTTGGGTGGTAGTCACAGTATTCCTGGTCCAAGAGAGCCACTCATAGTTCTCAGGCACCCATTACGAACCCTCTACTGCTGATACTCCTACTGGTACTGATTTCTGGAACATGATATTTGCGATGCTGCCTGGAGCCACTGATTGGGACCCCCATTTCTCCACCCCTGTTTTTACTAACTCTGCTCGTTATTATCCTGATACCCAAAGATGTTGCATCTTATATGTGGTGGAGGCTTGCAACACTAGCACAGGTTACACGTGTGTGTCCTGGTTCAGTGAAGATCAGTCTTGCTTTTCCCTGATTGGCTGGTAGACATTTTGTCCAAGCTCATCTCTGATTGGCTCGGGGGGCATTTCTTGGGCGGAGCCTGAGAGAGAGTTCCCATAATGCTTCCTCCGCCAGGTGGTCGCTGAACTCATTGAAGAAGGATATGACGTCATCGTTAGGCTGCAGAGAGTAACGCCTGCAAAAAAAAGATTCATTTTTCAATCAAACAAACTACTAATCCTGCCATTAACAGTGGAATTGCAGGTAACTGACACTTGTTGGTAGCCCTTCAGCGTGTCCAGGATGTTGAACTGCTGCCAGCGTTTAGAGAAGTTGACCCTTGAACCCTGTGGCGTCATCAACGTGTCAGGATTACCCAGGTGGACGAACGTCAGATCCTGGAGAATCAAACCTCTGAACAGATGGACAGGTTGGAGAAAGAGATAGAGTTGGGTATAGACCTACAAGCTGGGTATGGTAGGGTGTACAGAATATTGACCTACAGGTAAGTTCTAAATACTATATATATAAGGTAAATCGACCTACAGGTAGGGTATACATGGAGGGTCCACTTCAGCCAGAGCTGCCCTGTAGGCTCTAAAAGATGAAGAGCTGTCAATCAAAGAGCTGTACTCCTCCAGTACCTGAGAATAAGAAAACAACAGATAAACACACGCTCATTATTTTGGTCATTATTGTGTGTGTTTATTTCACATTTCTCATTCGCCTGTTCCCAAGAGTTTCACCTCGGCGGTGCTTTTTTGCCAGTCCAGACGCCGCAGGGGGGCGGAGTCCAGCGCTGACAGGATGGACAGGTACGAGTTGAAGTTATTCAGTTTCCTCAGGTGCTGCGGAAACACACGAAAAAGAAAAAACACACACAAGGCATGTTACTGCGAGGTGTAAAGACAACAGAAAGTCATTTCCCTAAAAACAACATAACATACTTTATTGTCCTTTCACGGCCAGTCCACACAAATTCAATTTCAAAGCATTAAAAGCATTTAATGGAACAGATATGTATGTTCATGTATATTTTTTTTTTACATTGCAGTGTAAGGGGAGGCTAGCTAACACTGAAATAAATAAGAATTGGAACATTCCCATCTCACACTACTCAACAAGGGGCTGAGCTTCATACCTGCTGTCTAACCAATAGGATTAAAACTAGACTGTAGACTGTGCAGATTACTCTAATGAAGGCTCATAGCCAAAATGCTTTTACGCCCCAATAAAGGTAATTTTACCATTTAAGAGAGAATCGAGAACAGAGTTTATAGTTTCACTCTTCACTTTGATGTGTGTGTGTGTGTGTGTGTGTGTGTGTGTGTGTGTACCTTCATAGTTTTCAGGAACTTCAATAGTAGCTTCTCTCTGTCCTGAGGTTTGTCTTGAAGAATGATGACTGAGCGCACCCTACACACACACACACACACACACACACACACACACACACACACACACACACACACACACACACACACACACACACACACACACACACACACCTTAGAATCAAACATGCGGTTGATGAAGGTGAATCATCACATGTATAAATGTGTATCTTCAGTTTAAACAGGTATAAAATGTAGATATTCAGCTCCTCTAAGAATACAGGATGTTTTATCTAGATAACTGCTGAGTTTGACATGAAGTGTATTGGATCTGAGTCATGATACTGCATAATGTTAGGTTGCATTGAGTTTGAACAAAAGATGACAACGAGTCCCTTTTACCAGAAAGACATGTTGTTGAAATGCTGAGTGAACGCAGTCAGGTTGGGACTCTTCTCCTCATTCTGCTCTTTAGACCACAGCAACACCTCTGCAAGCTAAACAGTTGGAAAGAGACAGGTGAGACAGACAGGTGTATGGCCAGACAGGTGAAACAGACAGGTTGAGAGAGAGACAGTCTCTACCTCAATCTTGTAGAACAGCTCAGAGTCCAGCAGAGTCAGCTGTTCAGCTAAATCCTGACTCCTGAAGTCCAGCAGAGTTCCTGGTCTGGAGGACAGGAGACAAGACAGCTGACCAATGAAATCTAAGCACATGATGAGGGAAATGTCAAGGTGATTAGTTACCTGGCAGCCACGCCCCTGGCAGCAAGCGGGCGGAGTGAGTTGGGAGAACCAATCAGCTGCCACTTCTGCTCCATCTTGGACAGGATGTTGGAGCGCAGCAGGTGGGCCAGACCCAGCTCGCCACCAATCAGGAGGGAGAACACCAGGTCCATCAGCAGCAACAGCAAATCAGGGTCCAGTTCTACCACACTACACACATACACATATTTTGTGTAATCAATGTACAGACATTAACAGATCTCGAAGAGAAAGCCTCTGATTGGTACAGTTGTGTGCATGCATGCATTCAATTGTTTGTGTGCATGTGCTCACCTGAGTTCCTCCACCACACTGACCAGCAGGTGGAAGGTGTTCTTGGCAGCTTTCAAGTGTTCAGGTTCACCTCGCTCATACAGGTGTCTGTACGTGTGCCGGGTTAAGAAATCTGGACTAGCTGTAACACCTGGAGATGAAGCTCTATACCTAAAAGGACTACTTTGAAAGACCTGAATATACTAGACACTTTAAGATGAGTGTGAAACACCTGAACACACTGAACACTTACACAGATTAATGTGAAACACCTAAATATAAATCAAAATATCATCAGCATATAAAGACACTTTCTGACTCATAATTCTGTCTGAGCTTCTTTCTCGCTTTCTTATTTCTCTGAAATTCACAGAAAACTGATCACCTGTGTCACATGTCAGGCTCTGTCTTCTCATTGTCCAAAAATACAGACTGAAGGTCAACCTGGATTACCTTATTTCAGAGTTGTGTCACCTTTTTACAGTTACAGAAGTTTCATATACGTCTCATAAGTAAGGAAATAAAGAAAATCACATTAATCCAAAGGACTCTTTTCACCTGAGTGAGGAGTGACAGGTGTCAATACGCTGTACTTTAACTTCCTGGATAAACACTGAGCTTGGATATCTGTGCTGGAGTTTACTGATCACATCATTTAGGCTGATGAAGCTCCTGTAGGTGCAGAGAAAGGCTTCACGGTACAACAACTGCTCTACACACACACACACACACACACACACACACACACACACAGTATGATATTATTATTATATAGTACAATGCTGCCATGTTATTTCACACATTTTCACTTGACAAAAATAAAATATCTACTAAACATCTGAAACTGATGAATTTGTAAAAGTCCATCTGAAGCATAATTTCTGAAGATTTATCTTACCTTTTACAGTTCTATTTTTATATAAAAATCAAATGTAATTTTATAGTTATAGTAAATAGGTGTGACAATAGATGTGGTCTGAAATGAGTAGAAAACTCAGCAAGGAGTAATATTTATATAAATATTTGTAATTATTGTGTCAATTAAAAAAAAAGAAAAAGTCAAGCACTCCTTAAGATATTTGATTAGCTCTTGCGTTTGGTGGATTTCTGTTTTCTTCATGTTTCATGCCTCGTACTGGTTTCCAGTATTATGTGATATGACGTGTTTACTGATATTAATTAAGGATTATCAATAATAACTCACCGGTGCTTTTGTCAGTCTCTGTTGCATAGACCAATAGGATGTCAGGAGATGCTGCTTTCACATCTGGCCCCTCCTCCTCCTGAAAGGTCAGAGGTCAGACAGACTTTAGTCAACAGAATAGAGGGAGGAAAATTGAGGAGGGGTTAAAGGTCGGGGCAGGACCTCAGGTTTCATGGTGATCCTGTGGAGGATCTCCTGCTGGTTGGTCAGTAACACCTCCTCCTCATCATCCTCCTCCTCCTCCTTCTCTTCCTCCTCCTCCTGCTGCTCCTTTTCCTCCTTTTTCTGGAGACTGTGGGACCAGCAGAAAAAAATCTCTAATACAGGCCTGGGCCTTTATTGGAACAAGGACCTCTATTTGCATTTGAGTAAAATGGATTAGCAGTAGACCAGATTCATCTATTGAAAAAGTGCAATTACATTATAGTATGCATATAAACATTAACAATATTAATAAAAGGCAACTTACTGGTTTGACAGGTTAACACTCAGTTTATCAACTTTTTTAGGTATAAATCATATCACACCTGTCTGTGGTCCGCTGCTCTTCGCTCTGATCATCAGCTTCATTCTGGATGAAGACACGAGGAGAATCCACTGAGAATAACAGGAAGTGTCAAAATAAAAGCCTGCCGGGCGTCTCTGGTCTTTACCTGCTGTCTCTTCTTCAGTGGCAGCGTCGGAGCGGCAGGCGGCTCAGGTGAGGGGGCGGGGCTTGTTTCCGTGTGTGTGTGCGCGGGCGGCTTGTTGCTCCGCTGGCTGTGGGTCAAAGGTCGCTGGTAGAACACAGCAGCAGATTGAGCGCTGTACGACGAGCAGAACTGAAGGTACTGGTGGACTGAGAGAAAGACAGACAGGTGGAGAGACAGGTGGAGAGTAGTAGTAAAAATGTCATCTAATCGATCCTCAGATGTGATTTGGTTTTACTCACTGTGTCGTTTCTTCTCGGGTAGGGGGGGTGGGGTCTTGCTGGGGGACAGGGGGGAGGACAGCGGCTCGGGACCTGTGACGTCATCCTGCTGGGGGCGGGGGGTGGGGTCAAAGTCAAAAGAAGGCGGGGCCTGACCGCTGGAAGTTCCTGTGGTTTTTAAAAATATCAGTCTGAGATACAGGTAGACAGAGACAGGTGGACAGAAACAGGTGGACAGAGACAGGTGGACAGAGACAGGTGGACAGAGACAGGTGGAGACAGACAGGTAGACAGAGACAGGTGGACAGACACAGGTAAACAGAGACAGGTAAACAGACAGGTGAACAGAGACAGGTAGACAGAGACAGGTGGACAGAGACAGGTAAACAGACAGGTGAACAGAGACAGGTAGACAGAGACAGGTGGACAGAGACAGGTAGACAGACAGGTGGACAGAGACAGGTGGACAGAGACAGGTAGACAGAGACAGGTGGACAGAGACAGGTGGACAGAGACAGGTAAACAGACAGGTTGACAAACAGGTAGACAGAGACAGGTGGACAGAGACAGGTGGACAGAGACAGGTGGACAGAGACAGGTGGACAGAGACAGGTAAACAGACAGGTGGACAGAGACAGGTGGACAGAGACAGGTGGACAGAGACAGGTAGACAGAGACAGGTGCACAGACGTGTCCTCACCTGCACTGCGTCGTCTCTTCTCCGGCAGCGTGGGGGGGAGCGAGGAGGGGGGAGGAAGAGGGGGAAGAGTCTCGAAGGACGACAGGTCCCTGTGGAGGAACTCGTAGTCTGGATCGTCCTCTGAAGACACAGACAGACCTGAAGTCAACTAAACGCCTCTTCAACCAAACAACCTGGACTTTTAGCTTTTTGTCTACGTTTTATCCCAAATTATAGTTGATTGAATGATTTCATTGTGTGTTACCACAATCCGTGCTGTCAGCAACAGAGCCTGCTGACGATGAAGAGCGGTCTTTCAGGACGTCTTCCTCACACTCCTGATGATCATATTACAGGAAGTTCATTTTTGTGCTAACAATAATAATAACATACCCACTGTGTGAAGAAAGCTGTCTCATTTTTACCTTTTGCTCTACTTCAGGCTCTCGTCTCATTGGTGCTACTATAGCAACCCTGCAGGGGGCGGGGCCTGATGTTGAATGACGTTTTTTGGGGGGCAGGGCCGGAGGGCTGAGACACAAAGACAGATTAATGTAGTATGAGGTGTACTGTATGTGTAAATGTGATTTTAATTCCATATCTTCTGATTACAGCTGATATATAACTAGGGGGGAGGCCTCTCTAGGTTTGCAAGTAACTAATAAATAATAATTAAATTAATTCTAAAAGCAACAGGTAACCAGCACAAAGAAACACGGAGCTTCTAGAGCTAAGTGCCTATTTGCATCTTGCTCTGTCTCTGCTTCTGTTTCCTGCTGCCACTCAGAAAGCAGCAGAGAGGAAGTAACATGTGATGTTTGCTTCCTGTTTCAGCCACACTTCACTTCTCTCTGCAGCTCACATTCTCTCCTTCAAAACTTCATCTAACTCCCACAGTTCTATTGATTTTTTTGGCCTCAGGTGAAGCTAATCATTTCCACCCTGATGGATCATTCCTGTATCCTTGTCTCTATACACATGAAATAAAATTAAATAAAATAAATGCTCACTTGAGAGACTGAGGGGATGTCAGAAAGGGGTGGGGCACTAGGAGGGGCATCACAGGCTTGGGAGGAGCTAAATCCTGAGGCCCCGCCCCCTCCGCAGGTGGACAGGTGTGTGTCTCCTCTGATTTTTCCGGGAGGTCAAACCTTCCTGGCTCCATGATAACTGGCTGTGATTCAACAGGCGACAAAGGGGCGGAGCCTTCCTGCCGCTCCGTGGCCAATCGAACCAGCTCCTGATGGACAAAGAGCAAATGTGACTCGAACACGTGCGGATGTTTCCGCCCTTTTAAACAAAAACTATTTCAAAGAATTATAACAAATGCTAAAAAAGGCAACAGTATTTCTGAAAGTCATGTGACTCTGAACGTCTACGGGGGTTTGATCTCGTCCAAATATTTTGACCGTATTGAGTTGAGAGACTATAGACACGACCAGGTCTGAGCACACATGTGGACGGCATGTAATAACAATTGCTATTAATCGAAATTAGCATTTTTTTTTCCAGAAGATATAGATGTAAACACAGACAGGACACCATCTTCCTAGCCAGGAAAAGGCAGATAAATGGCGTTCTGTGGGTAACTACATCACAAAAGGTAACTTAACTATCATTATTAGTTGTTTACTGTGAGAATGGATTATTTTTTTCCAAGCAGTGTTCCCTTCCAAAATGATGGAAACAACTAGACCGGACTCAACATGTGAGACTCACATCAGGAACATCAGATTTTTTTGGACTGGCACTTATAATAAAGCTGAAGTTACAACACAGAAAGTTAGAGATTCTCAAGAAACCAGAGTCAAATTCCAGTATTCCAAAAGAAGGGGGGGACAGGTTAGGTCAGCGAGGACAGGGAGACGAGTAACTATAGGACAGAACAGACATTAAGGACAGACATCAAGGACAGGGATAGACATGAACAATAGGTGAAGACAGACCACATGTCCTTTTCTTTAATAAAACCGTCCTCACCTTGACCCCGTCCAACACAGCCCTGCTGACTGTGGACACACTGGACTCCTTGTTGTCAGGGGCGTCGCCCAGCAGCATCACCTGATCAGCCCAGCGAATCAGCTGAGCCAGAGACTGGTGGAGACGTGCGAGGCAGGCAGCGATGGTCTTACTGCAGGGGGGACAGACAAGGTCAGGAGGACGTCTGGCTGACTTTGGGGTTCGTCCGACGGTCGACGGCTGTCCCCTACCTGCTGCGGAGGCGTGGCTCAAGCTGGACCAGAGTCTGGACCGCCTCCAGGACTCCGCCTGAAGCCCCGCCCAGGAGCCCGCCCACCACACACCGGTCCAGGACCAGGTTGTCCATCCCAAGTCGGTCCACCACGGCCTTGAAGTACACGAGAGAACTGATCACAGCCCTCTGCAGGTCCTCCAACACACACACCTGCTGACACACACACACAATTCATTTAAACACACACACGAACCTGTGTTTACCTTGTGTAGCAGTGTGTTCAATAAATCGTGTGGCAAATAAGTAATTTGCCACACAACAAGGGGGAGAAGCATTCAGCAATTTTGCAGATTCTGTGGGGACAATGGCATCTGGACAGAAAACTCCTCAAGACCTCAGACCTTCACAGGCTAGGTAACGTTACAGGTATTGTAAGCTACCATTGAATTTGGCAAACTTGAAATACTATTTGCTAACAGTCTTGAGCTCAACTGGTCTTAGTCCTGACCTAGTCTTGATAGTCTCTGGTCTTGGCAGTGTCTTGGGCTTGGTTTGGGCGGTTTTCACTACCAGTCATATGCATGGTGTGTGTGTGTGTGTGTGTGTGTGTGTACCTTGTCTTGCAGTGTGTGTTCCTGCAGATCCAGGTCAGGTGGTTTGGGTCTTGGTGGCGTTGTGGGTTTAATTCGCTCAGAGCGTCTGTTCCGCTGCTGGTGGATTTTATCTTTCAGCCTCATAGTGAGGGAAGCAAACTGGGAGGCTGAGTGGAGAAATGTCATCATCATCATCATCATCAACATCATCAACATCATCATCAACATCATCATCATCATCATCATCATCATCATCATCATCAACAACATCATCATCATCTTCATCATCATCAACATCATCAACATCATCATCATCATCATCATCCTCATCAACATCATAGACATCACCATCATCATCCTCATTATCAACAACATCATCATCATCATCATCATCATCATCGTCATCATCATCAACATCATCATCAACATCATCATCATCATCATCATCATCAACATCATCATCATCATCATCATCGTCATCATCATCAACATCATCATCAACATCATCATCATCATCATCATCATCATCATCAACATCATCGACATCATCATCATCATCCTCATCCTCATCAACATCATAGACATCATCACCATCAACAGCATCTTCATCATCATCATCGTCATCATCATCATGTTCAAATATTTCCATGTTTGCATGTTCTCGGTCATAAAAGCAAAGTCATGTGACCCTGAACGGTCCAAATATGTCTGACCATATCGAGTTGAGAAACTATAGACCAGACCGGGTCCAAGACCAAGTCTGAACCTTGCACACATGCACACCTGGTGCCTTTATTAATTCTCTAAAAACTGTGATGAAAAGGGAGCTTTTATTTTGAAAGGACATTAATAAGGTCACATCAGCATATTTTGCTCATGGACATTTGACGTGTGAGCATCACTGTGAAGGTTGTCTTCTATTCAGAATTTTGGAAACAGTTTTTCTAATATAATGAAAAACATTTGTTGCCGATATGCAAATATGAAAAATTCCAGCTCCCATTAAATCCCCACCATTGTCGGTGTGAAATGCATTCTGGGATACTTAGAATAAACCATAGGGGTCATGATGATACTCTCTTATGACCCTGTAGTTTTTCATGTGTTTCCATGAGGATTTTAACAAGTGTGTCTACATTCATCTATTTTATCACCAAAAACGTTGTTTTATATGCATGTCCAGTTTAATTATAACAGAAATGAAGTGAGGAATGAAGTAATAATAAAGCGTTGTATTGTCCGTGGGTGAGAACATGAACCATGTTCCTGTGTGAGATCTTCACATTGCCTTCTCCTAGACTCCTAGAAGAGGTTGTAAATTGGCCTCCTCACTTAGCTGAAGGAAGCTGAGTGTTTGTAGAGAGAGGAAGGAGGAAGAAGAAGCGCTTACCTGTCTTGCTCTCAGGCCTGGAGGACATGTCTTCAGGGGGACAGACAGACAGACAGACAGACAGGAGACTAGCTGAGTCCTGGTCCCTGCACTGGAGTCAAACACCTAATTGTCCGGTTTCATCTTCTGAGGCGATTCGTCTTTTTTCTCCTCTCTCTCTTCTTCTTCTCTGTCTCTTGTTTCTCTTCCTGTCTTCTTCTCTCGGTTAATGTTTGTATTTCTACTTTCTACGTCTCTTCCTTCCTCTTTCCTCGTCTTCCTCTTTCATTTACTGTCATGGACGCCGCCGCCACGCTGTAAATGTGATGGTGACGTTCCCCCTGCTGGTCTGAAGCAGCCAGCAACTTACCTACAAACATAAAAATCTACATATACATACATCTTATTCAACTTTATATTACCTCCATAAAATCATATTAAAGTGAACTACTTAGCATCTCCTGTGTGTGTGTGTGTGTGTGTGTGTGTGTGTGTGTGTGTGTGTGTGTGTGTGTGTGTGGGAGGCGACATGCTGCTGCTGCTGCACAGCAACACCAACGACGTCCATGCAACACCTTTAAAATCACACCTGCCTCAGACCACGGTGTGTTAAAAACACGCGTGTGAACACGCGACTTTAACAACTCTCCACATGTTTGGACGTGACTCAACGAAAGCAGCAGAAAATCGACATAAACGTGGAATGACTGCATCATCCAGCTGTTTATTTGTTAGGCGTGTTGAATGGTTTCTGATGTGCAAATGATGATGAGACATGGAAAAGTTAGAAAATGGTTGGACGCCATTATGTGGCAGTGTTTATTCAGAAATAAAATTAAATCCTTAATTAAACATTTCTGACTGACCATGTCAAACCATGTGATACTGAAAAATAAAACTACATAAATGGTCTTATCAGTGATTGTGGTGTAATGTCTTTAATGTCTCTGTCTCCAACATTTCAGACTTAGTAACACACCGGTCTTTCACAGTGAACAAGCGCTACAGACGCTTCGTCATATTTCCTCGTCTTAGCTTTGGGAGACTTTCGTTTGTCTCTTTATCTCCGTCTCTCTCCGCCTGTCTTCTCATCCCTGTTAAATATGTTTTCATGGTGTCACTTGGTGTCTACACTTCATACTCATACTCTGTGCTGTATGCTCCCTGTGAACACTGAGCTGCCCCCTAATGGAGTGGAGGTGTAATTGCACTTTATTCTAGGACAGTAAGCATGTTTCCCGAGGACAAATACTTGCTAACTTAAGGTGAAAGGGGGAGTAGCTCACATGGTAAAGCGCTTACTTAGCATATGAGAGGTAGCTCCAGGTCTCCATAACATCCTTTTCTATCGAGCCAATTGGGAACCTTAAGGTAGTACCATGCCCCATTCTCACCACATCTGCAAAGACTACAATATAAAACCAATATGCTTTTTATGAAACAAAAATTATTTGAAATTGCAATTACTTTGCAATCATTGGACTTTTATTTTGACAAATCTTAGTTTTTTGTCTTCCACATTCATGAAAGATTTGGTATGAATGCTGAGTCTCATGTTTTATGGTGCAGTTTCTGAGAGCTGCTGCTATGAATGTGTTATGTACTAAATGGTCCAGTAAAGTGTCACTTAAATGTAAATGCTGTATTGCAGATCATCTCTGAAGCTATCGAGTCATTACAAGAAATTCAGATGAAAAATACATGATGTCAACTCCAGTACAATGACAACAACAGATTTGAAGCCAATCATTATTTTATTCATTTAACAACATGAAAAAGAACTGAAAGTTTGGTTTCTGATCAATTCACAACACACTGTATCATCTATAACATGTGATTTACACAATATACAGTATGAATCTTAAGAATCTTTCATGTTTTCAACTTTATTTTTAGATGCAGGGAACCTTGCCTGGCTTTTGATTGTTGTATACTTCATAGTGGATAGGGGCGCAATAGCCATTAACTCTTTCACATCCAACAATCACGTGATGATTTGCTATTGTAACTTTCTTTACTTTGCATTTCTTACTCTTTGTGGATTCCACATGATACACCTTCATGAACCCTTTGCTGATGCACAAGTTGCCCTCGTTACCTGGCAGGCGCCAGCCGCTACTGGAACAGATCTCGTAGACTGCATTCTTGTGTTGTGGGCTGATGAAGGACTGCACCGGTTGTCTGCCACAGAGTTCATTCTTCTCTAAATATCTGTGTGAAGAGATATAAAGTATATTTAGGTTACAAAAGCTGTTCTATTTCAATGCTCAAAAGATTGACGCTGACCCATTTTTAGAGAACTAAATTATTTCCAATGAGGAATAAATTTAGACTTTTTGACGTGTTGTTGTCTCACTGCCACACCGCTCATACCACTCATAGATTGGGTTTTCCCATACCCCATCCAGAGTTAAATATCACACTGATATAAGCAAGTTTATAAGTTTAGCAAACATTAGTATTACTGGCTCTTTCACGTGGAAAAAATAATGATTTAAACTTTTAACTCACGTTTCCCATAGTTGTTTCAATTTATTTGACTTTAAATTTTTTTGTAAAACCATTGCATTATTTTTAATGATGTGTTGGTTGTCGAAGCGAATGTTGTCATCCATGGTCTTTCTGTTTTCCAGCTGACAGGGATCGCTGTGGCCCAGGTGAACCAGGGCCAGACCCAAGACCATGATAGTCAGGAGAACCACCTTCATTTTGTCTGGAGTAAAAAAAAAAGAGAACAAGACTTTGAGTAAGCTGGTGATTAAACAAGCAATAAAAATGCATCTAATTCTTAATTCATTGATGGTCCAAAAGTAGATAAAGCATCATTATGACTTCTAGCTCCAGAATCAGGTGAGTTACTGCTTGGTTGGAACAAAAAAGTTGAATATTGGTTGTTAAATGCTACGTTCATCCATATACTCAATGTTTTCAAAAAAAAGATATAAAACAGACTTGGGATTGATTTTAGTTGAAATTTGTCTGGAAACGCCAACGTCTTCTATCAATAATCTATCAGCGCCCTCATCTGGACATGACACACTGATGGAATAACTTAGGTTTCTCAGGGGTTTTCTCCATATTTTAGAAAATATGATTAAAAAATAAATAAATAAGCAATACAAAATGTAAAAAAAAAGTTTTGAGTAATTTTCTCACCTCTGTTGCGTTAGGCCGGAGAGGAACGACACCGATGGATGTTTCAAACCAAAAGACAGTGCAGCTGATGCCAGGCAAAGGGTGAGGGAGCCTCGTCTTCGCCCTGTCTTTATAGTCACCTACAACCTGCAAATTCATCATTTGTGGTTATCAGAACTTCGTTCACACACCAGTGCAACTACATTATTTGCATATAACATTTCGAGAAAGGAACATTCTGACCTTATATGGTGTTACAGGCATGCTGCGGTAAATGTTACGATAATGGTAACTTCCATAGAAATGTAGAGGCATGACGTATGAAGGAAAATGTAACAGAGATTATAATGTTTTAGGTTTAAAAGAATGAAAATGATTTCTTCTTTTTGTTAAATGGCATGAGTTACATAATCAGAAATGTATTCATGATTCAATTTTTATAATGTTTGTTTTTTTATATATTACAAGATAACCCTTTAACTATCTTATTTTTATTATTAATATTGTACAAGCAGACTCATCCAAAGGATCAACCCCATGATGACAGCAGAGAGGACAAAGTCAAATATGACCTATGATGAGCTATTTCAACATTTAAAGGCTAAGTTTGACTATTCGTAATTAACATTGTGGATATCAACAACCTCCTTCTGACTATTCATCATTTTCTTTCTTTCAAAATTTCATGGCGACTTTCTCCTAGTCTGAAGCTGTTATTTTAGATATATTTCATTATGGTGAATTAAACTGTAATTATGACTAGTCAGAATCAAGTTGTAGATGTCTCAAACTGGAATTACAACTCTTTTCATTCATTGCAGATATCAGTAATTTACATAGTGGATATCTGGAAGTGGATTGATGATATCTGGATTGAAAACCACATACACATAGATGGAAAGAGTAACATCATTTGTCCTAGGAATATCATGTTGTGGATATCTGAAATGTTGATTTTGACTGTAGGCAAAACTGAATTATAGATATCTAACGCATATCCTCCTGACTTTTAAATGTTGAAACGGCTCGACATGGACATCAACACGTTATTCAACACGTTCCTTCACACTCACAGAGGAATTCCAGACTTGTCCTGAAGTCTCATCACACCAACATTAATATAGTTCCTGTCAGTGGCTGTGGTATATTTAGCTAGTAATACATATATACTTCAATGAATAAATCCATCCACATTCTGGTATTGATGTGCAATAGTGGAAGAAATACTCCAGACCATTTTACTCATGTCAGAGTACCAGTACCACAATGAAACTATAATAAAATGCAAGTAGGCAATTGTCAGGTTTTAAGAGCAAGTAAGGAGCTACTGCAGCAACTTGCTTTGACTTTAATGTAAAGAACCATTTCACACCAAAGAAGAGTTGGTTATGGAGAATGTGGGCATTGATCCAACTACCTCTCACATGCAAAGCGAAGACTCTACCATTTGAGCTTGTTCCCCTCTTTTTGGTGACAGCAAGATATATGGTAGTTTAATATTCCAAAATGTCATTCTGCCAGTCTATAATGGACATGGTTGTGAGGAGGGGTGGTAGGAGAAGGTGTATCAGCTCAGCTGGTCAGGGTGTGCTAGTAATAATGCCCAGGGCACAGGATTGGTCCCTGTACAGCCCATTCTTGCAAGTACTGATGTTCCTCTAATGGGTTTGAGGCTTGGGTTAAGCTTATGGAATGACTAGCAGAGCCAGTTCATATCATGTAGTCCACAAAGACATAGGGTTTGTCTTCAAAAAGGAAGTTTAAAGATTCAAGTCCCCTGTGGTTATTTGTGTCTGCGTCACTATATTTCTGTGTAGAATTGAGAAGTTCTAATTCTGTGAAGTTACCGGCATTTGGGGACTTGTGGTCAGTTGTTGACGTTCACACAAAACCTGCTCTGAGGAAGACTGTAGATTAAAGCCTTTTTTGGCCATTGGAAACTAAGGTTTCTAGAGAAAGGCGATGGTGACGAATCTGTTACTGTCTTTCACAAAGTGGGAGTGCTGAGCTGTGAGTTCTCCACGACTGAAAGAACACACAACTTAAACATTGCCTGTACCAGGTCCACCCTATTAACCCTAAACCATGGTGACTTCCATTTTGGTAGAAGGGACTAGTGTTTACAAGAAGCAATGACTATAGCTTTTAAACATACACTGCAGAAGGAAAGGCATGGACCCTTCAAAGAGTGTAGTAATTACCAGGTTTTGAGTGGAAGCAAATAGCCACTGAAACAACTTGCATTGAGTTTCAGTGGAAAGAACCATTTTGCACCAAAGAAGAGTTGGTTATGTAGAATGTAGGTATTGATCCCACTGCCTCTCACATGCAAAGGGTTGGGGTTAGGGTTAGCCTGGGGAAGTATTCACCATCATCTTAAAATTTGCATGGCATTACCGAACAAATATCCAAAATAACCCAAATCACCAATCACCAGAACTATCTAATGTTTCAAAAAGATGCTTATGACAAGGTAACGTGGGCATCTTTGTTAGGTGTAGTTGTTGACAACATACTGCGTTATAAATGTGATGATTCCCACTTAGCTCATGCGACATGAGAGTTCGACCATTTGAGCTAATTCCACTGGCTTCTGTAACTACAAGATGTATGATGATATATGCCTCAATATTCCATATGTCTTCCTGTCACTCTATAACATCTAATAGGAGGGGTGGTAGAAGAAGGCCAGTTAGCTAAGATGGTCAGGGTGTGCTACCAACAATGAGTGTTGCAATTGTCAAATTTTGAGAGGTAGAAAATAGCCTTTCCAATGACTTGCATTCAGTTTCAGTGGAAAGAACTATTTCACATCTAAGAACAAGAGGTTATGGAGAATGTGGGCATTGATCCCACTGCCTCTCACATGCGAAGCGAGTGCTCTACCATTTGAGCTAATTCCCCCCACAAGCTGTGAGCTTGCATTGGAAAACCCACCAAATACTAGTGCTGAACTATGAAATATTTCAACAAGAGTCTTATGAAGAGGTATTTGGGCTGAGATGAAGACGTATGTGACCCAGAAGGTCAGACGGAGTCATGAATGTATGCATCATGGTGACAAAACACAACATGTTTTGTTTGATGAAGTCACCATGGGACAACATACTGGCTTATGACTGTCATGGTTTCGAACTGGTTTGATAGAAATTTGAGCTATTTCCCCTTTTTGTTGTATGTAAAATATATTTGTTGATATATGGCCTAATATTAAAAAAAAAATCTTCCTACCAGTCTATAATGGAAATACTACATGGGAGTGCTGAGGTGTGAGTTCTCCAAGACTGAGAAAGCACACAAATTAAACATTGCCTATAACCAGTCCACCCTAAATAAAATATGATGGCAAACTCAGTGCCCAAAGTCAAAAATAAAATGCTGTATTTACAGGAAGAAATTACTGTAAATATCAAATATACATTGAAGAAGGAAAGTCTCAGGCCTCCAAAGAGTGCAGCGATTGTCAGGTTTTAGGAGCAAGTAAGGAGCTACTGCAGCAAATTGCATTGACTTCATTTTGAAAGAAGCATTTTGCACCAATGAACAGTTGGTTATGGAGAACATGGGCATCAATACCACTGCCTTTTACATGTGAAGCCAATGCTCCACTATTAAAGCTTCCCCACAAGCTGCTCATGCTGGGGAAGTATTGACCACCATCTAGCATTTATTTGTCATTCATAGAAACACAAAATATTATAATAATATAATAATCTATATATTTAATGTCGTATTCATTTATTATATTATTTATATGCATAATACTTTACTTTAATTCAATAATATAATTAATTTCATTTTTAGACTTTAAATACGTTTTGCTGATAATAGTTATGCACCTTGTATTTTAGACAGTATATATCAAAGTATACAAACATAAATACAAGCTATACTGGATTTATTTTTAGTTTTTTCTCCTGCTAGGAAACATCAAGCTGAGAGAACTGGAGGCTCAGCATTTACTCAGCATTTAAGGGTTTCCTATAGGTTTGAAGTAGAGGATCTGACTTCCTTTTTTTCTGATTCCGACCAACAGAGGAACCAGTGAACGCAGCACGGGCGCATGCGCAGAAGCTGCTTGAATCCGGATTGGTCCGTTTCAAACTCAGACCGCGGCGCTGTGTTGTGTTTACAGTTATAAAAAACACTACTATTCTCTTTATCTGTGTACCAGATGTCACTAATATAACTGTCAGGTTTGTGTTATTATTTTTTTTTTGCCGGCTATTGTTACTGTTAATGTGTCATAACGAGTTATTTCCAGTAAAGTTAAAGAACATTTGTTAAACTGCGTTATAATCATCGTTATCCGTTGACAGGTGCGGCTACCAACGGTAACAGTTGAATCAAGTTAAGCTAAGCTAAGCTAGGCTAGGCTAACAGCAAGTTAGCGTTAGTTATCTGTTGTTAAAAAAAAACGAAACGTTCATCTTTTAACGTGGCGAGAATAGCTTCGGACGAACGTTATTGACTCTTATACAAAGCGTATTTTATAGAAATGAAGGAGGGAAGAGGGTCACAACCGCTTGTGTTTGCGTTGTGTTGTTAAAGGACGAATTCACAATTCATCAAGTGTCTAAAAACAGCGGTCAGCTTTCTAAATGAACAGTTAAAAGTGTGTTTTTTTTAGCTGTAATTAATCTTTCTGAACTATCGAGGACAAAATCCACAAATCTGAAGCTTCAGTCGTTCAAGATTGAATCCTTTTAGTACCACTTTTTTATTATAAAACTATAATTTCGTCAGAGGTCACCAAGAAACCACTGTCTGACAGACATAAAGAAGGAAATTGATGCTAAACAGACAGTAAATGTGATGTAAATCCAGTTGATATGATTCATGTCTTCTCCTTTAATGATAATGTAGATTTTGTCTCCTCATCACATGCTTTAAAAGCACATTTGAAAGATCATTTACAGCCCAGAAGACAAAATAGTAAGAGAAACCATAACGGTCTGTCGTGGACTTTTGAAGGATATTGTAAATAGAAGGGAGCTGTCCAAGGACCGGATTATCTTAATTTTACATTTGGAAGAGGAGGAATAAATTGATCCATGTGAGGTCACTCAAAGTTTCTGCCACTCTGAAGGTTTTTTCCTCATCCTTCTTCCTCTGTTCTTCTGTTTCAGGACGATGGAATCATGCTTGAACAGCATGCCCGACAGCCGGGAGCAGGTGGAGGTGGACGATCTGAAGAGAGATCTCTCCTCTGATTTCAGCGTCCTGCTCGATCCACAGGTAGGGTGTGAAATGACAGAATATGCAGCAGCTGCCACTACAATCACTGGATATCTCACTGAAAGAAAGCTATATATTTAATAATCTAATATATAATGTAAATTCACTGTCACCAAACTTTACAGCCCAGATGAGTTTAGATCAGTGGTTTTCAAATAGTGTGGTGCTAGGCTCCATCAGGGGGGTGCGTTTGACCTCGGGGAACATGCTTTTTTATTTTTTTTATTTTTATTCTTTTTACCTAGAATAAAGTGCAATTACACCTCCACTCCATTAGGGGGCAGCAGAGTGTTCACAGGGAGCATACAGCGCAGAGTATGAGTATGAAGTGTAGACACCAAGTGACACCATGAAAACATATTTAGCAGGGATGAGAAGACAGGCGGAGAGAGACGGAGATAAAGAGACAAACGAAAGTCTCCCAAAGCTAAGACGAGGAAATATGACGAAGCGTCTGTAGCGCTTGGTTCACTGTGAAAGACCGGTGTGTTACTGAGTCTGAAATGTTGGAGACAAAGACATTAAAGACATTACACCACAATCATTGATAAGACCATTTATGTAGTTTTATTTTTCAGTATCATATGGTTTGACATGGTCAGTCAGAAATGTTTAATTAAGGATTTAATTTTATTTTTAATTTCAGATGCACTTTAAATCTTTTCTGTTAGTTAATAAAGCTATTCTTTGTTGGAAGTTGGTCCATATTCCTTTATTTTTTATTCTTTTATACGTTAATAAGGACACAGTGTTATGCAGAGGTACTTATAACAATTTTATAGACAATGATTCTATTTATAGTCATACGCAGGGTGACAATCTGAGGGCTTTCCAACATCCACATTTACAACATGCAACTGAAGCCTAAATTCAAATAATAATTATGGATATTTGACTGAATAAGTAAGTGAAGTTATTGTTACTGATTTGTGCAGGAGGCCAGAGAACACCTGCAGGTCTACCTCCGCATCCGACCTTTGACCCCGGCAGAGAACGACAGTGGGGAGTCCCAGGTGATTACCTCGTTAAGCAACAACAGTGTGTATGCTAAAAAAACACACAAATTGGGATCCTTGCAACTCAAGTTTCTGCTGTTTAAAAGTCAGAAATGATGTAATTATCTGCATAAGATATTAATAGAAAGGTGCTGCTGCACTTCATTTAATTACACACAGTCTGAATACAAAATATAGACTCATTTTACTTGTTTTGTTTTTTTTAACAGGACTGTGTTCTCATCGAAGCCCCTGATACCGTCCTGCTGAAGCCCCCCAGCTCGTCCCTCTCGGCCAGACTCAGCGTGGATAAATGTCTTCCACAGACCGGGCAGCGCTTCCAGTTCTCTCAGGTCGCTGTTTGTCTGGGTATACAGTAATCCCTCGTTTACCCCGGGGTTACGTTCCGAAAATGACCCGCGATAAGTGAAATCCGCGAAATAGAAAACTTTATTTTTTTTTTACAATTAGCAACTATTACATGTATACAAATACAGTGACTCGCGTGTAGGCCGTTTCACTGCTCTTCAGACGGGGCCGCTGCATCCTGACTGCGCTCTGCAGTGTTCTCTTCTTCTGAAGCCCGCGGTGCAGATGTGTTTGTTCGGGAGAAGAACATAGTGATAGGCAGCTGTTGTCGCTCTTTTTTCTTCTTAGCAAACGAGACGACAAAATGATAGCACAATTCGTAGCATGTTTTGATACAAGAAGCGGGAGTGAGTCATAGCGAATCAGAATGCAGAACACAATGCACCAAAAAAAAAAAAAATGCATTGTGAAAATCCGCGAAATAGCGAATCCGCGATAAGTGAACCGCGAAGTGGCGAGGGATCACTGTAATGGAATAAAAATCAAGAGCTGGAGTGTATTCAGAATATGATGTGTATGCTACTGTACATTCTGTCTACTGTAGTTAGATGGAATGTAATCATGAGATATATGTCACAGAGAGGAAAAATTGGTAATAAGCTTTTCAATTAATTTAGCTGATTTATTTATTTTTGAATTAATAATAATAATATTATTATAAAGTTATAACTATAATATATGTTGAAAAATGCAAATAAAAAGACACATTTTGTGCTACTAAGCAAAAAAAAGAACTGATTCATTTTCCACTAATAATATTTTCTCATAAATGTGATCAGTATGTTAGTATTTCAAAAAGGTTCCTGAAGTTTCATGTGGTCAATTTGGTCTGTTTTAAATCCACTATAATGTTCCTGTTAGGGGGAATAGGTCCGGGTTCTTATAGGTTAATATTTGCACATTTTGTCTATTTACAAAACACTTTGTCTTTCGTTTGTTGTATTATTTCTTTATACCAATGTATGGAGGGATGAGGGAGAGATACCGGAGTCAAATTCTGTGTTTGGCACAAACAAACTTGGCTAATGAAGCTGATTCTGAGCTTTTGAATATACTCTCATTATATATTAATTCTTCTGGTCTCCCTCTACTTTGTTCTCTATCAGGCTTCTACTCGTTATTGAGGGTTTTTTTTTTTTCTCCTCTTTTTATTTTTCCACCAGGTGTACGGTCCTGACACGACGCAGAAGGAGCTGTTTGACGGCACCGTGAAGGATTTGGTGAAGGATGTCCTGGAAGGAGGAAACTCCCTGGTTTTCACGTATGGGGTCACCAACACCGGGAAAACCTTCACATTCCTTGGTCTGTTTCACATCTTTAAACGTTCTTATTAGAGTATTTTATTTGCAAGACAAAACAGAGCAAGACAGTTGTTGTCGTCATACCCTACCTACTGATCTGTCGTATGATTCCTTATATATTATCTTCTCACCTTTTTTTTATTGGTCCTCCTCCATCTTTTGATGATGCTGCCATGTCTGGTTAAATCACTTTAATCCTGAGTTAAAGAATCAGACTCAATGGACATTTTATTTTTTACAAATCAGAATAAAATGGAAAATTAACCAGCTTTCATGATGCTGCAACCAAGAAGTAAAACCTCTGAACATGATACTTGAATAAATTTCTCCTGGTGAATGATGAGGTTTATTATGATAAGCTATAAATAACTAACTAAATTCAATAAATCTGCAGCCAGATGTAAAGAAATAAAGGAAGTTCCAGGATCTTCATCCTTAAACATGTCATCACTTCATTGTAAATTCACCACATCTCAGTTTTTCTGGACAGTTTAATCCAGGTTTAAAGTTGAATAAAGTCACACTAGAATGTTCAGGAATTGTCCTAAAGTCACTGTTACATAAGTGACATCACAACATCCTATGTATGTCCAGTCATCCACTGTCAAGGCTGTTTGTCCATATTCTTGTTTGGCCATTATTTTAATAGCATAATAATATATTCCCATATTTCCCTCCCCGCGGCTCCAGGCCCAGACGCCGACGCCGGCCTCCTGCCCAGGTCTCTGGACGTGATCTTCGGCAGCATCGAGGACCGGGTCCACGCCGGGTCGAGCCTCAAACCGCAGCGCTGCCGCGACTTCACGCGGCTCACCTGGCAGCAGCAGGCGGACGAGGCTGCGTTCAAGAGGAACCTCTTCAGGCAGCTCAGAGACGTGCCGGTAGGTCAACGGGTTTATTTATTATTCATATACCGTAATTTCCGGACTATAGAGCGCACCTGATTATAAGATGCACCCACTACATTTTTAGAGGAAATCCGATTTTGTACACACACAAGCCGCACCTGTATATAAGCCGCACCTGTATATAAGCCGCACCTGTATATAAGCCGCACCTGTATATAAGCCGCACCTGTATATAAGCCGCATGTGCCCACATTAAAACATGTAAACATATTTACAAAGAAAGACGGTACACAGAGAGAGTTTTCAAAGTTTTAATAATATAACTTAATAATAATATAACTTTCTTCCCAAACGGTGCTTGTGACAGGGCAGTAAAACGGTAGCAACATGGTAGCAACACGCTAGCAACACAGTACAACAGGTCTGGTAAAACAGGTCTGGTAAAAGAACAAACTGGTAAAAATCACGGTAAGCGTCTTCATCTTCCTCAGTGTGGGAATGAAACAGTGTCATATAGACGTCGTCACACACTCCCTCAGCCTCTCTCTCATCCTGAGACAAAGTTTACGTGCAGCAGCTGTTTCCTTCTTTATCGGACAGCTCGATTGCTTTTAGCTGCGTCATATGCCTTTCTTTTTGCATATTCCATGATGAGGGTATGTTCACGCTACTTTAATTTATGCACAAGACAAGAAGTTGCAGTCTTCCTCGACGCATATATTCCACCGGTCTTAATCTTACCTTTTCTACTCGAGCGCCCCTGGTGGCCGTTAGACGAATTACATAAATTGGCCGCATCACTGAATAAGCTGCAGGGTTGAAAGTTTGGGAAAAAAGTAGCGGCTTATAGTCTGGAATTTACGGTAAATCATTGTAAAACCGACAGAGCAGCAACTCCTGCCAATAATCAGTCTATTTATTTGTTTTAAATAACGTGGATGATTTTGTCTTTTGATGTGTTTTTCTATCTCTGCGTTCTAGAGGGAGAAGAGCATCACCAGCCTGTCAAACTCTACCAATAAGACGCTCGTGGAAGGCAAGATTTGGCTTTTTTTTGTCTTTTCTGGTCCTTATTTATTGTTTTTCTTATTGCTTCTGTTCTCTGATTATTTTCTGGTTTCTTTATTCTTCTATAATAGTAAACTGATGATCTTTGTACTTTCCTTAAATAGATCCTTGTTTTTGATGTTTTGCTGCTTTATACTGCACTACACGTATTTATTATATAACAACATTACTTATAAATAAAAGCTTTAGTCAGTTAGAATAATGTACTTTTATTTTTTGTATTCTGTTAAATCATCTAAAAGTGACTCAGAACAGCTTTTTTTTTATTAGACTTTCAACTGAAACATGAAAATGCTCCCTTATGCATTTGGATCAATGACAAATAATTGAAATTATAATTATAAATAATGAAATAAAGAATGATAGATTTTAAATATGAATATAAAACTATAAGCATGTATTTAGTTTTTTAAAACTAGTATTTAGGGTTACATGACCTACATGGCAGTTTTGTCCCATTAGAATATTATATTATAATACAGCAAGTCTGTATACTAAGTACTTTTAGATGTTTCTGTACTTTTTCTTTTGATGACGGTATCTGAGGAAACCTCTTCCATCACTGTTTAATCCACAGCACGGACCCTTAGTTCATGTGATTATAGAAAATTATAACTAAATAAAACCGAAGCACGGCGGTAATCCATCACATTTCCGTGTGTTCAGGCTCATCCGGAGACAGGATCGTCCTGGAGGTGGAACCAGACACCACGTTCTCCGTGTGGGTCTCGTTCTGCGAGATCTACAACGAGAACATCCACGACCTCCTGGAGGCGCTGCCCAGCGGCGCCCTGAAGCGGCCCGCCCTGCGGCTGTCGCAGGACGTCAAGGGCAACGCCTTCGTCAAAGGTGGCAGCGCGACGCTCTTCAATCCGTTTTATTTTTACTGTAGTTTGAATCTTTTCTGAAAGTTCTTTATTCTCTGTTTGTGCCTCCTGTGTTTGATCAGACCTGCGCTGGGTTCAGGTGAACTCTGCAGACGAGGCCTACACGGTGATGAAGCTGGGCAAGAAGAACCAGAGCTTCTCCTCCACCAAACTCAACCAGCTGTCCAGCAGGAGGTAGGAAAGGAAGGGAGGGAGGGAGGAAGGAAGGGAGGGAGGGAGGAAGGAAGGAAAGGAGGAAGGGAGGGAGGGAGGAAGGGAGGGAGGAAGGAAGGAAGGGAGGGAGGAAGGAAGAAAGAAAGGAAGGGAGGGAGGGAGGGAGGGAGGGAGGGAGGAAGGAAAGGAAGGAAGGAAGGAAAGGAAGGAAGGAAGGAAGGAAGGGAGGAAGGAAGGAAGGAAGGAAGGAAGGAAGGGAGGGAGAGAGAGAGAGAGAGAGAGAGAGAGAGAGAGGAAGGAAAGGGAGGGAGGGAGGGAGGGAGGGAGGAAGGAAGAAAGGAAGGAAGGAGAGAGGAAAGAAGGAAGGTAGGAAAGGAAGGAAAGGAAGGGAGGGAGGGAGGGAGGGAGGAAGGAAAGGAAGGGAGGGAGGAAGGAAGGAAGGAGAGAGGAAAGAAGGAAGGTAGGAAAGGAAGGAAGGAAGGAAGGAAGGAAGGGAAGGAAGGGAGGGAGGAAGGAAGGAAAGGAAGGGAGGGAGGAAGGAAGGGAGGGAGAGAGGAAAGAAGGAAGGGAGGGAGGGAGGAAGGAAGGAAGGGAGGGAGGAAAGAAGGAAGGAATGAAAGGAGAGAGGAAGGAAGGAAGGGAGGTAGAGATGAAGGAAGGAAGGGAAGAAGGAGAGGAAGGAAGGAAGAAAGGGAAGGAGAGGAAGGAAGAAAGGAAAGGAGAGAGGAAGGAAGGAAGGAAGGAAGGAACTGGTGTCAATATGAAGCCACTAAACTTCTACTCTTCCATTCTCTCTGCAGTCACAGTATATTCTCCATTCGTATTTTGAGGATTGAAGACGTGGGAGCACCGAGGGTCCACACAATGAGCGAGTAGGTGCAACGTAGATGTGCAGCGTGTTGTGTGTGTTTTTTTTAATATTTGTACATATATCTAATACATGTTTTTGTGTCCAGGCTGTGCCTGTGTGACCTGGCCGGCTCGGAGCGATGCGCTAAGACCCAGAACCAAGGAGAACGCCTGAAAGAAGCTGGAAACATCAACACCTCCCTGCTCATCCTGGGGAAATGCATCAACGCACTGCGACACAACCAGCAGGCCAAGTGAGAGCACAACTACCCTACTAGGACCAGCAAATTCACAGCTGCTGACTTTATTATGATGCTGTATTTGTCTCTATATGTGTGTGTGTGTAAACAGCATGTGTGTGTATGACAGCCCCATATATGTCATACAGTATTGGTTCTAAAAATCCATTTAACAATTGTTTACCTCCATAATGCGTGACACATTAAAGTTGCTTTGGCTAAAAATAGTAAAACTTCGACTTGAATGGAGGATAATTTAAGCTGGTCTGGGTTAACAAGCCTGACTCCAGTCTGTGATTAGAGAATAATGCATTGTCTAAATGTGCCCGTGCTGTCTGTGACCCCCCAGGCTGCTGCAGCACGTTCCCTTCAGGGAGAGCAAGCTGACCCACTACCTGCAGAGCTTCTTCTGTGGCCGGGGCAGAGCCTGCATGATGGTCAACATCAACCAGTGCGCCTCCATGTACGACGAGACGCTCAACGTCCTCAAGTTCTCCGCCGTGGCTCAGAGGGTGAGGACGCACGCTTTCATATCCCCCGGATACTCCCCCTGGACTCTCTAAGACGCAACGTGCCCTTCTCCCGACCCGTTTTCCATCCAGGTGGTGGTTCTGAGCACGAAGCCGCTTCCCGTCAAGCCGCCGAGGTCGGCCAGCGACGTGTCGCTGCTGGTGGACAACGCCGAGAGGAAGGCTCCGCGGGGGAGCAGGAGGAGCTCCCTGATTGGCTGGGAGAGCAGCCTGGAGGACGTACAGGTGGGCACAGGTCACCTCATATGAATATAGTTATAAAGAGGTATAAACATCCTTTAATATTACATGGCCAACATGATCTAGTTAAATAGGAAGTAGAGCAAAGGGTAAAAGTGGGCGGAGCCTTCTCATTATGTCACACACCATGTGACTGAGTCAATTACACAAAAAAGATGAATTAAGGAAACTGACAAAGAATTCACACTAAAAAAAGAGTGAATTTCTAAAGGAAAAGTGATAATCTGACACCAAATAAATGTCTGTGTTAGCCTCTGCTGATTTCACATTCTAAGGTTTTTGCCTGTAGCATAACGGGCAGTGACAGAAACAAAATAAATCAACATAGATCATCATAATTGGTTAATCACTGACTCAAAAAACCAATCATTTAAAGGACAAACCAAGGAGCAATTTTATTATGAAGTTTTCACATTCAGGCTTTTTCTCCTGCTTGTAATTAAAAATTCAGATTTAAAGATAAAAAAAAAAAAAACGTATTTAATTTTGGAGGAGCAGAAACTCACACAGTCCTTATGTGACCACATTACATGTGATCCATTACATTATCATTTTTAATTATAGTTATTTATTTAAAGGGAAAGTAGTAATGGTAATGACGAATTGTTTGGCTGGAATATTAATTAATTCTGAATTTAACTGACTTTTGACTACAATTCTTAAACAATATTTTTTGGTACTTTACCTGCAGAAATTATTTCATGATAAAATCTATATTTTTGTGTAAAACTTTTTTTTTTCTGTTCAGGAGGATGATGATGATGAGGAAGCAGAGACTGTGATGGACCAAAGTGGTGATGAAGGTGAAAAGACGCATCAGGTCAGTCCTTTAAGCGCTTCTAACAAACAACCATTAAATCATTTAAAATGTGATTAGGATATATCTGATGGTTTTAATGAATGTGTGGAGAAATGTGATCAAAAAGCAGCCATTTTTTCCTTATTTTTCCTTGTCTATTTGCAATAATACCTCTAACCTAGGTATGTTCGATTGATTTGATTAGTGAATTTTCAAAATAATTGTTCATTCAATTAACAGTCGATAACTAATTGATTAATCAACTTATAATTGCAGCTAAAATAAGATGAGATCATAGCAACATATGGGATGCACAACAGGACTAAAGCTAAAAAATAATTAAATGTCCTTTTTTTCCTCTTCTATTCAAGGAATGTTCAAATATGGAGGGCACATTAATCTGCTTAAATATACAATACATATTACATTACAACAAATATTCAGCCCTAGTGTGAAATGGTAGAAACTGACACAGGTGTGTGTGTGTGTGTGTGTGTGTGTGTGTGTGTGTGTGTGTGTGTGTGTGTGTGTGTGTGTGTGTGTGTGTGTGTGTGTGTGTGTGTGTGTGTGTGTATATATATGTAAATGTGTGTGTGTGTGTATATATATGTAAATGTGTGTGTGTGTGTATATATATGTAAATGTGTGTGTGTGTATATATATGTAAATGTGTGTGTGTGTGTATATATATGTAAATGTGTGTGTGTGTGTATGTATATATATGTAAATGTGTGTGTGTGTGTGTGTATATATATGTAAATGTGTGTGTGTGTGTGTGTATATATATGTAAATGTGTGTGTGTGTGTGTGTATATATATGTAAATGTGTGTGTGTGTGTGTGTATATATATGTAAATGTGTGTGTGTGTGTGTGTATATATATGTAAATGTGTGTGTGTGTGTGTATATATATGTAAATGTGTGTGTGTGTGTGTATATATATATGTAAATGTGTGTGTGTGTGTGTATATATATATGTAAATGTGTGTGTGTGTGTGTTTATATATATGTAAATGTGTGTGTGTGTGTGTTTATATATATGTAAATGTGTGTGTGTGTGTGTATATATATGTAAATGTGTGTGTGTGTGTGTAAATATGTGTGTGTGTATATATATGTGTGTGTGTATATATATGTGTGTATGTATATATATATTTATATATACATACATATAGACATATATGTATATATATATGTAAATGTGTGTGTATGTGTGTATATGTATGTATATATATGTGTGTGTGTATGTGTATATATATATGTGTGTGTGTATGTGTGTGTGTGTGTGTGTGTGTGTGTGTGTGTGTGTGTGTCTGCATCTTTTCTCTTTTTTTTAACCCATCAGATAATTCCTAACATGCGTGTTTGCTTGTTGTTTCCACATCTGCAGCAGCTGCTGAAACAGCTGCAGCAGCAGCTGCAGAGGGAGCGAGCGGAGGCTCTGCTGATGGAGGCCCGGGTCAGGGAGGAGATCAGCAGGGAGTTCTCCCAGCTCTTCTCTGAGATGCAGGCCGACTACAAGTGAGACACCTCAGTGTTTTAATGCACACATAAAGGCCACATGTGGCTTTCATTTAACCTGTAAAAGCCGGTTTCCTGTTGGGGAACTCTCTTAAAAAGGTAAAAATAGACTAAAAGCATGCATAAAAATATATATATAAATTTTGACATTGCTTGTCAAAAAATCACAAACTCAGTGTAATTTGTGGACTTTTAAATGACATAAAAACCAACATTAACACTAAATGTACATTTTTAGAGACCTGATGAGCACTTTAAAACTATATTTTAGAAGGTTCTTCACTTTCTCATCTTGCCAAACATGATTTATCACTGACCAGTTTACAGACCTATAAATGCTGCTTATAATCATTATACATTTCTTTTTATCAGCACCATTTTTTTTGCCATATATTATATATTAAAACTAAATATTTTGACCTTTCTCGACGACAATGAGTCAGTGTGATTGAATTATTGTTCAATTGGCGAAATAAGGGTCTCAAAGACTACTTAATCATATTTCAATAACTTCTGCACCTTGAGGAGAAAGACGTTTAATCAAGGACATTCAAGTTCACTTCCTCTTTAAAGGAAAATACTATAGGATATAAAACAGGCAGAGTAAAACACATTTATGAATCATCATTTACCAATAAAACTCCATCAGTTTAAGGATAAATCTGGAAGAGGAGTTTTCTTAAAGGGGCAGACACAACATTTTACACTTACGGGTTAAACACAGAACTTTAATTTAAATAATGAACGTGTGTTTAGTGATCGCCTGCTGAGGGAGAGGGAGCTCCTGGAGGAACGAGCTGAGCGCAGGTTGGAGATCTTCAAGAAGCTGGTTGAGAAGATGACCACCGACGGAGCAGAAGTCATGGTGACGCGTTTTACTCCACTGGGAAACGCAGACAAACTTTTATCCACTTTCTAGACGATTTATCTAAACCTTTATAAATACAAGGATGGACACACATTGATGTAATAATAGAAATATCAGTCATAAAGTATTAAACGTGATAAAGCGGTCTTATTTCATATTTTAAACATGATGTTACACTCACACATCCGTCTCTCAGTAAAACTCCTGAATTATTGTACCTAATGTTTTCCATTGAGCTAATTATAATAATATATAATTATAATACCCATTTATACCCGCTTTATTCCCTGTGAGAGGTCCGTTTCTAACAATTCACACTAGGGCTGAGAATGTATCTGTGATTTAATATGTATTGTATGTTTGAGGAGTTAAATTTATATTATTGACTAATCAGATTATTTCCTGGTTTCTTTATTCTTCTATAATAGTAAACTGATGATCTTTGGGTTGTGGACAAAAAAAGACATTTTAGCTTCAATCTGCAGCTTTGACAAACACTGATCAACATTTTACACCATTTAATGAACCAATCAACTAATCGATTAATTGTTTTAATTAATAGAAAAATAGACGAGGGCTGCAACAACTAATTGATTAAAGTGAGTTTTATGTTACGTTGATTCAGCTGCTACAACATTTTGTTGTTGCATAGCTTTAATTTTTTATATCAGTTGGGAACAACTTTTGTATAAAGACGGTTTGGTTGCTAAAAAATCAAATTTAGCTTTTTTCACCCTTTTTATCCTAAAAGTAAAATGAATCTCCAGTTTGCAGGCATGCGGCTGATGTCCTATAACAACATCATAATCTACTGTTTCCAGGACAAATCGCTGGACTGTGACCTGGCCGGCGTGAAGCAGATGGCCGAGGCCGCTCAGAAATACCTGGGTTCAGGCCGAGCAGCGGGTCAGGATCAGTGTGACGTCCTGGACAAGCTGGAGAAGAAGATTCTGGAGCAAGAGGCCCGCGAGTCCACCGGTACCGTACCACCACAAACGAGCCTCCAGTGAACTAATCAGCCCTCCTTTTTATACTGGACAATAGAATCTGATAAATGATGATATTAATGATCGAGGACCAAATCCACATCGTGTGCAACAGTCTCATTATGTTACTTATGAATGCAGTTCACACATGTGAAATGAAATGGTTATAAATACCATTCAATCATTCACATATAATAATAATAATAATAATAATAGGCTTAGATTATATGTGCATTATGAAGGGATTTTTCTGTTCTGTGTTTATCAAACCCCCCGTGCTGTTTCTCAGCTGAGGCAGGTGGCGTGGAGGACCAGGAGAAGACGACGCTTCTGTTGCAGCTGCAGGAGGAGACGTCGCAGGTCGCCAAGCTGCAGAAACAAGTGTCCGAGCTGCAGAATTCACATGAGAGAGAGCTGCAGGTACGAGTTATTAAAGAGAGGAATAATCACACAAGGTGGCGGCATCCAGCCTCCTGATGACCTCTAATAGAACCACAAAAAGTGATAATTCATCTTCAGGAAACTATTTAAAGTGGACAATAAGCAGGTTTACAAGATCATTTAGATGTTAAAGGCTATTTTTAGTGGTGATGAGGTTGTTCTGTTCATCCAGAGAAGTTAAATTAACCAGAATCTATAGATAAATCACATTATTCCACCTGTCAGCAGCTTAAATATCTCTACTGAAAGAGAAACTATAGTTTAGATGATGCCATCGATCAGTTCAATCGAATATGAAGGTTGTGAGTTTGTCCTTTGTATTAAAACCTGACTCTGACCACAGATAAAGAACAGCATTAACACATGGAACTCTTAAAGTAAATATCTGTTCAAACACTGACGTTTCTTCTCACCAGGAGTTGTCCATCGCCCTCCAGAAGGAGCAGAAAGCCAGAGAAGACGCAGAAGAAGGGAGAGAGGAGGCCATGGAGGCCCTGGAGGAGGAGAAGAAAAGGAAAGAAGGGGTGATGGAAGCTCTGGAGGAGGAGAAGAAAAGCAGACCAGAGTTACTCACTGGCAAAGAGCAGCTACTCCAACAGGAAGCTGAGCAAATGAAACAGGAAGCTGAGAAAATGAAACAGGAAGCTGCGAAAACAAAACAGGAAGCTGAGGCGCTCCGACAGGAAGTCAGAGAACTCACCAACCGACTGGAATCCACTCAGAGTCAGGTAGGCTGCAGCATGATTTATAAAGACTATAAATCCACTGTCAAACAGGAGATAAGTGGCTTAACTATTAATAAACCCTCACATAAGAAGGCTGACACACTGAAATAAATTAAATTTTAACAGGTGAAATTATGTTGTTCTTGGTTAGTCCAATCTTGATTAGAATTATCTTATTCTACTGGCAAATCAATTTAGCTTATTTCAGTTGTAAGATAATTCTAATCAATATTGGACTAACAAAACCAACACATTTTCACCTGATAGGTTTCAGTTTTTGCACAGGAAAATGCCTTTATTCTTAATTATGCCTTTTGAATGACATTCTAATGCTGGGCTGAACAGGAAATAAAATATTCAATGATTTACTAAAGTGATGACTCTAACACACAACATACCAGGAAATCTAAACTTCTGAATATTAGTTATTTTCATGTTGAACAGGTTCACTTTTTTAAGCATTTTAACAACCTGGACCCAAATGGACTTTAGAGTTTAAACTGACTGTGAAAAGATCCTCTTTAAATGAACTTTAAAGTCCCACCAGGATTTACGAGTTTTTTTTTTTTTTTCTTTTGGATCAAAATGAACTTAGTGTCGCTCCTGTCAGGTTCTAAAAAGGGTTATGGCCGAAAAATAAGTAGAACCAATGAATACTCAGACAGACCATGTGGAATTTCTTTGCAAAAAAAGATAAATCAGTTGTGTGAAAGAGTGATATTGAGAAATATGCAGCGTTGCACACTGTGCAATAAATTGCTGATTACATGTGCAATAAGAAAACTGGAGGACATCACATTGTGAGTGATAGGGGATGAAAACCTTGTTTTAACACGTGAAACTTCAACAGTTCTGAGTTATTCATAGTAGATATTTAAAATCCTTTTAGCATCAAATTCTCCTTTTTGTGTCTGTTTTATCCTCCGTCCGCCTCATGTCTATAATCGTCTATAATTGCAGAAAGACAAACGTGTTTAAACATGCTCAGATTAAACATGTGTTAAATCCTCACAGGTGAAGGAGGAGGCTCACAGAGCTGATCTGACCTCTGACCTGCTCCAGGCGGCCCGGGCTCAGCTGGACCAACAGGGCAGGGAGATCCAGGAGAAGACCTCCCAGATCCAGACCCTGAACCAGGAGGTCCAGACCCTGAACCAGGAGGTCCAGACCCTGAAGCAGGAGGTCCAGACCCTGAACCAGGAGGTCCAGACCACCATGGCTTCGTCCGGCGGCGACGATCGGCTGAGACAGGAAGCAAGCGAGCTCAGGAGGAACCTAGCCGAGGAGAAGGAGAGGAGCAGCATGGAGAGGAGGAGGCTGCAGGAGGAGCAGGAGGCGCGGGTCAGGGCCCTGCAGGAGGAGCAGGAGGCGCGGATCAGGGCTCTGCAGGAGGCAGCAGAGCGGCGCCAGGAGGAGGAGAGCCGGGCCGTGCAGGAGGCGCGGCGTAAGGAGGTGGAGCGGCGGCGGGAGCTGCTGGAGGAGGCGAACCAGGCTATCGCTCTGAAAGATGCTGAGTTGATGAAGAGAGAGGAGCAGATCAGCAGGTTAGTTTAATTTAATTCATACCTCCAGATTAAATCTGTTTTATTTAGTAGAATCTTCATTTCTGTGTGTTTGTGTGTACAAAGTTTTACTATAAATAACACGCAACTGCCTCATAAAGCCTTTAAAGCAAAACCAAAAATTAAACCGTAGTTTCAAAGCTAACATACTCATGTTATAATAGTAAAAATAAAAATAATACATATTTATGATAAAATATAAATATACAAAAAATCCATGACATCCACATAGAGAGGAATCACTGAGTAAGAATTTTTTTTAGAAATAAAATCAGTTCATCTCACAGTGATGATATTCTACAATAAGTCAAGAACAAATCTGTTTTTACCTGAAATTTCTCAATTTCATACTATTACACTTTGAAGTTGCAGAAACTCGACTGAAAGTGACTGACTGAGTTACTTGTATTAAAGCATCCAACCACTCAGTGCATTAGAGCCCAAATCACAAAGACCTTGTTTTTAAACCATCGTCGGTTGTTAATCGATTATTTCTTGTCCCAGACTAAAGGAGAAAGCTGATCAGGACTCTGAGAAGGTGAAGGTGCTGGAACTTGACCTGCAGAGGAAGGAGGAGGAGGCCTCAGACCTCAGGGAGAAGCTGGCCGACTACAGGAAGCAGGTCCAGCAGGTCCAGAAGGAGGTGAGACACCGATCAGGTCCATCTGCTGGAGGCTTGGTTATTAGGCTAAACCCACTTCTACGTCCAAAAATGACTAATGCAACATATGCCACTACTACAACTTATTTATTCTATTAATTAACATTGGTGCCTTGTCCAGACCAACAGTCCACAACCCAAAGATCATCAGTTTACTATTTTAGAAGAATAAAGAAAAGTTGTCGATTAATGGAATACTAGACAATAATTTGACTAATCGACTAATTGCTGCATCTGTACTGCTGTGTAAAACACGTTTTTTCTCATTTCTGGTGAAGATCTCCACCATGAGGGCAGAGGAGAAGGTTCTGAGGCAGAAACTGTGTGACGTGGAGAAGGTGAAGAAGCAGCTTCAGACTGACGTCAGCAGCAGAGACAGAACCATCCAGCAGCTCAGACTGGTACAGTCACCCCACAGGTTCTACATGGACGACACGTGGGCAATATGCAGACGACTCACGGACGACGCGTGGACGACACGTAGACGACTCGTGGACGACACGTAGACGACTCATGGACGACACGTGGACGACACGTAGACGACTCATGGCCGACACGTGGACGACTCATGGACGACACGTAGACGACTCATGGACGACTCATGGACGACACGTAGACGACTCATGGACGACACGTAGACGACTCATGGCCGACACGTGGACGACTCATGGACGACTCATGGCCGACACGTGGACGACTCATGGATGACACGTAGACGACTCATGGACGACACGTAGACGACTCATGGCCGACTCATGGACGACTCGTGGACGACTCGTGGACGACACGTGGACGACTCGTGGACGACACGTGGACGACTCATGGACGACACGTAGACGACTCATGGACGACACGTAGACGACTCATGGACGACACGTAGACGACTCATGGACGACTCATGGCCGACACGTGGACGACTCATGGACGACACGTGGACGACTCATGGACGACACGTAGACGACTCATGGACGACACGTAGACGACTCATGGACGACACGTAGACGACTCATGGCCGACTCATGGACGACTCGTGGACGACTCGTGGACGACACGTGGAAGACACGTGGACGACTCGTGGACGACACGTGGACGACACGTGGACGGCACGTGGACGACACGTGGACGACACGTGGACGACACGTGGACGACACGTGGACGACACGTGGGCGACTCATGGACGACACGTAGACGACTCATGGACGACACGTAGACGACTCATGGACGACTCATGGACGACTCATAGACGACTCATAGACGACTCGTGGACGACTCATGGACGACACGTAGACGACTCATGGACGACTCATAGACGACTCATAGACGACTCGTGGACGACTCATGGACGACACGTAGACGACTCATGGACGACTCATGGACGACACGTAGACGACTCATGGACGACTCATGGACGACTCATAGACGACTCATGGACGACTCATAGACGACTCGTGGACGACTCATGGACGACACGTAGACGACTCATGGACGACTCATAGACGACTCATGGACGACTCATAGACGACACGTAGACGACTCATGGACGACACGTAGACGACACACAGACGACACGTACCATGTTCATCTGGTCATTTTTCCCCTCCAGGAGCAGTCGTCGTCTGACAGGTCTGATCAGACTCTGCAGCTCTACCAGAAGGCCTGTCAAGGTGAGTAGAAAGGACTTTAAAACCTGCATCATCACAGAAACCTGTCATTGTGACATCAAATCCACTCACACATCCTCAGAGAGGATGTCTGCAAAATAGCCTGTTTTGTCGGATCAAATGTAAAAGCAGCAAATCCTCACATTTAATAAACATTTGGTCAAAGTCATAAAGCAGAGTGACAGCTAGTTATGGGACATAAAATACCATCACCATCTATTTCATCATCAATTAATATGCATATATATAATAAACTAATATGGAGTAGAATAATCTCATTCTATTGGCAGATAATTTTTTAGTTTTTCCCTCCCACTGATTTGTGTCAATTTGGTCTTGGTTAAAAAAAGCAAGACGATCGATTTCTTTAAAAGAGGTTAAATTGAATAAATAGTTTTTAGTTTTTTTGCAATCCAATTAGCCAATTAATCAATTAGTTTCTAACGAGCACATTCATTATTAGCTATTTTGATTTGATTTGAGTCATTTTTAATTCTAAAATGTCCAGATTCTCTGGTTCCAGCTTCTGTTCTGATTATTTCCTGGTTTCTTTATTCTTCTATAATAGTAAACTGATGATCTTTGGGTTGTGGACAAAAAAAGACATTTTAGCTTCAATCTGCAGCTTAAGAAACACTGATCAACATTTTACATCATTTAATGAACCAAACTATTAATTTGATTCCATTTTAGTTCAGTCTTACTTAACTTTTCAGAATTAATCTTTGTAATAACTGTATTTGGGGCAAGATTAAAAAAGAACAGAAAATATTGTGTAATAAAAACTCAACAAAACATCCTATTTAGTTCAATCTGTAAAAGACAAAAACAGGACGTGTTCTGTACATTTCTCTGAACAAAAGGGTTTTTCAATTCCAGCTTTTGTGTTTTTTTTTATTGTTTTAAATGACCTTGTTAATGAGTTTTTTTGTGTGTTGACCTGCAGATCTGGAGGTGAAGCAGAGCGTCATAGAGAACATGAAACTGGCTCTGACGGAGCAGGAGGAGACGCAGGAGGAGATGGAGAAGGTTCTGGAGGAGAAACTGGACCTGATCCAGGAGCTGCAGGGAGGTGGGCCACCAGCAGATCCACTTATCATTAAGTCAAAACTTATCAATGGGAAAAGACATTACATTTATATTAATAGGAAAAAGTAAGACATATGTATTTTGATGATTAGGTGAATGAAAGAGCTTTGATTGTAAAAATAAAATTTTTCTTTGGTTCTGACCCGTTTCAGAGGCTGAGAAGCTGAGGGCGAAGTTTCTGCAGCAGGACGACGGTGGAAACGGTAAAAACGACTCGCGGCGTGGGGCGGACGGCTCGTCACATGACCTGGAGCTGGCCAATCAGCAAGCAGCTCAGGCTCAGGAAAACCTGAAGGTAACAAAAGAAAATATCATGGATGGTTCAGATCCAGGGTTAAAGTTAGGACATTTCACAATGAACTATTCCATCCTCTTTAAAACAAACTAAAAGCCTTTCTGTGTAGCTGAGTGCAGAGAAACACCAGGCGGAGCGCAGGAAGTGGCTGGAGGAGAAGCTGTCTCTGATTGGCCAGGCCAGAGAGGCCGAGGACCAGAGGAGCCTGGAGCTGAGGCGGTTCGCCGACGACCGGGAGCGATACGCCCGGCAGCAGAAAGAGATGGTGAGAGGCAGCTGTGACATCACAAAGAGCAGACTGGTGGTGAACATGTCTGGTTTAGTCCAATGTTGAGTAGAATTCACTTAATTTACTGGCATAAAATGCATCTTTAAGTTGTTTTTCCCTCTGATTTACATTATAATGTAGATATTTTCATAAATTTTTGCTGAGACACCATAAGGATCAATCTTTCTTTGGTTAATATTATACCTTTAAATCCACTTCTGTTTTATTAACATTAGTGCACTGACATTGTTGTTTTACAGTAGGGCTGCAAGTATTTATTTATTAATAATTAGTTGTTTGGTTCATTAAATGGTGTAAAATGTTAATCAGTGTGTCCCTAAAATTAAAAACATAACCCAAAGATCATCAGTTTACTATTATAGAAGAATAAAGAAACCAGGAAATAATCAGAATTTGGACATTTTATAATTAAAAATGACTCAAATCAAAATAGTTGGTAATTAATGAGATCGTTAGACACAAATTGATTAATTTACTCTATTTTTCAGTTTCTGTTTTTCCTCATTTACAGACAGTCCACTGCAAAAAACAATTATTTTTCACTATAGTCAATTTAATCTTTTTTTAAAGGAAATGTTAAACCAGGACCAAATTGACCCAAATCAGGGGAAAACAACATGAAATAACCTAAATTATCTGAATGAGATAATTCTACTACATATTGGTCTAAATGCACCCCCTGTTCATGCTTCAGTTTCAGCTTTAATTACTGCTGATCACTTGCAAAACTTGAAGCCATTTGGTGATTTTTGCACAATAGATCGCCTCAAAAAATAAAGAAAAGGTGAAGTTTCCTAAAAAAGAACAAGTCCAGAAACAGTAAAAGTGTCGGCATGGACATGTAAACGTAGAAGTTCTACTGGTTTTTATCCTCCTCCCCAGGAGTCTCTGTCGTCCCAGCTGGCTGAGAAGGACCAGACCATGGAGCGCTGGAGGAGGGACCGGGACGCCCTGGTCTCGGCTCTGGAGGTCCAGCTGCAGAAGCTGCTGACCAGCCAGGCGGACAAAGACAAACTGATCCAGGAGCTGCAGTCGAGCAGCGGGACGCCAGCAGAGGTCAGTGTGAACCAAGCTGAGCCAGCTCCATCACAGACTCACTGTACAGCCCATTAAATGTAGAGAAACGAACATGATGTGATCCAATACATGCACATCTGTTATAGATGGAGCTTTATCCAATTAAACAACACCTCCACCTCGTTATAAATGAATGAGATTTACAGGTTAAACTGGTACAGGTGCAGACCTGAGGTTTCATTCATAAATCACAGAGAAATTATTATAGACATTTTTATCTGCAGTAAAACCCAATGTTACTGTTACAGCATCTATATATATATCATCAATACAATAAGAAAATAGTTTAATAAAATATCAGTGTATATATATATATATATATATATATATATATATATATATATATATATATATATATATATATATATATATATATATATATATATATGTGTGTGTGTGTGTATGCATATATACATGTATACATATATATATATATGCATGCATGCACTACTTAATTTAGTAATTGGAGTGTTGATTTAGTATTGAAGTATTTTCAAGTGTCAGAAGCAAAAACATTATGCATCTTCTTTTAGATTTTAGGAGCTTTTTAATGTGTATTTAATTACCGTAGAATGCGTGTAGTTTTATATAGTACTTTGGGTACACACATGCATTATAATATATGACTATACAGTAGTAACAGTAACACTGTGTTTTACTGCAGATAAAAATGTCTTTAATAATTTCTCTGTGATTTATGAATGAAACCTCAGGTCTGCACCTGTACCAGTTTCACCTGTAAATCTCATTCATTTATAACGAGGTGGAGGAAGATAATTAAGCAGGTGTTGTTTAATTAGATAAAGCTCCTTCCAGGACAGATGTGCATGTATTTCATAAATTAGTGCTGTGCATCACTCAGTCACATCAGGTCTCTCTTTTCTTACTAAGCCTTTAGGATTTAAAGGACTGTTCAACCTGAGAATAAAAGATAAAACTAGAACAACTCTCTGAAACGTCCCAGTTGGTTTCACCTCTTCACCTGCAGCTTCATCGATCCGAGGTTAATCCAGAAGGGAAATGATGGCGTCTGTTCGACCCTGTGGAGAATATCAACGGTTTCATTCACTGTTGATTTACTCTTTGTTCACGATTTATTGGAGAGCGAAACCCTGACGTGATGTAGGGAATAAACCCAGTAACATAAAGACGACAAACACAGACTCAACACAGACACTGTCCCTTAGAGCAGATAATAATGTTAATTATCACAACATCCCAAGACCCACAGCAGGCGAGCATCGTAGTTTAAATAAATCACAGTAGTTTAAATAAATCACAGTAGTTTAAATAAACCACAGTAGTTTAAATAAGCCACAGTAGTTTAAATAAACCACAGTAGTTTAAATAAGCCACAGTAGTTTAAATAAGCCACAGTAGTTTAAATAAGCCACAGTAGTTTAAATAAACCACAGTAATTTAAATAAGCCACAGTAGTTTAAATAAGCCACAGTAGTTTAAATAAGCCACAGTAGTTTAAATAAGCCACAGTAGTTTAAATAAGCCACAGTAGTTTAAATAAGCCACAGTAGTTTAAATAAGCCACAGTAGTTTAAATAAACCACAGTAGTTTAAATAAACCACAGTAATTTAAATAAGCCACAGTAGTTTAAATAAGCCACAGTAGTTTAAATAAACCACAGTAGTTTAAATAAACCACAGTAGTTTAAATAAACCACAGTAGTTTAAATAAGCCACAGTAGTTTAAATAAGACACAGTAGTTTAAATAAACCACAGTAGTTTAAATAAACCACAGTAATTTAAATAAACCACAGTAGTTTAAATAAATCACAGTAGTTTAAATAAATCACAGTAGTTTAAATAAGCCACAGTAGTTTAAATAAGCCACAGTAGTTTAAATAAACCACAGTAGTTTAAATAAAACACAGTAGTTTAAATAAAACACAGTAGTTTTAATAAGCCACAGTAGTTTAAATAAAACACAGTAGTTTAAATAAACCACAGTAGTTTAAATAAACCACAGTAGTTTAAATAAACCACAGTAGTTTAAATAAACCACAGTAGTTTAAATAAATCACAGTAGTTTAAATAAACCACAGTAGTTTAAATAAACCACAGTAGTTTAAATAAACCACAGTAGTTTAAATAAAACACAGTAGTTTAAATAAAACACAGTAATTTAAATAAACCACAGTAGTTTAAATAAACCACAGTAGTTTAAATAAACCACAGTAGTTTAAATAAACCACAGTAATTTAAATAAACCACAGTAGTTTAAATAAACCACAGTAGTTTAAATAAATCACAGTAGTTTAAATAAACCACAGTAGTTTAAATAAATCACAGTAGTTTAAATAAACCACAGTAGTTTAAATAAACCACAGTAGTTTAAATAAACCACAGTAATTTAAATAAACCACAGTAGTTTAAATAAACCACAGTAGTTTAAATAAATCACAGTAGTTTAAATAAACCACAGTAGTTTAAATAAATCACAGTAGTTTAAATAAATCACAGTAGTTTAAATAAACCACAGTAGTTTAAATAAGCCACAGTAGTTTAAATAAACCACAGTAGTTTAAATAAGCCACAGTAGTTTAAATAAACCACAGTAATTTAAATAAACCACAGTAGTTTAAATAAACCACAGTAGTTTAAATAAATCACAGTAGTTTAAATAAACCACAGTAGTTTAAATAAATCACAGTAGTTTAAATAAATCACAGTAGTTTAAATAAACCACAGTAGTTTAAATAAACCACAGTAGTTTAAATAAACCACAGTAGTTTAAATAAACCACAGTAGTTTAAATAAACCACAGTAGTTTAAATAAGCCACAGTAGTTTAAATAAACCACAGTAGTTTAAATAAACCACAGTAGTTTAAATAAATCACAGTAGTTTAAATAAATCACAGTAGTTTAAATAAACCACAGTAGTTTAAATAAACCACAGTAGTTTAAATAAACCACAGTAGTTTAAATAAACCACAGTAGTTTAAATAAAACACAGTAATTTAAATAAACCACAGTAGTTTAAATAAACCACAGTAGTTTAAATAAACCACAGTAGTTTAAATAAACCACAGTAGTTTAAATAAACCACAGTAGTTTAAATAAACCACAGTAGTTTAAATAAAACACAGTAGTTTAAATAAAACACAGTAATTTAAATAAACCACAGTAGTTTAAATAAACCACAGTAGTTTAAATAAACCACAGTAGTTTAAATAAACCACAGTAGTTTAAATAAACCACAGTAATTTAAATAAACCACAGTAGTTTAAATAAACCACAGTAGTTTAAATAAATCACAGTAGTTTAAATAAACCACAGTAGTTTAAATAAATCACAGTAGTTTAAATAAACCACAGTAGTTTAAATAAACCACAGTAGTTTAAATAAACCACAGTAATTTAAATAAACCACAGTAGTTTAAATAAACCACAGTAGTTTAAATAAATCACAGTAGTTTAAATAAACCACAGTAGTTTAAATAAATCACAGTAGTTTAAATAAATCACAGTAGTTTAAATAAACCACAGTAGTTTAAATAAGCCACAGTAGTTTAAATAAGCCACAGTAGTTTAAATAAGCCACAGTAGTTTAAATAAACCACAGTAATTTAAATAAACCACAGTAGTTTAAATAAACCACAGTAGTTTAAATAAATCACAGTAGTTTAAATAAACCACAGTAGTTTAAATAAATCACAGTAGTTTAAATAAATCACAGTAGTTTAAATAAACCACAGTAGTTTAAATAAACCACAGTAGTTTAAATAAACCACAGTAGTTTAAATAAACCACAGTAGTTTAAATAAACCACAGTAGTTTAAATAAGCCACAGTAGTTTAAATAAACCACAGTAGTTTAAATAAACCACAGTAGTTTAAATAAATCACAGTAGTTTAAATAAATCACAGTAGTTTAAATAAACCACAGTAGTTTAAATAAACCACAGTAGTTTAAATAAACCACAGTAGTTTAAATAAACCACAGTAGTTTAAATAAAACACAGTAATTTAAATAAACCACAGTAGTTTAAATAAACCACAGTAGTTTAAATAAACCACAGTAGTTTAAATAAACCACAGTAGTTTAAATAAACCACAGTAGTTTAAATAAACCACAGTAGTTTAAATAAAACACAGTAGTTTAAATAAAACACAGTAATTTAAATAAACCACAGTAGTTTAAATAAACCACAGTAGTTTAAATAAACCACAGTAGTTTAAATAAACCACAGTAGTTTAAATAAACCACAGTAATTTAAATAAACCACAGTAGTTTAAATAAACCACAGTAGTTTAAATAAATCACAGTAGTTTAAATAAACCACAGTAGTTTAAATAAATCACAGTAGTTTAAATAAACCACAGTAGTTTAAATAAACCACAGTAGTTTAAATAAACCACAGTAGTTTAAATAAACCACAGTAGTTTAAATAAACCACAGTAGTTTAAATAAATCACAGTAGTTTAAATAAACCACAGTAGTTTAAATAAATCACAGTAGTTTAAATAAATCACAGTAGTTTAAATAAACCACAGTAGTTTAAATAAGCCACAGTAGTTTAAATAAACCACAGTAGTTTAAATAAGCCACAGTAGTTTAAATAAACCACAGTAATTTAAATAAACCACAGTAGTTTAAATAAACCACAGTAGTTTAAATAAATCACAGTAGTTTAAATAAACCACAGTAGTTTAAATAAATCACAGTAGTTTAAATAAATCACAGTAGTTTAAATAAACCACAGTAGTTTAAATAAACCACAGTAGTTTAAATAAACCACAGTAGTTTAAATAAACCACAGTAGTTTAAATAAACCACAGTAGTTTAAATAAGCCACAGTAGTTTAAATAAACCACAGTAGTTTAAATAAACCACAGTAGTTTAAATAAATCACAGTAGTTTAAATAAACCACAGTAGTTTAAATAAACCACAGTAGTTTAAATAAATCACAGTAATTTAAATAAACCACAGTAGTTTAAATAAACCACAGTAATTTAAATAAACCACAGTAGTTTAAATAAATCACAGTAGTTTAAATAAATCACAGTAGTTTAAATAAGCCACAGTAGTTTAAATAAGCCACAGTAGTTTAAATAAGCCACAGTAGTTTAAATAAGCCACAGTAGTTTAAATAAACCACAGTAGTTTAAATAAGACACAGTAGTTTAAATAAACCACAGTAGTTTAAATAAATCACAGTAGTTTAAATAAACCACAGTAGTTTAAATAAATCACAGGAATTTAATATAAATGAGGAAAGACATATTTGATTTAGTTTATGAAACCATAAAATAAAAATCTTAAATAGATTATGAGATGTATTTCGTATAATGATCCAGAGACTCCAAAAATGACTTTAACTCGATGTTCACCAGTAAATGATGATCATGTAGAATTATTAAAAGGGGTGTTTTAATGTTTTTTCTCTTCCAGGCCGTCGATGCATCAGAACTTCAGGCTGTTTTATCACAGAAGGACGAGGAGATCCTGAGACTGAAGGAGGAGCTGAACAGACGAGAAGGAACCACACAGGTCTGTCAACGAAAAACAAAACTTAACGTGGACGAAGCCACAAAAAGGCTGAATCACCATCAAATGCAGAGAATATTATAAGAATTACGGTAATCATCTGAAGATTCAACCTAAAATCTCCTGGAACTGAATTTCTTCTTAACATTTACTCAAATCTAATCTTTAACCCACAGGATTATTTTTCACTAATATCTCTACAAACACAAAGTTTATTGGACTAAACCTGGAATCAGAACAAATCTACATGTGAGGAGACAACAGAAGAGACAGAATCTATTTATGTTTAATAGTTAGAGTAATAAAAACAAATCTTAAATTTTTACTTATTTAAAACAAAATGAACCGAATTAGGAAAAAAATCTGCAATGCAAAGTTCAATAATTAATAAGTCAGAGTTCAAAGGTCAATTATTGTTCCATAAAATGCTGTAATTCACTGAGGATCATTCCAGAACACGAGGGATATATTCTATAAGATGTTTAAAAAGGAGATTATCGCCACGGATCATTTTAATCAGGACGACGGCAGGAAAGACAAAGCCTGGCGTTTGATTGAGTGGATGCTTCAGCAGAGTGGTGGTTAATCATTTACAAGTCCGTGTTGTACGGATGTTAAAATAAAAAGGAAACCTGTAAAGCTCTGGATGTTGAATGCAATACTTGTGCAACGAAGTTAGTCTGCGTGTTGCCGTAACTTGAAAATCCCAGGATCTCCTTTGAACAGTCTGATGTGTGGCGTTCTTTAACGCCTCTTTAAAACCTCCATGTTTGTGTTGCTGCTCTGATCTTCACGACGTTGAAGCACCAGCTGTTGGTGAAAGAGAGAAACTGTCTGTGTTGGTTTTCAATGACGAGTCAGAAAAAGTGAATCTTATAAATCAAAAAAACAACGTTAGAGGTAATGTGTGCTTTATTTAATGGGTGTTATATGGTGCTATAGTGTCAACTCTCATCCAGTAATCTGCGTCATTCTTTAAATCTCATCTCCTGCATCTTAGTCAAAGTTCATTAACACATAGTTATTAAAGGTTGGAACCAGATGAGCCTGTTGATGACGTGAATGACTGAATCACTGATGTTTGTCCTTCGTTTCGTTCTCAGGTCAGAGAACTGGGCCCAGATACGAAGCATGGGGACGAGGTAAATGTTGGATTCAGGGATTTTTTTTATTTTGGCATCGTTCACTGTGGAAACTCTACAATACAATACAATATCTTTGCTGTGGTTTTACCAGGCAGATGCATATGTAGGACGAAGGATTAAATAATGAATTTATCAACATCTTTCTGCCTATAAATGCGTCGTCATTAATGTTGTTTGTAAATTCCTCTCAGAGTGAAACCATCAGCAGGAAATCTGGAGGAAGGAGAGACACCAGGACGTCAGTCAGCAGCCAGGTGGGTTGGACTAGATCATACAAAGGAAGCTTTAATATCATATTTATTCCAATATTAATATAATATAACTCTCCGCTAATCATTTTCCATTTCAAGACTAAAGAAACTAAAGAAATAGTCAGATTTGAGAAGCTGGAACCAGAGAATTTGGGCGTTTTCTTCTTAAAATGACTCAAATCAAAAATAGCTGTTAATTAATGTGATCGTTGGAAACTCATTCATTAATTGATGAATTGTTGCAGCTCAGGTTTTCCTCATTCACAGACACAAAACATAAAAAACTATTATTTTTAGTCAATTTAATCTTTTTTGAGGAAATCGGTCGTCTTGCTTTTTTAAACCAGGAACAAATTGACCTAAATAAGGGAAAAAAAAACACTTGAAATAAGATAAATTATCTCCCAATAGAACTAGAGACAATTCTACTCCATATTGGACCAATTGTACCAGAAACGTCTTCACCTGTTCATATTTGATTGATTGATTGGAGTAGTTCATGTAAAACTGATCAATCAATAACCACTGTGGATTAAACTTAATTTGTTAATTGAGTCGAGGAGGAAGCAGCTTTGTTTTGTGCTTTTACGCAAATCTTGAGTTAAAAAATAAATCTTACATCACGTGACCTGTTTTAACTCCTTTTTTTTTTTTTTTTTTTTTTTTTACATTTGTTGCAGCGAACCCAAATACCCAAGTGCATTCTGGGCCAAAATTAGAAAGAGCCATGAATGTAGGGCACTTTATATGTAAATTACCTCGAAGACTCCCGTAGTAGATCCTGCACACAGGCTCGTTATTCCCCAGTTTAATCCAGCCCTACAGTCCCCTCCAGGCTTGCGTGACCTCTAGGTTTGACGTCTGACCCCCCCCCCCCCTGCAGGGCTCGTGCCCATCGGTGCTCGACTCCTCTGAGATCTCCACGGAGAACGGACGCTCGACGCGCTTCCCACGGCCAGAGCTGGAGATCTCCTTCAGCCCGCTGCAGCCCGACCGCCTGGCCCTGCGCCGCCACGGCGACGAGAACGCCGTCACCGTCAAGATCACGAGGTCCGGACGCAAGAGGAAGAGCGGCGAGATGGACAAGGTAGGAGGACTTATCAAACATTCATCATTGGTCCATTTCACAGCTTCATAATTAAGAACACTACAGCTCCCTAGACTGGAAAAGACTAAAGGAATGTGCATTTAATTCAGGTTAAATTACTGCAGAATATTCAAGTCTTTTTGATAATAGAGAACGCCACACATCATTTTATAAGGACTGAAAAAGCCTAAAAACTAAAGGAATGTGCAGCAGGAGCTTCACAAATGGACTTTTTTAAAGGTCACATAATACGTAAAAATAAGCATTTCATGCTAGACGAGGTCTGAGGTTTATGTGAAAACTGTCCCATGCATGGAAAACCCTGCAAAAACGGACGAATGCACACACCCACGATGTGGAAAATCTGCTGTTTTACGGTCATAACCAGGCTGAATAATAACCTTTAATTCCCTCCTGTTTCTCTGCCCATGCTCTATAGTTATAGATAGAGAACAGGGCTTCAAACTTCCTGCTGCTTCAAACACCATAAAAAGCTGAGTAGAGATGCATTTTGGTCTCTGAACAGGCCGTGTATTTCTTCTTTATGAAATCTGTGTTTAATGGTTTATAGGATACAGACAGGGCTGCTGGGGGTTGAACGTAGTTCCATTCACACCTGCAGACACATCGATAGCCAACCGACCTGAACCGCTGCACGACTCTTATTTCTCTTTCTACTTCCTCTTTCCCGCTGCAGTAATGTTGGTTATAAATGTCAGGACACACCGATAAACTAAACTAAAAGCTGGATTCACAAACTCAAACACGACCTCAGCTGCAACTTCAGGAGCTGCGGAGCTCGTCTAATCATGTTTCTGCTCCTTTAGCACAGCGACAATGTTTTGCAAAGATATTTTGCTCCACATAATTTTTGCAAATTTTCGTGGCATTTTCACACTAAAGCAGCCATGCACCTCAGTATTCATTGATATAAATCTGCTAGTTTCAAAAGAATGGGGAAGAACAACACAAATCATCTCATTAATCAGGATGACACACATGCGTCGTATCTGCATTAGAAAACAAAAACGACTCCAACAAAGTAGAAAGGTGCTGACAGAAATAAAAGATAAGACACCGGCAGGAGTCTTCTCTTTTTTGGAACGCGTTTTCCTGCCTCGTCTTTCATTCTCCACTGTGGGTTCTCTCACTGATTGATCGCCGTTTCCTCGCTACAGCTCCAAATAAAAAACACATTATGGAGCATTATCGCATGCACAGTGATATTATACATCACTATTATTGCCTCCTCTTGTAAAACACTTAATTTTCTGTTGTTTCTGCACAGTCAGAGTGGCACCGAGTGACTGGGACGTGTTGATTTATTCAGAGTTCTGAGCCATGAGAATCCACCAGTGGCAGTGACTCATTCTAACGTGGTGATGTGTGGATATGTAAGATAAATAATAATATACTACAGCATATATGTCAAAGTCAAGGCCCGCGAGAGGGTTTTTTTCTGGCCCCAGGATTCTATACATCTATAATTAGAACTGGCCCGCAGGCAACTGCACGCCAGCAGCATCCAGGTACTTTACGCGCACTAACGCACTACATTTCCCACAATTCAACAGTGGCGCTCTGAGCAGGAGGCCACTTCCTTTCATTATTCATCAGCGGGCATTAGCGTCACTTCAAAAGTTTCAGATAGCCTACCCTTAAAAAATGGCAAAACGGAAGGTGGACACTGGAACCTGACTTTTAAAACAGGGTGGGAATCGGAGTACATGTTCACGGAGGTAGCTGCAGAACCTCTGTGACTTTGTGTGGTGATAAAAGAGAATCTGAGACAAGACAGAAGAGATCGCTAAATTTTTTCACACCACATGTGACTTTTCCTTTTCCTCATGTTTATAGCTTTTTGCGCTTTCTTATTGTATTTCAATCCAATTTGTTTTGAAAATATTTCAATTGAGTGAATTATAGAAAATTGCTGATATTCTGTATTTATTTGAAGTAGATTTAGGCCATTTTTGCTATTTCCCTGAGAAGTAATACTGATGCTGCCTTGAATAATACGCTTCATTCATTTAATGTTCATGTTTTGGGGATTTTTACACAAAGCTTTTGTCTCTGTTGAAAATTAAAATTTACTAACAGAGCCATAAGAAATTATTTATTTGATCATATAGTAATTAATAATATGTTATAGGTATTATTTTTTGGGTTTCAGTCTGTTTATTGGGGATCACTAGACTATATGCGTCATTCTATTATTTTTTTTTTCAATGAACGTTCGATCTGTCCGGTCCTTGGTTGTTCCTAAATTTTTCATTTGGCCCCCATGTCCATTCCACTTTAACACCCCTGTACTACAGTATAAAATAATACAGATAACTATGGTGTATAGTACAGTATATACAGACTACATAAGTATGTACAATGTAATTATGATGGATAATGAATGAAAATATGCCTTAACAGCAGCTGTTTAACAGCAGGTTAAGTCACCTACTACTAATATATGAAATGCTGTTTGCCTACAACAAGAATGAAAACACGTTGGCTTTAACGTTTAAACAGGAAACAGGTTACAGGATGATAAATGATGATAAACGTGTTGCTTGCAGCCACTGAGAACATCTCCATCCGTCTTCCTTTAAACGCCGTTTCTCCAGATGTTTCCTGACACTCTTCACTTATCTCCACCTCAAAGTGGAGGCTGCTGCATCAACGATGATTTTATGTTAGGACGACATGTCGCTCATTTACATGTGTTTGGGAGAGAAGAAGGACAAAGGAAGGTTTTAATTATGGAAAAAGGCTGGAGATCGTTTTGATCTTTTATTACTAGTGTCACTTATCAACATATTTTACAGATACAATAAATTACTGATCTGTACTGACGGGTTTAAAGGTCATAGTGAAGGGGAAAAATCACAAAAAGTCTCTTTTTACTTGAAAAATTACAAAAAATATAGATATTTACAACATTAAACAGTAAGTTCTGCATTTAGTTTGGTTGATTATTTCTCTGTTGTAACATTAACATCATTAGAAATAAAAGTCTGTTCATGTCCCTTTTTAAAATCTTTGCACTTCCTGGTAAATCAATAAAGTTTTTTCCTGATGATAAACTTTAATCATCAACTCCACCAAACAAGACTCAATAGAAAAGAAATAATCCGCTGTTTGGCAGAGAGGAGTTTACACATTTTCATGAGTCCAAACCACATATTCTCAATCATTTCTAATAAACATTCTGACGACACAAACTGCAGAACTCTTTTAGTTGAATATCTAATTTTACTGGATTTTACTGATACCTGTGAGCAGCAAGAAAACCTCAGTAATGTCCACCTTTCTACTTTCAGCACCAATATAAATGATATAATAAAAACATAATAATGATATTAGACTATAGATGTCACCATTTTATGATTGATTTAAGATTTTTTTTTGTAAATAATTCTATAGCAGCAAATCCACCTTTGACCGCTTTTATTGTCCATATTTGATCAATTATCAATCACATTTCCTATTTAGCATTAAGGCTAATATGCAGGATTGTTTCTAACGATGCTAGGTGAGAACCTTTCGACCAATCAGAGGCTGACCCAGCAGTAGTGTGTGACAGGAGTGGGTGTGGCCTCACGGTGGCCTCACTGATTGGACGACTGTACCGTCCAATCAGAACAGCCCTATCCTGTTTCCTGTTTCCACAGACATGTGCATGGCCTGTATACGTGAAAAGTCATGTGTGGGTTTTATTCTGAAAGGAGATTAATCATTGAAATTCAGCATTTTTAATGTAAATACTCCAGTTTGGGTAAAAACATCGTTCTGTGATGATATTTTTGTAATCCTTAGGAAGCGCTAAGAGTCTGATTTCCCTTCACCTGACGTTCTCACAACACTTTCAGTTTTAAAGCAGAGTCAAC